>JARKIB010000244.1:0-191036 GCA_029378385.1 Mycena metata | reverse complement strand
CCGAAGTCCTCGTCGTCGCCGCTGTCGAACGAGTCGTCCGAGCCGTCGTCGACGCTGTCGTCGGACTGAAATATATAATTTATGAGCAGATGGGACAGAAAAGAAGAGGGAGGCATACCCCATCGTCTGCTGAAGTGTCGTCACTCTGAAGGTATGAATGAATGTGGTGAGTAATGATATTATTTGGGACATGGGTTGGTTTTCACGCACCCCATCGTCGGCAGCAGTGTCGTCGGTCTGAGAAGTACCAGTCAGTAAATGCATGGTGCAATTTTTTTTCTTGCGACTCACCCCATCATCGGCCGCGGTGTCATCGGTCTGCGATAAAAGGGTCAGTAAACAAAAGTAGAGCGGATGCTTTTGATTGAGACTTACCCCGTCGTCGGCCGTAGTCGCATCGGTACCGTCATCGGTCGCGTCGGTTCCATCGTCAGTCGCCGCGTCGGTACTTAGGGTCTCTCAGAATCGTGCAGCATCATCCAACAAACAAAACACGTACGCGGTGGCATCGCTGCTGTCAGTTGCCGTAGGGTCGGTCTGCAGAAATCGTAATCGTTAGCTCTTCTTATCTCACTTCAACACAGTTGGGAATATATCGTACAGTGTCATCGGATCCGTCAGCGGCGTCGGTACTGGTGTGCGTATCCTTAGTATCATGTGGTGGGCAAGGAAAGGAGAGGTGCTTACGCTGTGGCATCGGTGCTGTCGGTTCTATTCGCCGTTTGTTAGTCTGGGAAAAGATATTGAACGGAGGAATTTACGCTGTGGCATCAGTCCTTCGCAAGAGAAATTAGCGTCGGTCGAGATTATTCAGGGGAAGGAAAACACTCACTCGGTAGCTGCATCACCGCTGTCGGTGGCAGTGGCTTGAGAGTCAGAGTCGTCGGTCCTGCGGAAAGTTCAGTCTTGGGCCAGAACAAAAGAAAAGCATCTTACTGAGCCGCGGCGTCGGCAGAGTCGGTGGCGGTCGCCGTGTCGTCGGTATCAGTTCTTTATTCGAGGAGTTAGGTTACGAAAGGGAAAATAAAAGCCATTTACCCCGTGGCTTGCGAGTCGTCCGCCCTAAGCAAACATAAACGGAAACTCGACGAGTATGTAGCAAGGAAGCAGACATACGCTGTGGTACTTGAGCCATCGTCGGTGCTCGTCTGGTCGGCATCGTCCGCAGAGGTCGTGGCGGTCGCGGCGTCAGTGGTGGTTGCCTGGCTGGCATCGCTTGCGGTGGTCGCAGTTGCTGCGGCCTGAGCGGACTTGGCAGCGGCTCCTGCCTTGGCAGCGCCAGATCCTGCTTTAGCAGCGGCAGCGGCCTACATCGCGGGGTGAGGTGTCAATATCGTCGGCGCACATATGTGCAGAGAGTACGCACCTTGGATGCCGCAGCCTTGGCCGCAGCGGCAGCCTATGTGGTGCGAGATGTCGGCATTGAATGTAAACTCGAGTAGATGGTAATGCCTACCGCAGCTGCCTCCTGAGAAGCCTTAGCCTTCCCCGCGGCCACAATCTTTATGAGGAACGTCAGGACTCGGTCACAACCGAATTCGTGAGTGAAATGTATTTACCTTGGATGCTTCGGCGTTTGCTGCAGAGATCACCTAGTGTGGTGTGAGAACGCCTCGCACTGTCACTTATACGGGCCACAAACCTTTGCCGCCTAAGGATCAGAGGTAAGTGAACGAAGGAATGCGATGGGTTGGACGACGTACTGCTGCGGCTTGGGACTTCTGAGCAGCGGCCGCCTAGATGAAAGAGTCAGATCTATTGGTGCATAATCGGACGGGGCTCATACACTGGCTGCTGCCGACGAGAGAGCCGCCTGTTATCGAGATCAATATGGTTTCACACTCGCGTTTAGGATCGCACCTTGGCGCTGGCCTGGGCAGCGGCTGCGCTTGCGGCGGCTTTGGTACCCTGAGCAGTAGAAACAGCAGCAGTCGCATTGCACGCTCCCACGACGGCGTTTCCGACGCCGGATGCCGTGGTCAAAAAGCCCTGCATCGTTACCATGAATATCGAGGTGCCATCATGAAGGAACAAGGTCGCCGCCCACCTTCAAGGTCGCGAGATCCTTTGAGACAGTGGTGTCAGAGCTAAATGACATTCAGACTTCTCCGTGTTTCAAGGGTCGACCTGATTACACACGTCTTGATTTGACTCAGTACTGAGAGGGCGGAGGAGAGCCCAGATGATAAACCGCTGGTGATGTTTGAACACTGTGTTTAGTTAGACCAATCTTCCGCGAAATATACCATACTAGACGTACAGCAGCACCCTGCAGGAAGTCTTGGACGGCACGAGCTTCCAGTTGGTTGTCCAAGTTAAGGGGCGCTATGAGTGGTGGGGTAAGAAATCTCCAGGATCGCAGACGAAAAAGAGGAATCCTACCGGCATCCGTCCTCAAGACGGAGGTCGCCAGTGCGGCGACAATAAAAGTAGCAGAAATCCGTGTCATCTTGAGATTGGTTCGTGGAGAGAGTTAACAAAGAAGGTGAAAACCAGGACAAGCTGGGTGAGTGAAAGAAAAATGAACCAAAGGTCACAGAACTGAACCAAGGGAAAGGGTCAGGGAGTCGCTAGGACAAAAAGTGAATGGAGGGGTCAAAGCCGAGAGTGGTGCGCTTTATAAGGGTGCCAGAAGCGATGCACCACCCAGACCTGTCCTGTCGACTGCCAGGGTAAAGATCAGGAATCCTGAATCTCGAACTTTCACCCTATTAATAGGGATGTCAGTTAAAAACTCAAGATCTTTCGCGTTGCAACGCTGTGTCAGAACAGAGCTAGAAAGAAATCAGCGGGATGTAGAGTGTTTTCCCGGCGGAGAATTTGCCTCGCAGTTACTGCACGGCGATGTTCATTGGCGTCAATTGCCTTGCACAGGGTGGAGAATATTGTGTCAAACCTGAATGATACATCAAACTGCCAGAGAAAGTCAACGCTGCTTCATACCGTCCGAGTCTGGCTTCACGCAATGAAGTTCAATCACCATCTGCCAAAAAAGACTTCAATGTGCGCGCATCTGCCATCGGACGCTGGTCAAAAGATTCATTAATGAGAAAGCAGTGGACCTACTGTAAGAACGGTGATTGGCAGCGGATGCAAGCTGCCGGGAGACGTCGTAACGCCGAGACAGTAGGAATAGTTGAACGCAACTCGAAGCCTTAGAGGGGTACAATACATCCTGAAAGAGAACACGGGCGTATTATCCATCCATTCTTCTGAGATCTTTATCGCAGAACAAAGACACCGACGCATATAATCTCGCCCGTACTTACACACACAGAGGAGCGTTGACAAGTCCGGGAAGGCCGAGGTAGACGTGGAAAATGGAACCAGTGACAGAACTGTCTTGAGGATATATCGACATCAGAGTTGCTGGTATGCGTGGATGTCCCGAAGTCGCAAAGATTCCAGTCTGGGTCCAAGCAACAATCGAACCTTGTAAATCGAGGGGAGAGTACTAGTCCGAAGCCACCAAAGGTTGAATGTTTGTCAAGAACAGTCTACGCCCTGGCGCGACAGTGGCCAATCGCCATAGCAATCCGGTGCAGAACTTGTCGAAAGTCATGGGGAGTCCGGAGGACGCCGACTGCAAAATAAGCACAACATCCAGCGGCGGCTCGTCACCATGGGGATGCCACAATTTGCGCGCTGGAAGTTAATACCACATACCAACTGCGCTTCAACGCTCAGCGCTCCCAGTCGAACAGAAGTCAATCCAAGGATATCGCAGATAATTTGTTGCGTGGATAGCGAGATCGCACGTCCGACAGCTCGATAACTAGACTCACGCATCGCTCTCCCATCCAAAAAGAGAACCACACTGCGTCAGCCGCGCGCAAACCTCGCGGACCCTGTCGTCATCGCAGTTTGCCACCGAGAAGCGAATCCATCGGTCGTCGGATTTATCCTCGTCGCAGAAGAAAGCAGCCGGGAGGAGAACGACGCCGAGCTCTTCCGCGAGGCGCTGGCACACCTCCACGGAGCCACGACCTGGGAATGGATGCCGCACGAAGGCAAAGTACGCCCCGATGCTGCCCACGATCCAGCCCGGCGGCAATGCATTTTCGAAGAGCTCACGGCGTGTTTGAAGGCCGAGCGCGGTTTCGACTATCCCGGGGCGTAGGGAGGCGAGGATGGGTGCGATGGCGAGCTGGATGGGGCGGGGTGGGCAGATTTGGAGGCTGTCCAGGATCGTGCCGAGGGCCTTTTGGAAGGTTGATGATGCAACTACGAGGCCTAGTCGGTGCCCGGGAACGCCGTAGGATTTGGAGAAGGAAAAGAGATGAATGAAGTGCGACCTCCAAGAGGGTTCCGCGAAGAGTGAGTGGGGCGGGGCCTCGGTCAAGATGAAGTCGCGGTATGTTTCGTCGATTATGAGGGCAATACCGTGGTTCTGCGCTAGGCGAGAGAACTCGCCGATTAGTTTGGGAGAGTATGTCGCTCCGGTCTGGTGGGAGATTAGCGGAACAGCAGAATTTTTACTGATTAGAAGCGCACCGGGTTATTTGGGGTGACGAGGACAATTGCGCGAGTTTTGGGCGTGATCAAGGCTTCGCATTGGGAGGCAGAAGGAGTGAATCCCTCTTCCGGGCGAGTTTTCAGTGGGACCGTAGCAATATTGAGCATGCTCAAGGTCATTCTACACCGGCGTCAGCGAGGATTTCCGACGACGAACACTCACTGATGGTTGAAATACCTGAAGATAATGGTGGGTAGATTGTAAATCCAACTGATGAAGCACGAACCACGGCACAGGAAGGATAACCTCGTCCCCGGCGTCCGCCAACGTCATAATGGTGGCAACGAACGCCAGATTACATCCTGAAGTGAGGGACATGTCCCCGGGATGAATATCTGTGCCCGTACCATAAACGGTGCGCATTTCCTCAGCCATGGCCTCCCGCAAGACGAGTTCTCCTTCGGATGGGCAGTAGCCGAAGCTGCTCAGCGACGAGGACGCGACAGACAAGGCCTCTTGCAAGGATCGCTGTGGTGGCACACCGGGGACTCCTCTGTATGGTCATTCAAGTGGAATAATGGGTGAAGAATGACGTTCATACTGCGACATATCGAGGAGAGGTCCGTGAGACAAGCGATATTTTGCGGCCCACGTATAGGCAAGCGGAATGCTGGTAGGTGGCACTTAGTTAGGCCAGGTTTGCAAGGCGAAGCTTACGGAGGAGTTATGGTGTTACGCACACCGCGCGAAAGTCTGAACGATAAAGAGGACATGGTGGTTTCGGGTTAAAAAGCCGTCGGCAATCAAATTCTGATTTCGGCCGGAGTTGGCGTCGGAGTTTGAATCAGAGTTTGATCTTTTGCTCAGGAAAGGATGTACGAATAACTCCCGGGGTCTTTCAAAGTCGTCAAATATATTGGTACTGCCATAACCCAACTCAATCGAAGCCCGTACCCACGCTCCACTCCTTGAACTTCTCTATTTCGTCAAGCCGGTGAAGATGGAATGCTTTTAGGGCTTCAAACGCGTCCTCTCCCAGGGGAAGCCGCAACGGCAGGTCCCGTCCCGTGTCGCTAATGAAGTCGATAATTTTCACCGCCGCCTTGGTTGGATCGCCCCGCTCTGTACCCGTCGCCGCGTTATATTCGACGATGACTTTGTCCGGCACGGTGTATTCAGGAATCCGATGCGACCCCCGTCCAAGATTACTTGATTCTGAAACGGATGTACGGAACATACCGGGCTGTTTGGTGTAAGACGTCCGCCGTAATTTAATCAGGCGGAGGACGCACCTGGATGGATATGCACTTGACGTCGAACTCGGCGAGTTCCCGCGACCAAGTGTCGGATAAGGAGTCAACGGCTGCTTTGGATGCACAGTATATTCCCGCGCCGACCTGAGGTATATGTTCATTTTGTCAACGTGCCGAGGTCGTTTTGCTCACCATGTTCAACGATCCACCTTGCGAGCTGATATTCACAATCATACCCGCCCGGCGCTTCCGAAAGTACGGCAGGAATGCGTTGGTGATGTTGAGCAGTCCAAACACATTCGTGTTGAACTGCGCCATGACTTCTTCCGGGGTGTTCTCTTCGATTGCGCCCCCTCGAAGGTATCCCGCGTTGTTAATCAGGAAATCGATATGGCCACTTTTAAAAATAAAGTAAGTCTCGGTTAAACGCTCAGCGAGCGCCCACATACTAGATAGCCCAAATTTCTGCCGCAAAAGCCTGTATTTCGTGGGGAGGACTGGTGACATCCAATTGCCAAGTTTTAGCTCCCTGTTCCTTGAGACCGTCTAGCGTTTCAAGACGCCGGGCCGTCGAAATAACACGGAAGCCACGATCCAATGCAACTGAACGAGGATTCTTCAACATCGACTCAACGTGTTCAAGTTGATCATACCTCGAGACAATTCGCGGCCAAATCCAGTAGAGCATCCAGTAATTAGAAATACGGGCGAAGACATTGGGTTGACGACTGAAATCTTGCCCGATGGCTCGGTTTATAAAGCTGGCAGGATCTAATGACGCGGCTACATGCCGAAAACCGATATCCGGCTATACGGTTAAACTGAGTTGAAACCACCGACTCGGAATCAGCCACAACGTTCAACCGATAGGTTACAACCGGGGCCTTTCGCTTCTCAGTTTGCCTCTCGACGGGTCAACTCCTTTTCAGAACATTCGCCCACTCACATTATAGGCGGTCATCGCTCCGTTTCCGTTGGCACTGTGTTTCTTGGTTCGAAATCAGAACTGCACCCGTGTATCAGATAACGCCGACGAAAACAATCTATAGGGGGCTTCTTCTCAGTATAAATAGCAACCAATACTCGCACCTCCACCGCCCCATCAAGCTCTCCCACCACCATGGCCGCCACGGAACCCTCTCAAAGCGAAATCTGGGCCCGCTCAGACCAGTACCACAACTCCTTCCTCCTCAAACCCGATCCCATCCTCGACGCCGCGCAAGAACATACGAAAGCGCGAGGGGTGCGGTACGACATCTCCGTGAGCGCGGCGCAGGGAAAGTTCCTTCAGCTGCAGCTCCTGGCGATCAAGGCGAAGCGCGTGCTGGAGGTTGGAAGTCTCGGGGGGTGAGCCGTCCCCAGTGCAGATCCGTAGAACACAAACTCACCGCCGACCCAGATACTCCGCGATCTGGATGGCGCGCGCACTCCCTGAGGACGGCGAACTCGTTGCCTTGGAGGTGGAGAAATTACATGCCGAGGTGCGCACCCGCGCGCGTCCTAACTTCAAATCTACGAGAAATTGCTGATAAGGTCGTCCAGGTGATAGAGGAGAACGTCCGAAATGCTGGTCTGTCCTCAAAGGTCACAGTTATCCTCGGCCGCGCGCACGAGTCCATGAAAGCCATGCCGGCGTCTGAACCCTTTGACCTCGTTTTCATTGACGCCGACAAGCCCAATAACACCAACTATTTCATCGAAGCGAAACGACTTGTGCGCAAGGGTGGGATCATCGTGCGTGGTACCATTTAATGTTCTTGCCTGCGCATACTGAGAACACGCTCTAGATCGTGGATAACGTCGGTCGCGGCGGCCGGCTCGCCGATGAGAACAACTCGGACGCAATGCTGGACGGCGTGCGCGAGCTCTTGCGGCATATCAAGGATGACACAGACGTGGAGGCCACGACAATCCATACAGTTGGTGAGAAGGGGTTTGATGGTTTCGTCTACGCCATTCGTAAGTAACTTGTGCTATATGTATGTGAATTGTGAAATTTCGGCTACGCCCCTCCCGCCCAGCGCTCATAATCAAACTGAGTATGTAATGCTGTGACAATTTTCAAAAAGTCCGGCTCGTTATCAGGTGTGATATACCCGAGACGTATGAAGAGGTCGATTAGGACTATGTTCAAAACAACATTAGCTCGATTCTTGGGCTTTTTGAAAAAAGGAATGCAAAAGGAGAGAGATGTGGCATAAGAAGTAGAAGGCAACTCACCGACGGCACAGTTGGGCTTGAACCGCGCGGACCGCATCTCCACTTCGACCTGGGTTTTGTTAAGGAACTGCATCTCGTGTAAGTTAAAGTTTGGTTCAACGAGCAATTGCGGTGACGCGTGGAACAAAAGACGCACATCGAACCGCTCAACTTCACCATCGAGGGGCTTGGGCTCGAACGGGGTGGGGTCGGCTGTGGGAGGGATGGGCATGTCGTACATGTACCTAGGGTCGAGTTGAAGCAGATGAAATGAAGTGAAATGGAAGAACCGACTTACTCAACTTCGGGCTGGAGCCATCCCTTCGACGTCCTGCCCTTGGGTCAGTAGATTCAATAGCAGGCAGAGAGATGAGCAGTTACCTATGAAAATAACTAACGCACCCCACCGAACGGACGTGCTTCCGAACAAGTTCTTCTGGCAGACTCGCCTCCTCCATGCACTCCTTCACCAAAGCTTCGAACATGGGCATTCCTGCAGGAATGCCCCCTGCGACCGTATTGTCAAGGTAGCCGGGCCACCTGCGGTACAAAATAAGAAATTCAACGCTAAGAGGGAAAGGAAAACCCACATCGATTTATTCTTCGCCCTCGTGGGGATCCATAAACGGAGGGTGCGCTCGCCGCTGACTGGGTCCGTAATTTCTTGGTACGTACTCATGTGGGCGCCATAGGTGATAACACCGAAGAGCGCCGCCGCCGCGCGCTCCATCTCGAACGCAAAATTCAGTTCGCCATCCTCAGCATCTCCTGCAGGATAATCATGCACCCCAAACGCATCCCGATAAACCGGATACATCTCCGCCCTCCACTTCTTCGGCCCAATGATATCCGGAAGAATTCCCGTGTCGCGCCAGCGTTCGCACATCTCCTTCATCACGGCCGTGCGCTTCGTGTGTGTGTCCAGCGAGGCGTCGAAACTGATCTTGCGCGCATGAGTCACATCGGCGCCTTCCAACCCCACCCAGATCGACTTCGCCTCAGTGCGTGAGTTCTCGACGCGAAGTAGTTCGATTATCTGCGGGCGTAAGAGACCGATTACGGGGCTTCCTGGTGCGGGGGAAAGGTAAAACGGCACGAGAGGTTCAGAGTCGAATTCGGAAGGGATCGGCGAGGGAACTCCAACGCGTGCGTTGCCACAGAGGTTTACGATGTCGAGGTAGGATAGCGGGCTGTTTTGCGGCGTCATCGTGGTGAGAGACAAGAAACAGAAATGAATGGTGGCGTGATAAATAGACGCGCTTCGGGCGAAAATCCCCGACGGTCGTTGATCACCGTCAACTGAAAAGCCCAAAAAGGTAACTCATTCGCCTAATTGGGTCAAGTCGGCCGAACTCACCGTCGGACTGACTGAGATATATATTCAGCAGCCTGCAAACGGATTAAAATTTCTGAAAATTAATTTATCCCGTGAACACCTAAAGACAAGCCACAGATATAGCCAATTCGAGAAGGAAGAGAGTGGTACTACGCGGTATTGCCCGTCTCCGTAGTCCCACCACTAGCCAGCTCACTATCGGACTCCGCCAGTCCTGGGTCATTGTCCGCTACGAAAACCTGTGCATCTCCGCTGGGATCATAGGGAGGCTGTCCTGGTTGGAAGGTGAAACTGAGGATTTGGTTGTTGCTGCATTCGTCCTTGTTCTCCAAGATGAGCTGCACAGTGTCTCAGACAAGCACACCGCATAAAGGCATCCAATTACCTTGCTGCCGGGTGTACCACTCCAGCATTGAATCTCCTGGGTTGCTGTGGAATTGAGAGAGTCTGGGGTGCAGACCCACAGTACATGCATTCAACGGCTCAAATCAACTTCGGAAACGACGAGCATAACGCACCGTGTAATACCGTGCGATCCCACCAGGTGCGGAATTGGTGTGTAATTTAACCTGTATAATATTCCATTGCTAGTGAACGTCCTGGTTCTGGGCCTCTCGTGGGCCGGGAATAACAGAGGTCAGTTTCCCCTGCAAAGGGTCAGCAGAAGCTTAAATAAATCTCGCGTGCTTTGGAGTGAACCATGACTCGGGCCGTTCCATTGGGGGTACAGAAAATAGCGTAGGACGTAATTCCCGTAATTGGGTTGCAGAAGGGATTGCAAGTGACAGAGAATCAAAACGCATTTCCATGGTCCACTAGAGGTCGACCCACAACAGTATCTTCGAGCATCGGGGCCTTTTTTGTGGCGCCGAAAAGAGGATAGGCCCGTGTGTCGTTGGAAATAAAGAGGCTCGTCTGTCCCGGCCCCGACTGGGATATGACCCGACCGTACTCAGTGGCGTAGTCGTCGGGAACATTTGTGGAGAACATCCTCGTATCGCTGACGCTTTCCCGGATCGACGCGAAAAAGGCGTCCGAAAACAGTGGCGTGGTGGCCTGCGACGGAGTGAGCACGGTTCGCCGTCTGCCAGTGGACTAGTGAACGACGAGTACCTGGGCACGGTGGTTGAAGATAGGGAGAAGCAGGAGAATTGCGCCGAGGGTCAGCATTGGAGGTTTGCTGAGGATCACCGAATTTCGATCCCTTTATATCCTTATGCCCACAGGTTGGAAACGAGTTGGTTAGCAGCAGCCACGATGATCAATCATTTAACACTCAGATGTGATCCTGCTGGGCGAAGATAGTGAAATCCAGCAAAAGCATGCTCAACTTCAGCCCGGCATCAAACGGAAAGGATTTGCTTGAGGAGGACGAGCCAAGATTATTGTTGGAGCTCTAAGGTTTAATTTGGGCTGGCACAGTGCGAATAGCGAGGTCGCATCGCGCCGCGTACGCCTCCGAAATGGGCGCCATGATGTCGGAGTCCTGTAAGCTTAGTTCGGGCCCACGGCGACAGCACATATTATTGCGCATGACACCTTGTATTTTTTACTCATTAACGATTGGAAAGCGACGGCACGAGTCGTGTTGAGGCAAAAAGGTGTCCAGATTTTTCCAACCCCTAGATGCACAGCCAGATTCGCGGTGTTGATGAGGTTTTGTTGAAGCGAGTCGCCGAAGACTCGGCACTGTGTTATGCGGCCTGGAAGTCCTGAAATGCGAGTGAATAAATGGTCCATTAACATTTTATTCCAACACAAATTGAGATGCATAGATACAACCTCGTTCGCTGCGTCCAAATCCCTATCGCCTGCGGTCAAAATAGTGGTTGAAGAAAGTGAACCCAGCTTCTCGTTCGACTGGACTCGTCGACGACGGTCCAGAGGCCTGAGGTCCTGATCGCCTTGAGAAGGTCGGATGTATGATCGCTATAAGTGGACAGGGATCGTGCTCCACCTAGAACACGGGGCCAGGCCATGTGTCGATAAATGTTTCCATGGACTTTCCGTGAGTCCCAAGGGGCGGCTAGAAACGGGGAAATCGTCAAAAGTGTCGCATCCAGCAAGGCTTCCTCGGCCAACGGGACTTGACTGGACACCCCAATGCGGACGAGGAACTGGACGATATTGTGCGCCATATCTGGGTGTTGCGGTTTAAACAGTGAGGTGGACAGATTGACCCCATGAGACCTGCTGGGGCCAAATTGACATTCGGGAGCGATGGATGTATGAAGACATACCCGTCAATATAACTCTGAGCAATCAAGTGGTGGATTATACGGCTCAGAGTAATAATACGTTTAGGGTATGCGAGGCCAGAAAGGTAATTCACGGTCCGATGGAGAACGTCAGGACCAGCCCCGAGCCCTACACATCGCAGATAATTCCGCATAAATCCGGCTGATAGACTGAACGTCATGTTGAATGAGACAAGGCTAAAGTTGGCATTAATTGTGGACGGAAATTGGAGAGAAGTAGAGACGTCACTGGAAGCGTGGCGGCCCGTTATAGTTTCCCTCCCGGAGTGCGTTTTCGAAGAGGTGAGCCTCGGCATTGTGCATCGTGTTTAACATGGCTCCAACATGCATCTCCAACAACCGGCATTCAATCGTTGGCCACAGACGTTGGACAGTAATCGAATGAACCGCCTCCGCAAGCGAGACGATCGAGTTGTCAGCGGATAGGTTAAGAAGTTGTTCAACCCAAAGAACAGATAGGTCGTGGGAAGGTGGCTCCGAGAGCACTTTGAACGCGCGGATGCATTCATTTTCAAGCGCCGGGTCGATCTTTCGATGGTAAATTTGCGCTCCAGATACCCAGAGAATCACCTCCAGGAACCGGGCGTCTAATACGGCGTGAAATGTCGCGTCGTTCTGCCCTGCGACGCCTGACATGAATGAGATGCAAGGCATCCAATGATGGCAATCGCTGGGAAGTGCCCCGATATAAGAAGCTGCCAGTCTCTGGTTCAAAAATCTGGACGTGTGAGGTTGTGGAATTTTATTGAGTGCTCATGCTTACCCGCGCTTGGGAAAAAGTATGATCCCAATTATCTCGGATAAAAGTGCCACCAACTCTTCGTGGTCGGCTTCCCACGTTGCAATACAGGTCCCCAAATAATGAGTCTGTTGGCTTCCAATCTGAGCAAGCAGTATCTGCATAGCCTGCGTTCGAAATGCTTCGGGGTATAACCTCGGTCTAAGCCCGCGTTATCAGTTGTAAATACAAAAGACGATGGAGAAATGCACCTCGAGAGTTCCAACAGGTCAACGAACATTTGGTCGACATTTGGCCGTTGCGCTAGCTCGTTGTCGGAGCAGGGCATGACCGCCTTGATACCAGAGAGGCGCCGTGAGATCACGACATACTCTGCGCCGCGCACCACCGCCTTTCCCATCGCACGTATAGCCTTGCCCGCCACCGCACCAGGCCCCCATTGAGTGCTCGAGGACGTGGTGGTGTAAAGAGAGCTTCCAGACAGTGAAGTGCGGGAGGTCATGAAACTGGAGTCCATCTTGGAAAGGGAAAGGGTCAGTACTAGTCGCGCAGTAAGAGGGAGGGGATGATATGCGAGAAGCAAAGTAAGCCGTGAGTAGGAGAACGTCGAAGAATAGCATGATTCGAAACCTGATGACTCGCAGGTAGGGAAACATCTTACGAAAGTGATGTTGATACTTGACTTCGGGCCCGGTTTACACGAAGAAGGTCGAGTTTTTCTATCAGACATGGCGGTTCGAATGAGGTTAAATACGTCGAGCCACAAGGATGAAGCAATCCTGCGACGAAGCAGTCCTGTAAATTCTGGGTGAATTCAGTATTTTGAAACATGCCGAGATATCAGGAAGGATACTTTTAAGCTTCTATCAGGTACTATTTGCGACCGTGAGTTTTGAATCTTGACGCCACTTTGAACGAATGTATTTCTGCGTCGAATAATGGTTGTGGCGCTCCTTTGGATCAGACACAGAGATGACTAGATGGTAGACGTCCGAGCAGGGCGTGTCAATGTCCGAGGTGAATACATCTTGCTGCCAATTTCTTGAGGGAAAAATGGGTTTGTTCGACCGCCGGTTGTGAGACAGCTTTCAACCAGGATTCAAGCTACAAGCGTCATAACGACAGGGTGGCCAAAATACGACGACGATCCCCAGCAGGTACGCAGTTTGAAACTTGAAAATTCATTTATGATTTTTGCCACCGTGCCAGCGGAGTCATGAATCGCGTCCAGTAAATCGTGCCGAATCTTCTAATATCTTCTGGATTTCGCTGATAGGCACGTATTTCGCAGCCAGTTCAGAACCAAAATCGACATCGAGGTTGCCATTCAAGCGAGTCACGCTTAGTAACAGTCACACTCTGCACTCTGCACCAAACCACGATGGCGTACGTCGCCGTCGAGAACGACGAGGTCAGTCTCCCTCCCAGTGGACCCTATGCAAACTGAATACATGGCGTCTCCAGCGGTTAGAAGAAGGGCCCGAGGGTCTACAGTTCAAATGCAGGTACACGTCAGTAGAAAATGGCCGATTTTTTACCTTCAAAATCCAGCTTTTCTGGGAGACGCGGATGGAAATCAAGGCGGCGCGCGGTCGCCTGGGCTAGGGAATGCTGACCGAGGTCATTGTGTTGCGTGAAAGCTTGGACTCGCGCTGATATTTTTTTCGACGCGTCAGGGTACTTACAAGACCAAGGAAAGCCTGCGGGAGGTTTCTGGACGGTAGAGTACTACCAGTCATACTTCGACGTCGACACCAAGACGGTAATGTACTCCTCCCTCACCTGGGACTTGACCGTTAATTGTCCAGCTGCACAGGTGCTGCGCCGCTGCTACTCGACGCTCCTTCCCTCATCGTCCGACTACCTCTCCACACACCTCAACCCTGCCGACCTCTACGGCCCCTTCTGGACCCTCACCACCCTCATCTTCACTCTCTTCCTCTCCTCCTCCCTCGCCGCATCCATCACCGCCTACCTCTCCGACCCCGGTACCGCCTACGATTACGACTTTGGCTTGCTTTCCGTAGCGGTACCGCTGGTGTACAGTTACGGGCTAGTATTCCCCGTCATGCTCTGGGTCGCGCTGCGGTATCTCGGTGTGGGCGAGTGGAGCGTAGTCGAGGCGATTGCGATCTGGGGGTACGGCATGTTTGTCTGGATTCCCGTCTCGGTGCGTCCCCCCTTCCTCTTCTCCTGACCTGCAACTCACGTTCACCCTCCCCCAGATCCTCGCCGTCATCCCCTTCCCCGCCGTCCGCTGGTCCCTCGTCGGCATCGCCTTTGGGCTGTCGGGCTACTTCCTCGTCCGCAACGTCTATCCCATCTTGGCGTCCGCGGAGGCAAAGGCCACGCGCCTCATCATCATCGTCGTCGCCGCCCTCCACGCCGGCCTCGCCATCACCTTCAAGCTCCTCTTCTTCAGCTACGACATCATCGCGCCCGCGGCTCCCGCTCTTCCTGTACCGAGTGATACGCCCGCGGGGAACGACACAACGCCGGCGGAGGTGCTGAGGCGGCTGTTCTTTCCGTAGCCCGTAGAGTGAGGACTGTGACGTCCGCGCCTGCGTGGTGCATGACGCTGCGATTCAGAAGTAGGAAAAAGCTATGTTATGCTGTGCTCTACGATGCACTTCTACTGTACTTAATAGATTTTCGACGCAGCGCGGGGTGTGTATCTTGGGACGCCTTGAACTACCTGTCTATATGTGTACCCTCGCTGCGAATCATTTTGGGATACCCTTATCGGCTTTCCTTTTCAGGCGGAAGACGTCCTCGACCGACGCAGAGCGTTCCCTATCACAGAACTGTCGCGCTTTCAGTTATTCGATTTAGTGTGCCCCGCTGCATCGTGCACGTGTACATGGATGGAAACGTTTCCGCCGTCCGATCCCAAGGAGAGCTGAAACAAGGCTCAGACCCTTACATCGTGTAGACGCCGTAATGGAGTAAGGACCCCACGGCCACGGAGGCCAAAACTGGTGTGTACATGCCCACGCCCATACTGAGCGGGATACTCTCAAACTGCGTTCCTCCACTAAATCCCATCATATCATCAAGAATTTCCTTTTTAGGCTTCGAAGCGGTGAATGTCCGGATTAGGAACCGCTCAACGTCAGCCCGCAAGAGTACTTTTGAACACTTGACCAAATATCGGTCGTTTTTGCCATCCTCTGGCGAAGGCTGTCGTCAAGAGTACTTCCCTGCGCATCGCGCATCACGTGATGCCGACGCGCTGGCACGAGTCAACCAAACACGGACAAATCGAACATTCACCGAGTCAACTTGCATTCCACGTCCGTGCGTTCAAGGTGGGAGATACCGAGCCGCACGAGTTTGTCGGACCTAATTTGCACGCACATGCAGACCGAGTTCGCGATACCTCCAGGGCTGCACGCGTACGATGTCCCGTATTACTTTCCCAGCATCGTGGCACCGTTGTTCCAAAACACGAGTTTCGACAATGCATTCGCACAGAGCTTTCACGTCGTTCGGCATCTCCTCAATCCGAACGCGAAGATCGACCCCACGACGATCACACCGCCGTGGAAAAAATGGGAGATGAGGCACACAGAGATGCTCTTCAACTCTACGGCCACGGGGCTGCCCCTCGTCGAGCCCAAAAAGCGTATAATGTGTTGTGAAAATCCACGGGGATGCGTAGTGTAGTTTCAAGGGATTGGTTGTGGACTCTATATTGTCGTCTTTGGCGCCGCGCTCGTGCTTCACGCGCGCGCAACTGGCCAAGCCGCCGGTGATCCACCGGATGGAGACCTTCGACGCTCTGCTCGAGCGGTGCCAGGGCGTCTTGTCTATTTATCTATGTGTTGTGACTTGCTCTTAATGAGATTTTCCGACAGGTACTGGCTCAGTGTGGCAAACCTGACGGCGCAGTAGGACTCGGTTTGAACTTTAGATTTTCACATATTAATTTCCATGTATGGACCGGACCGTTCAAGCAGACTTTCCATGAAATGGCTTTTCACACCCTCTGCCGGCCAGGGTTTAATTCGAGAAAATAGTGCGGGAGAGCACGGGGGAAATTGGTCAACATAACTCCATGAAGGACCATCAATTCGGCGGGATGCGCCGACGCTCGTTGCCCACACTGTTCGAGGGCATTTAAAACCAATGGCGGCAGACACTGCAGTATGCAAAGCCCGATCCCTGGGCAGATGGAGGACATCTAAAACTCAACCGTGGGAATTACTGTAGTCGAGCCGAGGGTTCAGGAGAGGGTTGAAGGTATTGGGCAAGTATGGATCGGTCGATTTTACTCCAAGCCTCGCATCCGCACCAGGATTCGGAAGAGTGATCATTTTATTGGCAGCCACGACATTGTACGGGAGAGCGTCTGATGTCGTTCGAAGCCCGAAGCGGGCAGATTCGGTCCGATCGTGTGCAGAAAAAACAAACGCTCCAAGGACGGGCGTATGGCGTCCGGATGAAGATGTACGTACCTGGTGTACTCGACGAGGTACCTTGGGGGAGGCAATGGCAATTTGAATTTCCCGAGGATGGATCGCGCGAGTTATAGGGTGTTGACGGAATCGAGTTGGCGGGGCCGAGTGTGAGATTTGTAATACCATTTCCACAGTCGTGCCAGCTTTACGATGTACACTGCATGCACCCATCTACATGCACCGCACGGCAAACCACGAAAAGTTTTTTAACGCCACAAACTAGTCAAGAGGAAATGCCTAATAGATTTCTGATACAGCAAGAAAGAAACAATGTGTTGAACAAATCGGGGGGATCGTCATCACCCTCAATCACTGGTGTCGGCAGTCCGGTTCCGCTCCTCCACCAAAGCGTTCATCGTCGTCCGACCATCCGTCCTCATCCTCATCCTCATCGTCTTCCTCGTCGCTGTCCTCTGCCTTGTCAGATTCTTCATCGTCGCGCGGCAGCGGCGCACACTGCGCCACGGCGCGAATGTGCCGGCCCATCCACCGCGCACTCCCCTCGAGCCCCTCCCATCGCAAGTCCGCCCTCTCGAACGCATCCACGGCCCCCCCATCGTCACGCGCCACACGCAACGAAATTCCCACACTCGCAAGCAGGAGCGCTATCATCTCGCAGACGTCAATCTTCCCTCCCAGACCCGCGGGGCGAACGTCCGCGTCCGCGTCCACGTCCGCCGCCTCGCCGAACAAGATGCGGTGGAGTGTGCGCGCCTGCACCTGGCTGAGCCCAAACGCGCGCTCCTCGATGGCGCGCCAGCGCCGGCCGGGCGGCACGTCCGCGAGCCCCATCTCGAGGAGCGGGCGGAACCCATTCATGTTGCGCGGCCCTTGCGGCGTGCTAAGCACGAGCTTGGGGTCCGTGATGGAGGGGTAGGTGCGATAGTAAATGTTGCAGTCAAACTCGACGGACGAGTAGCGCGTGCGGTAGTGGTATTCGAGGGACACGTCGATGGCCGCGGGGGTGGTGGGGGAGTAGATCCGCGAGAGGATCTCCGCTGAGGAGACCTGCGGAATTCATTATTTAATATATAAGTATCGGCTGAGGGAGCGGTTGAGAGAGGAACATACGTTACCCCACCCATCGTCCGCGAGATCTGCGGACAACGGGACGATACAGTCGTGTACTGCAGGCGCCGCATCGCCGAGATCAATGCGTTTGACAACATTGGCGATGGCTTTCTCGATCTTGTCGTAGACCGCTGGGCGGTCCTCCCCCTCGAACTCTTTCAGATCATCAGCGACGCTCTTATCTGCTGCACGTCGTTGCACAAGGTACGCATCCCATGCGGGAGACGGCGTGGCGTCGATCAGGTGGAACTCAGCGACGCACTTCTCCAGCGCGTCTGACGAGGTGCAGGGGCCAGGTGTCGTTTGCTTCCACTTGTGCTGCTTCAGATGCGAAGCAGTAAATGCAGGAAGATCGGTCGGCATCAGCAGGGTTAGCACTAGGCGTTTCACCATTAGAAACCACGCTAATCGGTCGGGTTCTTGCGCACACACCTACTTGTCCCTTCATACGAAACGCGGCGGTGGTACAGACAAGTTCTCCGAAACTCTTGAAGATTACGCCGTCTGCGGTGGCTAGGTACTGTCTAGGAGTGAGTGAGGCGCAGAGAAAGCTCGTGTATTATTACCCAATGATGCATGGCAACTCTGATTTCGTCCTCGAGGCGTTGAGCAATCCATTTCTTTGGTGGTCAGTTAATTGCAGCATTCACCGTCAGTTTCAACGCGAGAACATACCACACTATCCATCGTAGACCACGGCACCTCAATGTAGTCGTGTCCCTCTGGGTTGTAGTCTTGTGTTTACCGCGGGGGTCTGATCGCAGTAGGCCGTTATTATGTAATTGCGGAGTTTGAATTGGCACGTGCCTCGACGCGCTTCTTTTCCGCAGCACCAACAACGTGTTCTTCCTTCATCCCTCGCGCAGACTTTGCTCTGTTCATCCTCCTGGATGCTCTCCGCATGTCCACTACTTTCTGCGAGCCAGCCGACCCCAAAGAAACGCCCAACCCGGGCCCTTTATTCCTGCCTATTGAGCCCATATCGACCTTACACCGTTTCACCAAGCCCCAGCGGACGCCAATGCCGACAGCACCTCTTATTGTCTCAGCTCCTGCGACTTGCACCCCTCCTGGCACCCTTCCACTGCGAGAGGCACTTGAGAAGTACAGCATACCGCAGAGAAAAAGACCTCACCGAAATTTGGCTTGGAGTTTCTCTATGTCTATAGTTCCCTAATCAGCACTCAGGACACGCCGAAATCGACAGGGGGTGACGAGGGGACGAGTATGCGCGGGCAAGAAGGTGTGTGTACCGCACACTCGCCCACTGCCATAATTCGCCTGACCCACCCGTGCACCCCGACGTATTGATGCGGGTCGCTGGGTGCGAAGAGACGCGGCTCATTGGGGGCGGGGAACGTTGCCAACGTTGATTTGAGGGAAGTAAAAGGTGCGTACTTACCTTTTGACTTTTTTTATTTTACATTCCATGCTTTTCGTATCCCCGCCCTCCTTGTCTCCGTCCTTGTCTCCTTCCTCGTCCGTCCTGCTCTCGCACCAGGAGCTGTCTGTGCGGAGTCGACGCACGGAGATGGTCTTGCTGTCGTTGTATGTACGCGCCGTTTATGGCAGCGCACACAGTGGGCGCAGATCCACCTCCGCTTCGCACGAGCTCGGTGCTGCCGTACATTATCGAAGCGCGCCATATCTCCTCCTGCACTCCCCCATTTTAGCACCTCCCCTCACTCGGACTCCGCCGTCCCAATGTGCGCGGTCGATGGCTCATCGGTATCCGCCCATCGCTCGGTGTAGAGGCAGACGCAGTCGTCGAGTCCGATCCCGTGTGCAGACTAGCCGTTTGTGTGCTTCTATGCGCTACGGGCTCTCGCCTAATGCGCCCACTGTACCTTCCTGTACTTATGATTTTGGAATATATTTGGTTCTACACCCACAACGCGGTCTGAGTGAACTTGAGGAATCAAGACCAAGCTTCCTGGCGCGAAGTACACTGAAAACGGCTCGAACAATGTAGCAATCTTTTGGTCATGTTCATCTGGGTTATTTCTGCTTGCAATGGACTCGGCCGCGTTGGAATTTGCGGGCTCGAGCGGATACTTGACTCTCAATGATTATTGTTGTATTTATTCGGTGGAAAAATTGGGTTTGAGCATTTCGGAACTCCGAGTGCTTTGTAGCAAAGAGAGTTGAATCAGAATACGAAAATAACTTCATTGTAGCTCGAAATGGTCTGGGGCTATAATTTTGGCCAGTTACTACGGTGAACTCGATTCGAACTCGCGATCGACGCCGTCCAATCATTCAAACCATTTTCTTGACGATTTCCTTGATGTCAATACGTGTATTAGGGGCCACTGGAGTGCAGTTCACGCGCTTTGATGCTCAACGGGCTGGTAGAACGCGTGGAAGAGGCAAATTCGCGCTGAGTGATGGGGCACGTGTGAATTCAAAGTCCGCAATTACATAATAAGCAGCTACTGCGATCGGACCCCCGCGGTAATCAACAGACTTCAACAAGCGAGGTACGAGCATTATTTGTTGAAGCGTCTGTCTACGAGAGACTATCTGGGTTGCACGTCCGGAAAACGGCCTTGGTATCATTATTGAATCCGATAACACGCAGTTTTGGACGGTCGTTGTCGGCGAAGTTCTTGTACAGCGTATCGGACGCGCTGTGGCTCTTGTACTCGGTATACTCTGCCTCGGTGAGATGCAACTCGGACATCGGCCTAGGATCGACTCTCGCGGACACATGGCCCACATTTCCGCAGAAGTGGCACATGGCAAAGGACAAAGGGCGAATGTGGTGGTGTTGTTTTTCTGATCTGATCAGATGGTGGGGCCTGATCCGGTAGTTGAACTTGAGTTGAACATACGGTTTCGAACCGTTTGCGCTCGACATCGGCGCGTGGCTGAGCGCTGAACCTCCACAGAATTTTTGGTTCCGCGGCCCACAAGATGCGAGTCCGCCATCAGGCTCGCCGGCAGTTCGCTTCCTCGCCACACCCACCACATTTTGGCATCGTCTCAGTATAAACTCATTTTTCATCATTTATTTCTGGCTTCACCACGACTATTGAACTTTATCGGTACTTCGCCCAACGAGACTCTTTCATTGAGTTTAAACTTACCTTCATAGGAAGCACTCAACGCCAGCCTGCAAGAGTACTTTGAATCGCACTTGACCGATAAATTATCGCCCTGCACATCGCACATCACGTGATGCCGACGCGCTGGTAAGAATCAATCAATCACAGACAAACTAAACGTTCACCGGTGTCATTCGAGCGCTGTTGGACACAATCCGAGTGTGTGGTGGGATTCAAGCAGAAAGAGAGGGCTGCCCCGGCGGGAATCGAACTCGCATTATCCAGCTTTTGGATTCCGCAATTCGAGAATCGAATTGATGTTTGGTGTTTCCAGGGTAGTCTGCTGACGTCGTTACCATTGGACCACAGGGCTGCGAGGGAAGGGGTAATGCTACAAACCGCGAGCACGAGGAGCCTCTCGATTGAAGCACCTTTGTTCCAGTAGTTCCGAGGGAAAGTTCCGACAATTGTGGATTTATATATTACAGTATGTATTATGGTTCATGTGTATGTACAGTTCAACTTCTAGTTCTCCTTCGCCCAAGAAATTACGCCGCCTCAAGAAATCACAACGAGATAATGCGGGCGCCAAACTCTGCAATAGGATGTGCGAAATGCGGGCCAGGACAGCTCATGAACATGAGAGAAGGGGGAATCTGAAGACGATGTGCGAGCGATGCGACGTTCGCTGGTGAGAACATCCCTTGGACGATGATCTTCCATGAAAGAAAAGAAAGTCAGTTTGAGACAAATTTTGTTTGATTTATTGAGCGACATACCAAGTCGATGGTGATCTCGGGGAACGCCTCGTCCAAAACTTGATCATCCCTCAGCACTAGTTGAGGTAACGATGAACCGGTCATGGACTCACTCTTCGCATTCGCCTCTAGCTCCGACGGAACCCCATTCTCCTCGTCGCTAAAATGTACGATCTTCACACACGACGTCTCCTCGTTCTCCCGCACATACAGCAGCATATGCAGCAGGTGGTTGATCTGCAGCCGCGTCAAAACACGAACAAGGGACGGAAATGCACCGAGTGACTTGCCTCGTCTGTCTTGACAAGCACACACACCGGCTGTCGCTTCAGACGCGCCATAACGCGCACGAGCGCCCTCCCCCACGTCTTACTCGCGGCCCAGCGATGCAGCACCGGGTATTGGTCGTACGTCCAGTACACCGCGCGGAGGAGGTGTACTTGATTCTGTGTTGCAGCGAAGACGGCGAGGACGCCGATGAGGTAGGCGGCGAAGTATCTGGGAAGATAATATGAGTTCCAAGCCCTGGTCATGATGGGGCAAGACGAACCCGGCGGTGGATGGGTCGATGACGACGTTCCCAGCAAAGACTACGGGCGTCAGCACGAGAGTGAAAGCGATGATCGACAATGGGGTGGTGCGCTCGCGCGGGAGGCGTCCGCGGTTGAAGCGCAGTAAGAGCAGCGCGAGAGGAAAGAGCCCCATTACTGTCAACCATACGAGCGAAAACCTGGTGGTGCGTCAGTAAAAAGTAAACCTATCGATACAGAGATCCAGACATTTCCGAAATAACAGTCAGCTTGGCGCCAGAGCTGGAATAGAGGACGCCGTTGATGACGGTAAATACGACGACCGATATGTAGGGGGCGCCGCTGAACGGGAGGATCTTGAGGAATACTTGCGGGACGATACGGTCGTGTGCGAGTTGCTCAAACAGCTCGCATGCACTTAGGATACCTGATCATAAGGGATATGAAGCGTAGCAACGGCCGGAGGGAGGTGTGTATATCCGTACCTGTTAAAACTCCACCACAGAGAACCACGGCCGCGTCAACCACAACCCATTTTCTTAACCATCGCCCGGCGGCCTGAGTGTCCCGAATTAGTGCATGCTCACTGTCAAGACAATGGGCGCAAACGTGCCATTTCTGCCAGGAGGCTGAGGACATTGGCACCTTGCAGAACCTGTTCAAGCGGTATCGTTGCGAGAACAAGGGTGATCAAGAGAGCGTTCAGCACGATTGCCGGCAGATGTAAGTTCCGCAAGACAAACGGAAACCGACCAGGTTTCATACGACCGATGTAAGCCGGTGTGCCTAAATTCTGGGGTCAGTAGATTGAAGCACAGCAAATTGAAGGGCCGACAAACACTCAATTCCTGTCAATCCTAGCATCCCTAGACAAAACCCATTGAAGAGTTGACGTGCTATGGCAGCGCGCGAAGGAGCCTGGCCATCCAACCAGTTGCGTTGCAGTTGTGCGTTTCCGCTCCGTGCCCAGTGCACAATCGAAGCGATAGAGAGGGCCGTCATTGTCGCAACGTGCAACGCGAGGACCACAAACGCGATGCGTGCGCTCTCCTTGAGACCCGTCAAGCTGATGAGCGCGAAGATCAGCAGGACGAGTCCCGCGCCGACGAAGGCTGGGAACGGCAGTACCACCTCCCCTGCGAGGTATGAGAATGCAGTGGCGGCCGACACCACAGAAGTGCTCGCAAAGTCCAGAAGTAGTAGTGCGGCCCCAAGGACAGCGAATGACTTGCGCGATACGTTCAGTCTCTCGACGCCGATGGGTCAATATAACGAAGGTCAGTTCATATTAGGCGCGCACATGTAAGAGTAGGGCGCCCCGCTAATGGGCAGCGCTGAAGCTAACTCCTCCATGATCGGCCGCCACAAGAAGAGCGTCAGGGTTGCCATGAAAAGGGAAATTGGTGAACTGCGGCGGTCCGCGTTAGAAACGGTCAAGGGTCCAAAAGGAAAAAAAAAAATGAGGACGTACTACACCCCACAGACCGCGAGGACGGCGGGTAAGGTGTAAAACACGCCTCCTAGGACTGCAGTGCCGGGTAAGGCCGTCCCCGTGAACTGCCCGAGTAGCTGAGCGCGTCGGATGCGCTGTGGGCGCTCCTCCCCGACGGCGTGGTCCTCAGCCGTGAATTTTAGCTTCGAGAAAGAGCCCCAACCTGCGAACTCAAAGTCGCTAGAGAGGTTGAGAAAACGCGAGGATGTCGCGAGCGTGTCTTTGAGACCGCCACCGTCGCGAGGGCGCGCCCGCTGCCGGCGCAGAATTATATCGAACTGCGACTCGCGAAACGTGGGGGGGTCGGTTGACTGGGCCGGCGCTGGACGGGACAGGTAAGAACGCGTCAGGGGCGCCTACTGGGGCTCGATGGATCCACTCACCAACGTCACCGCTGCGCGCGATGGGTTCAATAGCGATCCAGGGCTCCTGTGCGCCGTTCTCCTCCATGTCGTTGGGCGGATAAGAGGGCAAGGCGGACTCGAGTGGCCATGCTGAAGTCATGCGAGCGCCGAGGTTGTGGGGGTATTGAATTGCCTGGTGAGTGTCATGAGGCCCGGGTACAAAGGGTTCAACTCTCCGTTCGGGTCGCGGATCGTACGTGTCTATCACCCCGAAACAGGGACTGCGATCCTTGATCCCAGAACCGTGTTCACCCGCAGGCCTTGTGTTGCGTTAAAGGACAAAGGGAGAGAAAAGGAAAGATTGCCCCTTTATGGCAACCCGCTTTTGACTGGCATGGCGATCGGCAACGACTGACGTTCCCAACAACTTGAAGTTCCAGCTTGCAAAAGATATTGCGATCTCAGCTTGATCTCAGCCTGAGACCCTTAGTTAATCTGCCTTGAGGTCAATTTGAAAACACGCCGTTGGAAAGCTTGCTGCTTGAAACTTTCCTGGCAATTACTGTAAAGTTATATTTAGAAAGAGTATCTAGTTCACTCCGATGCACAGACCTCTTTTTTTCTTCAGCCACCTATCCATACTCTTTCACTCCCCAATAACATCGGCATATTGCTTCGATATTACTTCCGCCGATTGAAAAGCAAAATTGATCAGCATTCCTAAGCATCTCTGGTAGACAGACGCAAGACAGACGCTAAGTACAACAGATCTCAGTCGTACCTCGTGTGCTGTAAGCATCTTCGGCAAATCAAGGAGAAACTTCGGTAGGTAGGTAGGTAGGTAGCATTACATGGCACGGTCCGAATAACGAACGCCGGTTTCCAGGGATTATCCAAGCTGGATGAAGAGCGGAGCTTAAACGTGCTGAAACGATGCTGCAGGCCGACGGGGGCCTCATCTGGATTGTTGGCTTCAGATTTTGCAGCCTCGTTTCTTCTGCAAACACCTGGTGCACGTTGGAAATTTATTCCTAGGGCAATATATAGAACCTCCAACTCGCAAGCCTTTCTCCACTTCCCAAGTCGGCCAAAGTCCGACAGGCATCGATGGGTGATTACAGCGGCTACGGTATTACGGTTTACATGTACGCTTCAACTTCTACCGTTGGTAATTAAATCGATAGTATCTACTGAGTTCAGGCTCAGGATATGTATTACACCGCAGCGCCTCAAGAAATCACAACGAGACAATGCGGGCGCCAAACTCTGCAATAGGATGTGCGAACTGTGTACCAGGACAGCTCATGAACATGAGGGACGGAGGGATCTGGAGGCGGTGTGCCAGCGATGCGACGTTCGCTGGCGAGAACATCCCTTGGACGATGATCTTTCAAAAGAAGAGAAACAGTCAGTTTGAGGTTCGTTTTATTTATCCAGCGACATACCAAGTCGATGGTGATCTCGGGGAACGCCTCGTCCAGAACTTAATTTGGCCCTCCAACTCAGCACTCTTGAGGTAACGATGAATCGGTCATGAACTCACTCTTCGCGTTCGCCTCCAGCTCCGACGGAACCCCATTCTCCTCGTCGCTAAAATGCACAATCTTCACACACGACGTCTCCTCGTTCTCCCGTACATACAACAGCATATGCAGCAGGTGGTTGATCTGCAGCCGCGTCAAAACACGAACAAGGGATCGAAATGCACCGAGTGACTCGCCTCGTCTGTCTTCACAAGGACACACACCGGCTGTCGCTTCAGACGCGCCATAACGCGCACGAGCGCCCTCCCCCACGTCTTGCTCGCCGCCCAACGATGCAGAACCGGGTATTGGTCATACGTCCAGTACACCGCGCGGAGCAGGTGCACTTGGTTCTGTGTTGCAGCGAAGACGGCGAGGACGCCGATGAGGTAGGCGGCGAAGTATCTGGAAGAGGATGTGAGTTCAACTACCTGATGATGATGGGGCAAGACGGACCCGGCGGTGGAAGGGTCAATGACGACGTTCCCGGCAAAGACTACGGGCGTGAGCACGAGGGTGAAAGCGATGATTGACAGTGGGGTGGTGCGCTCGCGCGGGAGGCGTCCGCGGTTGAAGCGCAGTAGGAGCAGCGCGAGAGGGAACAGCCCCATCACCGTCAACCACACGAGCGAAAACCTGGCGATGGGTCAGCGAAAAGAGAAACGAGTAAGTCAACAGGACACCCATACATTTTGGAAACAATGGCGAGTTTGGCGCCGGAACTGGAGTAGAGGACGGCGTTGATGGCAGTGAATACAACTACCGAGATGTAGGGGGCGCCGCTGAGGGGGAGGATGTTGAGGAATATTTGTGGGACGATACGGTCGTGGGCGAGTTGCTCAAATAGCTCGCATGCACTTAGAATGCCTGAGGGAAGAAAGGGAGGTTAGAACTTACAAATCGGAGAGAGTTAGTCGGGCCAAGTACCTGTTAAGACTCCACCGCACAAAACCACGGCCGCGTCAACCACAATCCATTTTCTTAACCATCGCCCGGCGGCCTGTGTTTCCCGAGTCAGTGTAAGTTCGATGTTGGGCGCGAACAGACCATTTCTGCGAGTAGGCTGAGGACGTTTGCGCCCTGCAGCACTTGTTCGAGCGGGACCGTTGCGAGTACAAGGGTGATCATGAGCGTGTTCAGCACGATTGCCGGCAAGTGTAAATTCCGCAAGACAGAAGGAAACCGCGCAGGCTTCATGCGGCCGATGTACGCTGGTGTGCCTACAGGGGGAGTCAGATCATGAACGGAGACGAGTCGAATAAGGAGTGAACGTACATTCTATACCAGTCAATCCCAGCATCCCAAGACAAAAACCATTGAAGAGTTGACGCGCAATGGCAGCGCGCGAAGGAGCCTGGCCATCTATCCAGTTTTGTTGTAATTGTGCGTTGCCACTCCGTGCCCAGTACACGATGGAAGCGATAGTGAGGGCCGTCATTGTCACAATATGGAATGTCAGGACCACGAATGCGATACGGGCGCTCTCCTTGAGGCCCGTCAAGCTGATGAGCGCGAAGATCAGCAGGACGAGTGCCGCGCCAACGAAGGCCGGGAAAGGTAGCACCACCTCCCCTGCGAGATAGGACGATGCGGTGGCGGCCGATACGACAGACGTGCTCGCGAAGTCGAGAAGCAGTAGTGCGGCGCCAAGCACAGCGAATGACTTGCGCGATACGTTCAGTCTACGAACGCCAATCGGTCAGTAGCTACCAAGGCCACTGGCGATTGGGTGCGCACATGTAAGAGTAGGGCGCCCCGCTGATAGGCAGCGCGGAGGCCAACTCCTCCATAATTGGCCGCCACAGGAAGGGCGTCAGGGTTGCCATGAAAAGGGAAATGGGCGAACTGGGTCGGCCGGCGTTAGAAGCGTTCAAAGGAAAAGGAGTGTGGCAAGACGTACTACACGCCGCAGACCGCCACGACGGCGGGTAGCGCGTAAAACACGCTTCCCAGGACTGCATTGCCTGGCAGGGCCGTGCCCGTGAACTGCCCGAGCAGCTGAGCGCGTCGGATGCGCTGCAGCCGCTCCTCCCCGACGGTGTGGTCCTCAGTCGTGAGTTTGAGCTTCGAGAAAGAGCCCCAGCCCGCAAACTCAAAGTCGCTCGAGAGATTGAGGAAGCGCGAGGACGTCGCGAGCGTGTCTTTGAGGCCGCCACCGTCGCGGGGGCGCGTCCGCTGTCGGCGCAGGATTATGTCGAACTGCGACTCGCGGAACGTGGGGGGATCGCTTGACTGGGCGGGCCCTGGAAGTTACAAGGAAAGACGCGTCAGGGCGCGTTTACTGGGCAGTTGATGAAGCCACTCACCAACGTCAGTACTGCGCGCGATGGGCTCAATAGCGATCCAGGGCTCCTCCATGTCGTCGGGGGGATAAGAGGGTAAGGTGGACTCGAGTGGCCCTTCTGAAGTCATTCGCGCACTAGGGCTGCGGGGGGAATTGGATTGCCTGGTGAGGGATGAGGTACAAAGGGGCAGAGCCGTTGAGGTCGGATCGTACGTGTGTATCACCGCGAATCAAGGGCTGCACTGACCCGTGATTCCAGAGAGCTCGTGTCCACCCGCAGGCCCTTGTCGCGTCAAAGGACAAAGGAAGTGGCCGCGGAGAAAGGAGAAATTGCCGTTTATGGTAACCCCTTCGGCATGGCGACCGGCAATCGGCTGAGTTCTAGGTTGCGAAAAATATTACTTGCATTGACAATCTCAGCCTAAGGGCGGAGCACGAGGTCTTGAATTGCCTTGAGGTCCATTCAACGGAGACACGCCTTGATGGCCGTTCGAAAGTTTGAAAGTTAAGTCCTACTTGGGAACTCGTTACTCACGAGGAATTTGGCTCACAGCCGGCTTTCCAATCGACTCGAGGAAGAGTTTCAACGACGAGGACCAACTGGAGAATCTGTGTAAGGATTAGATGGAGATAATGCATCCTGGACTTGACAGGGCAACTGAATTTAAAAACGGTGGAATGGTGTACGACGTGGGCCGTCTGGAGTTGCAGTTTAGGAGGAATTGGAAGATGTGCCGGATGGTAGGAAGAGGCAAGCGCTGGGGGGAAAATCACACACAGAGACCGAAATCAACCAAAAGTATAACATCGAAGAAGGGGGATTTTCGTAGTCTCTCCAAGACAGACGCCAGCGGGTCACCCCCGGAGTATCGCGCGCCTAGTTACAAGGATTTTGGATAGTCGCTACCAGATCTCTGTTTGGGGAAGGATGTTGCGAGAAGATCCGCTAGATGGTATCGGTAGGATTTCAATACCTGACGGTGAGAAAAATTACACGCAGAGACCGAGACCAACAAGGAAACAGAAAAAGGGAGAAAGGGAGACTTCCTAACGCCGCTACCAGGTCTCCTCTTTGGATTCGCCACCAGGAGCCTTGAAGCTCTGAAACACGATGGGCGATAAGGATCGTTAACGCAGGACATGTGTACCCACCTCGTTGCAATTTCTACCGGGAATAGGTCGAGCGATGTTTTTCTGGGGCTGCTGATTCGCGAGGCGCTCGAACAAGGTATCTGCGAAAGCGTGAATTTGCGATCCGCAAGACCAAAGCTTTTTCCACGCACACCCACTGAGGAGGAGGATGGGTAGCGAGATGGCAATAACACGTATCCGGCGGGCCTGCAGGGGTCTGACTCGTTGGAGAGGGTCGTTGCCCTTGTTATCCATCGTTGAACGCGGATTTTCGACGTGGTGGTCAAAAGGCAAGTGTGAACGTAATTTGATCTGATCAGAACTCATCCGAGTCGCGGTCACGTGCTCTAGAGCGGCGACAAGTCGTGTCGAGGCAAAGGTCGGTGTCTCGGCACTGTGTCATGCGGCCTGAGATGCCAGTTAATAAACGATTCATCCAAATTTCATACGAACAGAGAATTGGAATGCATAGATACAAATATTGTGCACTACGTCGAAATTGCTATCGCTTACGTCCACAGTATACACCTGTGTTCAAAAGAGTGGCTGAAGAAAGTGAACCCAGCTTTTTTTTCGGCTGGACTCGTTAACGACGGTCCAGAGGCCCGACGTCCTGATCGCCTTGAGAAGGTCGGATGTATGATCGCCTGATTTGATTTGATCAAGGGGGTGCCGGGCCGTGAATGCCGGACCGGACCCTGGGTGGTTGGTTGGGTGCCGAGGTCAATTTTTTTTTTTTTGGTAGGGAAAATTTTTCAGTCTAGAAACAGTGTATAACTCACATTGGAGCCTTTTTTTACCCCCCACAATGAATGTACATACTACCCCGACCGTTCTGCGACCGTCACGACCCCAAATCCACACTGTTTTCCGCATTCGGTGAATGGTCCGGCATACCAAGACCAAACAAAGAGAATATCACGCGCAATCAGAGCAATTTTTGCACCCTTAACGATGGCGACAGAAGAACAGACAATGGAAGGGCCTCCGGGACCGGTACGCTCTTTTTTTTTAGCCGTGAGGCAATGCCGATTGTGATTTCATCTTGGATTTAATTCGCCAGGCGTTGGATGCTCTCTGGCAAAAGGACGTACACAAGCCAGGAAAGGCCACTTGCCCTAAATGTGGTGCGCTCCGTGGCTATGGAACCTCAGGGGTCATGAATCTTGTGGGGACACATTTGAACAAAGAGGGATGCCGAGAGGCGGCGGAAAAAAAGGACAAGCAGCTCAAAAATGGCTCACTTAAATCCTTCTTCACGAAGAAGACCGCGCCGATAGCAAAATTTGTCAAATCTGCGGTTAGAGCCCCATTACCAATACATGGAACTGGAGTTTCGACGCCTCGAGTCGCCCCGGCCGCTGCCTCCGGTGCGGAGTCCTCTCACGGTGGCGCGTCCCGCGGCGTCACGCGCAAGTCAGCTTCTGGATCAGTTATGCGCACAGGTCGAACTCTTACCGTCTACGGTGCCCGTTGCAACCCAAGATAACCCGCTGTCGGAATTTGCGGGCCAGCCCACGGAATATGTTTCTCAAAGCACGCCGCCCGGTGAGCTGTGGGAGGAATTGGCACCACATTTCCATCGGGTTTTTGGATATGGGATGGAACTGGAGGAACGAAAGCGCATGATCCAGCGTGGCTCAGCTGGGCTGGATGGTGCGGTGCGATTCCTGGATTATTTCATCCGGGAGCGTGGGTTAGAAGGAGGAATGGTCGAGGCCAAAATTGAGCAACTCATCGAGGCCGTGCAGACCGACGTTCTAAATAATCTTCCCGTGCTTACCAGAATAATTTTGCACCACAGCCCAGTATTGTAGGCAATGAAAAAAACACCCCCTCATCATCTTCGCCATCGCTCGTGCCTGCACCGCCCGGGAATTCTAACCAACCCCCCGCGACTGACTTTGGCACCAGGCGTTCCACTCGCAAACGGAAAGAGACGCGAAGGAAGTGCAAGCAGCTCTTGAGGCTTGCATATGCGGCACCTCTGCAGCTCCTGAAAACGACGTTGACCTTCCCAACCTGGTTCGGTGCAAAAATGAAAGTTGCGAAACACAATGGGTGAGTTTGCGCACCGATTCAAATATCTTGTGCTAATCTTGCATAGTATCACCTCCGCTGTCTTGAGCAGGGAAACGTTGGAGGGAATTGGGTTTGTGATGCATGTATCTCCACTGGTGTTCGTTTTGCGGCGAAGCGTCGTCGGGCGTGAAAAGTAGTTTACATTTGGCGGCATGATTGGCGGATTGCTTCTGGTTCGGTGTTTCCAATTGAATTGTTTTTGGTTTTGAGGGCATGCAGCATCGTCGCCGGATCGTTCAGCGTCCATCTTGCATTACTAGAGGATCCTACGGGCAAGTTGAGGAGAAGCTGGAGCAAAAGTGTACGCGCAAGGGTGCCGTAATTGCCTTATTTGGACATCACGTGGTATGACGTGGTTGGTTGGTTCACCAAAATCTGGAAAATAACAAAAACCGGCGTATGTTCCGTCGTTCACAAATTTTTACCCCCTTGGATTTGATTTGATTTATTCATTTGGTTACTACATGTGGCCAGGATGGCTAAGGTAGCAGTACGTACGGGTGTAAGTAAAGTAGCAGAAGTTGGGGTTATCGCCATAACTGGACAGGGATCGTCCTCCACCCAGAACACGGGGCCAGGCCATGTGTCGATAAATGTTTCCATAGACTTTCTGTGAGTCCCAAGGGGCGGATAGAAACGGGGAAATCGTCAAAAGTGCAGCATCTAGCAGGGCTTGCTTGGCCACCGGGACTTGACTGGACACCGCAATGCGGAGGAGGAATTGGACGATATTGTAGGCCATGTCTGAGTGTTGCGGTGTGAACAGGGAAGTAGACATATTAACGCCGTGAGACCTGTTGGGGGCAACGTCACCGCAGAGCGATGAATGTAGACGGTGGCAAACATACCCGTCTACACAACTCTGGGCAATCAAATGTTGAATTATATGGCTCAGAGTATCGACCTGTTGGGAGTACGACAGACGAGAAAAGTGGTCGGCAGTTTGGTTAAGGACGTCAGAACCACACCCAAGCCCGACACACCGGAGATAATTGCGCATGAATTTTGCTGACAAAATGTACTTCGAGTCAAATAAGTTGCGCCTGAAGCGGGTATTAATTGTGGATGGAAGTTGGAGAGAGGTACAACCGCTACAGTTGATGAAACAGCCGCGCCGAGTGATAGGTTCCTTCCCAGAGTGCGTATTCGAAGAAGTCAACCTCGCTGTTGGGTGTTGACTGCATCATTTTTAACATCGCTGGGACATGTATCTCCAGGAGTCGGCATTCAACCATTGGCCACAGACGTTGAACCGTGACTGAATTTACTGCCTCCGGAAGTGAGACGATCGGCTTGTCAGTGGATAGTCTAAGAAGTTGTTCGACCCAAAGAACAGATAGGTCGTAGGAAGGTGGCTCCGAGAGCATTTTGAACGCGGCGCCGCATTTAATTCCAAGCGCCGGGTCGATCTTTCGATGGTGGATTTGCGCTCCGGATACCCAGAGAATCACCTCCAGGAACCGGGCGTCTAATACGGCGTGAAATGTCGCCTCGTTCAGCTCTGCGACGCCTGACATGAACGAGATGCAAGGCGTCCAATGATGGCAGTCACTGGGAAGGGCCGTGATATAAGAAGCTGCCAGCCTCTCGTCCAGAAATCTGCGCGTGTCAGTTCATTGGATATCCTCGAGTGCTCATGCTTACCCGCGTTTGTAAAAGAGTACGATCCCAATTATTTCGGATAAAAGTGCCACCAACTCTTCATGGTCGATTTCCCACTCTGCAATAGAGGAGCATAGATGACGAATCTGCTGGCTTGCAATTTGAGCAAGCAGTATTTGCATAGCCTGCGTCCGAAATGCTTCGGGATATAACCTCGGTCTGAGCCCGTGTTATCAATTGTAAATGTCACAGACGATGGACAAATGCACCTCGAGAGTTCCAACAGGTCAAGGAACATTCGGTGGACATTTGGACGTCGCGGTAGCTCGTTGTCGGCGCAGGGCATGACCGCCTTGATACCAGAGAGTCGCCGTGAGATCACGACATACTCTGCGCCGCGCACCACCGCCTTTCCCATCGCGCGTATAGCCTTGCCTGCGACCGCACCAGGCCCCCATTGAGTGCTAGAGGACGTGGTGGTGTAAAGAGAGCTTCCAGACAGTGAAGTGCGGGAGGCCATGAGACTAGAGTCCATGTTGGCAAAGGGAAGGGACCGGAGCACAGACAGTCAAGATAGGAGGGGATGGAATAGCGGCGAGGGAAGTGATGCAGCAGAGGGAGACAGCGGAAAAAAATCATAATCAGAAGCCCAGGCAGGGAGACATCTTTTGGAACTGTTTTTGATATCGGACTCGAAGTCGTCCGTTGAGAGTCCATGCCCAGGTTACATGAGCAGGGTTGAGATTTCCTACTCGACATCGCTGTTTGAACGAGGGTCGAATACGTTGAGCCACAAGGACCAATCATTTGGGTTCAGGCTCTTCAAACATGCGTCTGCCGAGATAGTATGACGGATACTTTTGAGCTTCGATCGGGTACTATTTGAGAGTCATGCGACCGATATAATCTTGACGACACCGCAAGCCGGGCACTTCAGTCTCCGAGGTTGAAGCGTTGTGTTAATTCCTTGAGATTCGTCGACCGCCGTGGTTACAAATTGCGAGGATTTCCAACGTCGCCGCGGCGACACGGGGGCCAGCACACAGTTCGAAACTTGAAAATCCAGTATATCGTTCCGTAGTTCATCCAGTATTCTGAATTTGGCTGGTTTACCGTTTTCGAGGTGGTGAAGTTGTGGTGAAGCGTAAACTTATCAATGATTCGATCATCATTCCCGTATGTCGCGATCACGTGTACCGATACAACGCGTGCAAGCGCGTTCGCCGAAAACTTTCGAAAGCACCCCGTGACGTTGCATCGGGGAGGGTTTCATTGTTCTTCCTCTTATCGAGAGCATTGAAAAGAACATCAGGCCATTGAAATAATGCACAGCGGCACTAGCACCCGCCCTAGGGACCACAAATTTCAAAAGAAAGGATGCAACTACATCGTATCGTCCGTGCCCTTGGTTTCCGCATCGGTTCCACCCGAAGCACCACCGTCTGTCACCGGCACGTTGGTAGCTACTTCCTGGTGGGCTTCCTTTCCGTCCGTGGCGTAGGCCTGCCCATCATCGGCCCGGTTGGGGGGAGGACGATCTGGTTTAAAACTCAATGCAAAACGCCCCTGGTTGCCCAGGCATTCCTCCTTGAGCTCCAGAGTGAGCTGACATCAGTAAACACGCCCAACATATGGAGGAGTCTACTTGCCTGACTACCGCCCCCCTTTCCGCACCAGCACCGAGAGGGAGCGGAATCGGGTGTGCAAATCTAGTCGTGTAAATAGAGCTCAGACCCATTTCGTCAACGAACTTGAAGGTCAGACCGTATAAAACCGCGACGAGACGCCGAGCTTGGAGTCCGTGTAATACGCGACTTGGGTCAGACTCCATTGCGCTTTCACCGCGGCACTATTGGCCTGGGTCGGCCCCGGCACAAGAGAAGTGAGATTCCCCTGCAGGGCGATCAGTTGAAAATTAATAGTGATCAACGCCGTTGTTCGTACTGCGTCGGAATACACAACGAGGCGACTCGTCCCGTTGGGGGTGCAATAGATTGAATACAATCAAATCCAGTGACCGGGTCGGAATCCGGGTATACCGCGAGCTGGAGGGTCAGCGAGATTCGTCTTGACGAAAGGCGAAGGAAGAGGACCTGCACGTAGTGGTTACGAACGGACAGGAGAACGAGGATAATCGTGCTGAGGGTTACCATCTCTGAAGGTGGCTGTAGGATGGCCAAATTGCCACGCCTTTATATGCGGCAATTCACAACCGAAGTGCAGTGCTCGACCGATTGATTAGGACCACAAGGATGGATCACCTCGGGCGGAATCGAGATGGGTGCGGAGAGCTACTAAATTGAACACAAGGCCGTTTGGCAACTCGCAGTTCGCACCCGAGCGTGTTCGATTTACCTGGCAAGAAGGATCTATTCAATGAGTGCGCCGCAGATGTGAGAGGTGAGACTTATGTCTGGTTTAGTCTCTCTTGACAGACGCTCTATCAATACCTAGCTCGTACCTCGCTTGATAGACTAGAGAGCTCAAGTGATGAATCTAACTCAGCGATTCCGCGGCATTTCCTTATGCGAACTCAAGAAATTGAACCAAAATTAAACCGAAAGTGATGATCGGGGCTCACAGTTCGTGTTCTATTCTAATCCCCCACCACATTATTGTCTGCTGGTTGTTAGTCGGAGTACAAAGCGATGCAAAGTTTGCAACTGAGATCAATTTCGGCAACGTTCGGCAACAGCGGCAAACAGTTGCCATATCGATTGGAACGGTGATGACGGTCCGCTCAATGACATTCACCCTTCACAGTCACACCCCATGCGAGGTGTTAGCGAGCGCGCAAGGTGGCAGAGAGAGCTAAGTGCGTTAACGTCGGCTACAATCGCAAATTTAACCATTTATGCACGCCCAGTGCCCACGGCCACGAACCAGAGCTCGTCGAAATTGGCAAGAGATCGCGGATGAACAACTAGTAGTCATTCACTTCAAGTTATTGGCCAAGTTGAAGTTTTTCTGGAGACACAACGTGCCCCGTGCATGCAGGGGCTTCCATAATTCCTCGATGAAGGCTCCTAGCTGTTTCCGTTGGCGTACAGGTCGATGGCAGCTGGAAGTGGAATCCCCTTGGGCCTCCCGCAATGAACGTGATCTACCTCCGGCGCCAGGTGCGGTCTTTAGCTTAGGTGGAGAGCTTCGCAGGCACTGAGGAATAAAAACTCATAGTGAGTCAAATTTTGCGGTCTCCCCCGCTGGAAAAGCTCGCGGAGCAAGGCATAATGTCATTTTCTTAGCAACTAGGAGCCGGACGTGAATTGGCGCTGTCCGCCATATTCATAAATGCGGGCATCATATCGATTGCTCGGGTATTTTCCCGTACGCGAAGGCCCCATGAACCAATTATCCCTTGAGTGGATGAGCATGTGAGCGTCTTCTAGAAGGGAAGCTTTGACGTTTGCAATATGCGCTTCTAGGACGGCCATCGTTGCTTCCGACGGTCAAAAAGCCATTCCGTTTCGCAGATTTGAGGCTCCGTGCAGGACAAATTCACCGAGAGTGGTCCTTGTTCATCGCCGGGCATCTCCTGTTAAAGAATCCACGCTCTCAAGGCTAAAATTCAACACCGACGCCACCGTCATTACGAAATTAATCTCGATAGAAGAGGTCGTGTGCTGTGCGGCTGCTAAGCGGGACTCCCCTCCTCTCTTCGCTTTCACTCCCCAACCATGCTCTTCACTGGCGCCGGAAAGCTGCTGGAAAACGTCTACATCTTCAGCTGGGATGTCTGCCTTACATTGCTCAATCTTGTCACACCGAACAAGAAGGTTGGGAGCGTCATTCCTCATGGGAGTCCTGGAGCGGGAGGGAAGTGGCCTGAGTTCGTGCCGCCGGGGGAGGGCGACAGTCGGTCGTGCTGTCCGGCGTTAAACGCTATGGCTAACCACGGTATGACCTGAGTTCAGCTCTCTCTCTTGCCCAGCTCTGATATCCAGTAGGTATTCTACCTCATGGTCCGTCTGCGCTTCACGTGAGAAGCGACGTGTCCCCTGAATCTGAATTCTTTCTTGCGCTTGTTAGACGGCCGAAACATCAAGTTCACCGACATGAACAAAGCGGTTCGTGCGACGTATAACTTCGCCCCCACATTTTGTCTTTTTGTTCCGACCTTCATGGCCGGACTGCTGAAGAAAAATTATAAAACGGTACATGTCGTTCATTTATAAAACTAGCAGTTTGTCTGATCTTCCCCGTCTCCAGGACATGTGCGACTTGGCTGAAATCAACTTGCACAATGGGATAGAGCACGACGCATCGTTAACGAGACAAGACGCGAAATACGATCCCGACCAGGACAAGCCGTACCTCCCATTCATTCACGAACTGCTCGCCTCCGCAACAGGTAAAGACAAAGACGGGAATCCCATGCTCACGGCAGCCGATCTGTCGCGCTACTCGGGAAAACGCCGCTCCGAAGCGAAAGCAACGAACCCGGACTACAGCCTCGACAAGTTCCACAAGATGTTCGGCAGCTCCAAGTCCGTTTCCTTCTTCGACGTTAATTTGATCCTACATTTAAGCTGATATTGACATTAGCTCTTCCACGCTGTTGACTATCTTCGGGGGGAAGTTGGGTGACCTCGAGTCGCTCCTGGTGGAGGAGCGCATCCCGCAGGGCTGGGAGCCACGAATTCTGGCCCGTAAGGGTTTGACGTTCCTTACGTTCAATCGTACCGTGCTGAAGGTCGAGAATGCGATCAAGGAGGAATCCGTGGGGCCCGTGCAGAGCAATGACACCGCTCCTCTTATATGAAACTTTTTTTTTTGCGGACATTTCCATGACATTGGTTTGCGACCATATTTTTTCCCCTCTACTTACATCAACCGTTGCGTAAATTGCTATCCTTGTTTCACTCAACATATGCACTTTTTACCTTCAGCAGGCGGTTATGAGATTGGTGTCGACCGAGCTGTGGGTACAATGGTGACTATGGTAGTTCGCCTCCACTTTATCAGATTCAGCATGATCGAGGAAGACAAAACATCAGAAATGCCTTGATAAAAAAGAAAATCACAGTTAACAAAGTCATTGTACCCTGAGCCCCTCGTTCCCGAGGACCCAGATTAGCCCGCCATGGTGGCTTCACCAAAGAGTACAGTTCCGAGTCATCTTGAACAAGTAGTGAATCGAACATCGCCGAGATCGCCGAGATTGTTGAACTTTTCTGATGCCGCATTGGAGATACAGCCAAATGGATCCGTCGATCCCTATCTCTCAAAAGTGAAAGGAGGACAAAGTACGCCTTAGATGTCGGTTATACGAGGGCCAGAAATGTGAAGAGACCAATATGGGCCCACGGTCGGTTCCAGCGGGCTGCCAAAAGATTAGGGTCTGAGGCGGCGACTCCCGCGTGTTAACATCTCTTTCCATTGGTCATAGTCGTTTCAGATAATCAACGAGGAAGAAGGCTCTCAATCTCATTGTGGCAGGAAAGTTGTTGGCGGGAATATTGATAATCATTCACGCGCGTGATAGGTTAGTAGGTGCTGCTTTCGCAATTACATCCGCGAGTCTCGCCTCTCAGCTGATTGATGGTGAGTAACTTCATTGGAACCCGAAATTTACAGGCGTCCTCAAAAGCCAGGAAGGAGCGAACCGCATCGCCTGCTGTTCATTGTCGCCCTCACCGAGCCAGGAGAACTCCGTGTCCAGCAGAGCCCGTAGCATCGGAGCCTTTTGACTTGGAATCTGTCTCAATAGTTCCGGTACGAGTAGATGGTACGTTGGTCCCAATTTCAGTTCGAATGCACGATTCGTCGGAGGTCTTGTTGCGGACGTTGTGTAGTTCGTTGTATAGGAAGGATTTCACAGTTCAGATCATTCAACGAACCAATGGGTCCACCCCAAGATGCGCGAACCACCACTGGATGTGAGTAATTCCTTTCTCTGCTGTTTCCTGGCAACGAGGGAGAATATAATTTGAGTGGCCGTGTTGATATGAGCGATACTTGAAAGTCAAGTCAAAAACTTGCTCGTTGCGACCCAAAATCACTCTCTTTATAAGATTACGCCTGTCTGTCTGAAGCTTTTTAAGCTCCGCTGATGGCACCGCCATTTCACCTGCGGCATCTCTGATCACACACGCGGAAAAGTCCGGCTTGGCCGTGCCGAGCATAGCTGTGGAAATCCCGCCTCGGCACGACTCAACAGCTTTATCTTTCGGAACTTAACAGCCTTTACAGCTCCTAGCCTTATAGAGCGGAAGAGCTTCGCGGGAAGGCTTGGGACCAACACCACGAGGCGGAAACTTGCTTCACCGGGAAAGAAACGAGGCTTTGCTGCCACCGAACTGGGTAACTCCGCTGTTGGGATCTTTATTTGCACCGCCTCGTTGTATCACTTGAGCGCCGCCCATACTTGGGCCCGCCCACAGCGGGTAAGCGATCATCAATCATCACTTCGGTCGTATACACAGTCCGACGCGCCCATAAGAGTTCCTCGTTCAGCTTGGATCGGAGGCGAAAATGCTTGAAGAAGAACCCTCAGAGCATTTGCAGTGGCCGATGTTCATAACAGCAGCAGGGGCAGACCCGAAGGTGACTTCTTCGCGCTGGTTCTCGAAGATACGTCGCTGACGGTACCATGCCAGTTAGTGAACCGCGCGCTGCTGCTTATCCAAGGGTTCGTGCGCAGCGAACATCTCGCCGATAGCAAGTGGACGCTCTTCACATCCGCCGACCTGCCCTCCACTACCCCGCCTCCCACCTCTTCGCCCGTAGCGGAGGGGTTCCAAAACGACTTTGCCGGTTTGTCGCCGGCAGAGATAAACGAGTTTATGAACACCCACTCGGCAGAGCTCGACGAGATGACGTTCACGTTTGAATTGTGGATGGTCCTGGATGAGATGGGCCTCGAGACGGGGACATGCGTGATATGCAAGCATCCGTACAACGGTGGGGACGATGACGAGCCGGCGACGTGGGGGTATACGGAGGAGTTTGAAGGGATGCGGGTGCCGCTGGACCAAGCGTGTGCGGTCTACGCGAGTCTGTATACCGGGAGGGAGTTTGAAGATTACATTACGAAGGGGGAGTGGCCTGATGGGACCTATCGATTTGATCCCCAGCAATCCAAAGAGCTGACAGATCCAGAGGTGCTTAAGAGGAAGGAAAAGGCATGGCAGTTGTGGCGAGGGCAGGGAGTTGTCGATTAATCTTTTTTTACCTCTTCTGTATATATGTTGTATGCTTGTCCGAATGCTTGCCTTCGATAAGTCCGAGACTCGAACATCGTTGCGTTCCTGAATGAAAAACGTCTTCTTTCGCATCGTTATACTGTTGATTTGGCCGCATTCAGAAGGGATGGACGCGATCCAGGGTTGCACAGATACGTCTCTTTGGCAATCTTGAAGCTTCAGATCTCAGATCTTCAGACCTTGCAAGTTGCGAATTTCGAAAACGAAAACCAGTTAGTTTACCGCCCGACCTCGCCAGGTCGAGGAAATTCAAGTTCGAGTCAGCGGAGGGGGGTTCCAAATGGATTTTAGCGCCGACACCTACCGACACCGAGTTTTCGGTGGGACAAGGTGGTGGGTTTGAGTTTGCCGACTTGTTTGCCGATGCTTGGCAAAGGGTTCGCGTCGTCACATGCGGGTCACATGCAGTCTCGTGGTGCCTTTCACCGTTGCTCGTCGGCCATGGCATTACTAGTATTCGCGTAGTAGTGCAAAATGTTCTAGAAGTGCAAAATCGACTTTTGCTCCCTCAATTCTTACTCAAATACCTTCGTAAGTGCCGGAAATTGAACCGACGGTCCTCTAATATTAAACTGGGAAAAAACATTGAGGGTTTTAGGCACAGTATGGAGTGAGGTCGCGCCCCGAGACCATCAAAGCACTCATGCAAACACAAAATCCATTACAGCGCCACGTCTCACCGATGAAATTTTCTTGGGCATTGTACAGAGTTACTAGTGGGTCATATCAGTCTGCTACATGAAAAACCAGGAGCAATATGCCCCAGAAACGGGCACTGCGAGCGATTTCCAGGAAATGTCACAGAATGTCACATATGATTTTGGTGATGGGAATGTCACGTTAAAATCGATAAATATGTTCTGGCGGACGTCCCTCGACCGTTCTTCCCCTGAATGTTTGTGCAGCAGCATCATGAATACTGTAGAAGTGCCTGTGGAGCATCACAGAAAAATCCGTTGGTCGAAGGTAGCGCTATAATGAATTTTGGTTCAGGATCAGTGGTCTGATGGCTTCGGGGCACAATCTCTTTCAATACTACAAGGAACTCTCTCAATGTTTTTTGAAAGTCTACAATGGGGAGGCCATCGGCTTCATTTCCGGTACTTCCGAAGGTATTTCACTAAGAATTGAGGGAGAAAAAGTCGATTTTTTGCACTTCTAGAACATTTTGCACTACTAAGCGAATACTAGTATCGAATCTAGACGTGCCAATACCTCCCACTTTTTTATAAGTTCTCCCTGCCTGCAAACTGGACTTGACTCTGGGAATTCAAAGTCAATCTCGAGCTCTTCACAGTACCTTGAATTGCATGTCTTTACTCTTCCGGAGGAACGGCTTTGAACGGTTCGAATCGCTCCGTTTACCATCTCGGTGGGGCCATCTTAGTCGCTGAAGGACTCGCTGTCCCCAAAATTCTCGGGCAGTGGTCGTTTGATGACGACTGAGGAACCTTCCAGTCCGGAAACCGTGTGCTGGAGCTCCACCAGTTCGTCGCAGGTCAGGCAACTCCGTGGGTACATCAATTTTTTTCCCTGCAGGCGCAAATCGACTGACTTGTAAACCAGTCAATTCGGCGCAGAGATCATGAAGTAGAGCGCCGAAGAACTCCGATGAATCCTCTTCGAGCCTGGCGTGAGCCCTACACAGACGACTGCAGCCCTGGCTCCGAGGCATCCGCCAGAAGAAAAGTGTCGCCCCCGAATGACCTCAATGCAGTACAGGGGAACGAGTAAGCGAATCCACGCCTACGATTCAGTGACGCTGACAACTTTGCGTATGCGAAAGCAGAACGACTAGGCGGGACATGACTGTCGACGTCAGCATCCTCGACCGGTGCTCGAATCCCGCCTCCTCTTCAGCGAAAGACCGACACCATGTAGGGTATCATTCGCTACGGGTGACCGCAAGCGCAAGGTACTCGTTCATCACTCGCACGATAACACCAGGTACTTAACTGACCCCCTCCTAGGTCCGCGCCCCTTCGTCACCGATCGCCCCCCACCGACCCCTCACCCATCCCTGCCGCCCGCTCCCCTTGGCGCCGCACGAGCATGCACGTCTACGTCCTCGCACCCGCGAGTCGCGCACCACCCGCAGATCCAGGCCGCGGTCCATACGCGGCGCGGGCATGCGGGCATACGGGTGCCTCCAATGCGTGCGTGGTGGGCGTGCGCGAGAACGCGGATAGGGCGCAGCTGCGCCTGTGCGCGGGATATGGGGAGGATCGGACGGTGTATGCTGCGGGGAGTCGGGCAGATGGCAACTCAGGGGACGTTCTCGATGCGCGATGAATGCGATCCGGGGCCGCGGTGGGCGGGGCGGGACGTGTACCTACACCGACGAGATACTGACGTGTAAGGGGAGGAAGGGACGCGTGAGTGCGGATGCTACGCTGCCAGTGGGGCGAACGGCGGGGTCGCAAGGCGGGAGACGCTGCCGCTACTGGATGAGTGCGATCCGGAGCCGCGGTGGGCGTAGCGGGACTGGGCGCCCACACCGACGAGGTGCTGAGTCCTGGTGGCGCGCAAGGGGAGGAGGGGATGTATGGGTGTGGATGCTGCCGCGGGGCGGACGGCGAGCACTCGGGCGCCTGCCAATGCGGGGGTCGTTCCCACTGCTAGATGGGTGCCATCTGGAGCCGCCGTTGGCGGAGCGGGACCTGGGCGCGCGCACCGACGAGGTGCTGGGTCACGGTGCCGCCCAAGGCGAGGCGGAGACCGGCGCAAGGGGAGGCGGAGACCGGTCTGAATGCTGCGGCGGGGCGGACTCGGGCGGCTGGAAATCAGGGGGTCGTTTCCGTACCCGCGGTGGACGGGGGTGGATGCGGGGGAGGTGCTCATCGGCCAGCTGGGGTTTGTCGCGGAGGAGGTGGCCAGACTGGGGAGGACGTCGTGGTGACCATCGAATGTGCATACTGTCGATTTGACCGACTCGACAGCCGGCTGTAATTTACAGCACCTTTCTCTCGATGGCCGCAGCGTATCTTGGTCTGCCCTCCGATCGATTAGCATGTACCGCTCCCAACGCCTCCGCGACGCTTTCGACTCCCTTTAGATCCCCGTTAAACGGCACATGGCCTGGAGCCTCCTTTTATTCATCACTGGCCACTTCCGTGCACTCATATGACGTTCCCATTCGTCTTCCCCATGTCTACCCGCGGTTCACGGAGCTTGGGTCTTATCAGGGAATCTGGTGGAATCTGGCGGCTTGCCGTACCATCCTCGCTCTTTGTTCCGTTGCGCGAGCTTCTCAGCTAGGTATACGTCGAACTCAGCTCGTTGAAAACCCACTATCGAAACTCCTTGTATCCCTGCAGTTGTCCCAATCGCCGAGCACGTTCTGCTCCGACTAAGGCGCTGTGGCTGTGCGGATCAAATTCATACAAGAGGAATACAGACGTGGGTTTCGACCCACAAGAACATAAGACTCGGTTCAAACGGACGCTCCAAAAGACCCGATTGTACATGCCACCAACTCGAACCGAATTATTCCACCTATCACTATCCATTCCCGTTACTACTTCCTCTCCATAATGGTTATCGTTTCCTGGGTGAAGATATATTCCACGCAGTCGAATACGATGGTGTATTTGGCGGCCTCCTTCAGCTTGATGACCTCCAGATTGCGCATCACCTCCTCATATTGTTCGAGGCTCTCGACGTCGACAATGAGGATCGCCTCAAACGAGGCGGTAATGTTGGGCGCGAGATTCAGTGAGTGAACCTTGCTGCTCCAGTCGCTCTGTACGAACGCCTATATTCACGTCAGATTCTCCGGAATGCTTACAGTACGTAGGCTGGATCGCGCACGAGTTCCATCCGGAGAAAATTCTGCTGTGCAATGGGGACGTCCTTGACCGCCATTGTTAGATCGAGCAAGGTCTTCCGGAACTCCTCGAACGGAATCTGCGCCGGTCTCGAGTAGAGGTTTATTTTGCGGCAGGGCTGTTTCTGGGCGGACATCGGGTTGGTGAGGGAGGTATTGGCCAGCGCTCTGTACATTTATCACGGGAACATGGGTTCCCACACCATTCTTGGTTTGTCCCCCGATTCCTGCTTCCCGAATGTGGGGCCCTTCTCCCGAGACAGAAATATAACAGAAGCTGAGTACCGAGGACGGTTCGTGTACTTACGCACATCCACCTGTTGAGTCGGCTTGCGACTGAGAGTATCGGGATTGAAGGTTGGACTGCAGCAGACTTCAGTGCGCGAAAAAGCCTGTGGGTTCATGAGAACTGCGGCCTGCCGTATCCTCTCCTGGGACAGACCGAGTCACACCAGATCCAGACGAAGAAGATTCTGTTTGCCGACTCGGAGATTCCTCTCATCGAGAGCTGCCTGGTCAAGTTGTTGCACGGACACGGCGTGCTCGTGAATAGAGGTTGAGTTTGCGAAAGCTGGACCTGAATCGCCATGTTGTTCGAGGCGGTGCCACGCACATAGAGCGGAGGACGATCCTCTGGGACCGATGAACCTGACGCCTGTTTCCTCCCCCGTTTTTTTGGCGTGTAAGTTCGTCCCACATTCCCGAAAATATAACAGAGGTGAGTTGGCGGAGACAATGAGTAATCTTTCGCTTCCAAGCTGTTAAACACGCTTGCGGCTTTAAGGAAGCTCCGCGCCATCTCCTCGACAGTTTAACGCGAGTTGAAACCACGGCGAAATGCAGCCCTCAAGTCGACAACTAAAAAAACCATCAGAACGAGTTTGACAACGCGGACGAGAAATCAGAACTAGTTTTCTGAACAACAAGAATGGGGCAAGAGTCGGAGGTCCGCTACAAAAATAGCGGTCGAGTAGCACCTGAGGTATTAGCTGGAAGTCAAAGAAACGCAACTAAAAAAAACACTGCATGAACACTGCATGAGCAGTCAGTTTTCGAGAAAACCTGGGGTATCAATTGCGAATCGAAAAATGAAAGATACACCTTGTTAAGGGTCGCCCATCTCATCGTGAGGGCGCAATGCTCTAAGGTCAGGAGATAAAATACGGGTACAACGAAGAAAAAACAGGAATCATTTGCCCTCCGTATTTGGACTAGGTATCGGTCTTGTCTCAACACCACCGTAAAGTAACCTCTTCCCCCACTCCTGCGCACGCGTGTCCCATTCCCTCATTTCAGCGAAGAGCGACGCAATTTCCTGATTCCACCGCGACTGAAGGAGGGTGCTGAATGGCCGGGGCGTCACTCGAGTGGCAGCAGACGGCGGTGCCATGATGAGTGCAGGCGTTTCGACGAGGCGGACGCTCAGCTTGTGCAGGCTGTTAACACGGTTGGTTGAGTTTAAGAAAGCAGGACATCGAAAGGAATATGCCTACTCCGTCATGTGCGTTTGCGTTCTGCAACAGATATGAGGTTGCAAAGTTTTGACAGAGAACGGGACGGCCTACCGTATCTGCATCATATTCGAATACCCGTAGTAGAGCTGGGGAAGATATTAGTGGGAATACTGTGTAAGAACCAATTATCTTACGCCGCCAGCCACCAGGGCGCCAGAGACCGGGCCAAGCAGAAACGACATAGACGTAGGAGGAGGAAGGGTATGTGCTGGTGTTTGGCACGGGCTGCATCACATAGCCACACGCCAAGCGCGGTCACATGATCGCCCCGTTCATGCTCGCGGAATCTTGTTCCGCGCGTTTGCCGCGCGATTTAGATGCATTCTGAACAAAACGAGCTCGGCGGTTTATACCACACATCACGGAAATATGCACAGCAACCCGCAGGGTCGCCGTAGAAGAATCCTCGCTCTTGGGCCATCCAATAATTTGGAGACTTTGGGGGCGACGGTGTGGTTAAAAAGTGCGCCAATCGGATATTTTATTCCTCTGCCTCTCCAACGCGCACCTCTTCCATCGCAAGGAAAGATTCGCCGCATTCTCTCGCAAAACAATTCCTTTGGCACCGCGAGCATCGGTAAGTTGTCGCTGTAAACTCCTCCGCCGCGTCCTAAACGGTACCAGTGATGTTCCCCGCAGAGCGGTGGCCCATTAGTTGTGGGCCAGTTCGAACCTGGGATTAATTTAAATTACTGCGCAGAAGCAAGCGGGCAGCTAGGTACCTGAAGCAGTTCAATGGCCACCGGCTGGGGGTCGGAGAAGAGAAGGACGGCGTTCACGGGCTGCTCGGCGCCGATGGGCCAGATGATGAGTAGGATGCCTTGTGTCAATGCCTCGCTCATCGAACTGCAATCGATGTTTAAGTGATGGAATTAAAACCTGCGCAGAGTGACTCGCTTGAAACCCCATGCGTTAAAAACCAACCAATCACGGGATGTTGCAAGATCGCCTTTTGCTCGACCCAGTAGTTCCAACCAAGTCCTTCCCAGTCGCGCGTTTACCCTGTCGACGAGCTCTCGAGGGAGGGAGGCCATCTGGCCTCCGAGGGCAAAAAGGAATGAACCGGTTGTTCAAGTTGAAGGAGCGTGTCAATCCAGCTGAATATGGACCTCGGTCCCATCTCGACGCCGGCAAGTCGCCGCATGCTATCTGATGCAAATAAAAGGTGAACGAAATGAGGCCAGTGCCTATCATGTTGCTGTATTATTTGCCAAACTAAATTGAGATTCTGAATAATTTACCGCAGCCGCGAACATTTGTCCTAGTAATTTGGAACGTTCAAGGTAAAAAAAGGATACCCACACCCGTTCAGTAGTCCAAGCCTGTTGACAGGCCAGCAGCCTTTTAATGGGACTGTCCACAGAGGTGAGAGGTAGCTGATTAGGATTGATTCTCACACGGTTGAGAGGCGGGTCAGCCATCACGCATCATTGACAGTTCATCGCGATCATTAGCGCCTGCGCTTGCGGCTTTGGCGTGCCCGCCACGATGAGCGAAAAGGAAGGGTCAGAATCCAGTATGTCCAATCACAGGGAGGATAACCAAAAGAGTCACCCCTTAACATGGAAAAAACACGATGAAGTTTTTTGTAATAACTTTTGCATGTCAAATGATGAGAAAATGAAAACCTTCGGGAGAGAAATGCAAAAGATATGCTTTGTTCAGCCCTAGCAGTGAACCCGTGCTCCGCAAGGGAAAATTGGATCAATTGCATCACAAATCGATAAAATTGAGAAACGGTGTCAACGTATAATAGAAGTAGCAGAAGTAATGAAGGACAGGAAGTCAAGAAAGTCGGATCGTCTAAGTTCAGAAAGGTATTCAAGTCTGGGTGATCGAGGTGCTGGCAAAGGGTGAAGGGCTGCTCGGAGCACCACCATCGGAACCGTCGTCCTCGCGGGGACGCTTCGCCGCCGTGTTCTTCAGGTTGTAACTGAATCTGGCCTTCTTGTTGGATGATCCTGGATGAAGTATGTTAAATAAGGATATCGTTGAGTACTAATAATAGGAAACAGCTTACCCGCAGACGAAGAAGCAGCCGCGGTGGAGCTGGATCCAGCGGGCGTCGAAGCCAGGGGAGTGTAGGTTCCGAGAAAGGCAAGATGATCGACCTCAACACGGAAGCGTTCCTGCAAGGTCTCGCCCTCCAAGGACGCCGACATACCCGCAATATAGCCGCCCACAGATACGTACCGCTTGACCCAGGGGACGGGTTTTTTGCCTTTGAAGCGCGGGGAGTCCGGAATGAAACCGAGAATAGGGAAGACGGACTTCTGCGCAACGATGTTGGTGTCGGCAGCAGCAAGCTTCTGCTGGTCGGCGAAGGCGGTGGTGTACTGCTCAGCGTCCAAAGTAAAGGTCGCAGCCTTGGCGTCGGAGCGAGTGACCGCACCGCACACATTAATGTATGCGCGACGTGCAAGGTCGAAAGTGTCCATGCCGGGGGCACCTAGGTCGCCGATGCGGTAGAACTGGAAGGACATGAGTAAGGAATGCTGGTGGTATATGCCAATTTGCCAAACAACTTACATCTTTAATATCCCCAACGAAGCTGAATTCATTCTGCTCTTTGAGGTCGTCGGTGAACACATTGACACCTTTCTCGAATTTTGCCAACTGTGATGAGTGGTTAGTTCAATGAGACAGGAATGTATGCGAGAAAGGGACTCACAGCAATGGTCGCTTGGTAAACCCCAGCATCAGGATAGTTGCCATCCTCCTCGGAATAGTAGCGGACGGAACCCTGGATTTTCTCGACGTCGAGTGCACCGACGTAGATGTGGCAGGTGAATACAGTTGTCCTGGAGGACGCCTTGCGAGGATTCTCGAGGACGGTGAGGGCGGAAATGGTGGCGTAGGAGGAGCTCATTTTTATGTGAGGTGAGAGTGGGAGTGTGGAAGTGGTTGAGTGTCGACGTTCAATGTCCTTCCTTTTATTCCTCCTGACTGAGGGTTAAGGGCTTGCGGTCCAGAAGAACAGTATCCAATGAAAGGAGGACCGGCGTCGTCGGGATCGTCGCTGTGCGCGCACTGTCGGAACGGCAGGGTTCCTGGTGGTACAATTTGTTTAGACTTTAAGCGAGGGCCCAGTCTTCACATGGCTCTTTCTTGGCTGTTCCCAGGACCGTCTGGGGCTAAGGATTGATGTATAGATTTAAAAGAACATTGAGAAGCACCAGAGACGCAGATGAAGTCAGGAGTGAAGGTCTGAGGTAGCTTCGACGCGTTGTTTGGTGTTGTTATATTCAGCCAAAGCGTGTCAGCACGACGCGCCCGGTCTGAGATTGCATCCTCATGGGGTCTGCCATCCGCAGTTCCGGTGCCTGTAGTTCCGGAACGCCGTCAGGTATTTGTTTCACATTTTTCCCGGCAATTTCCAAGCCTCCCCCGACCGGCATCCCTGAATAAGCTGCACCCGAAGGAAAACGGAAGAGGATAATCATATGCGCAGATTTTGTCGATTTCCTGCGGGTACTAAACCTAGAAGAGTTCCTGAGAACAATGAATATTTTTCCTTATTTTTGTACGGGACCCCCCATGTTTTGCGTCCAGATAAAAGTTGCGAGAAAAATGCATCAAGTACAAAAAACACTACTAATCTAAAAGTACCTCGGGATACACTACATTGGCAGTCTCTGAAGTAAGGGCGCTGTCCGGCAGCAAGACCTTGATGCGTTGACCGGATGTTGCGGAGGCTCCCTAAAACCCGACACCGCGACACGGCGGCTCGTCTTCATTAATTCCGACACATCCCAAAAAGGCCAACACATGGGCCTCATTTCTCTTGAATCCCGACACATTGCCAAGCGTACGTACCTTTCACGTTGAACTGATGTCGCATCACGGAGTACGCCGAGCCATCGATATTTGATCGGGAGTGCACCTAGCAACGGACGACTTGGGTCGCGGCGAAATAGGAGAAGGAAGGTTGGAACACGTGTCTCTCCTGGGTTACGACATGTCTTTCAGTGTACTGATCCATTACAACGAAATTAGGGAATCACTGACCTAAACTTCAGTGTGCTCTTGGTGTGCTCGGTGACTCTAGTTGCGCTGAGGCACACACCAATCTAAAGATGTTGCTTTAACTGTAAGGTAGGTTCCTTCGATTCACCTGCACAGGCCTTGCACACTGTCATTTACAGGCCCTCTCCTTTCATTCGAAGACCGAACGAAACTTTACCGGTTTGCCTTGAGGTGTTGAATGTTGAATTTATGATTCAATTAACCGTTCCGACTCAATACAGCTGACCTGACCTTGATGAACACTCTGTATAGTCGTTCCAAGGTCAACAGTTAACGGCCCATACAAACCTATTGTTATGCTCTCTACTTCCTAATCCTGCACTCATTGAGCTCAACGTTGTTCAATTTATCTCAATGGCCGTCAACATGTCCGCTCGAAGGCAAGTGTGTTCGTATTTTCATCCCGAAGCGAATTGAATAGTAACTGATCTCTCACTCACTAGAATTAAACAAGCCTTCAATGTCCCAAAGGTGTGTGATGCATGCGTGATACATATCCATTCATTCACTCACGTATCCCTAGTCTACTGTAGTCTTTTGACGCAAGCTTCAACTCGTTCAATATTGATCCAAATCACGGTGAGTTCATCCTCCATTGACCCACACTGAACTTTTTCTCGATGAAACTGTAGATACTCGACCTCTTCTTCGACCACCGCTTCAATTCATTCAACCACGTTACTTCATTCAACTCACCGTAAGTGCCTTTCAACATTCCCTCATTTACCTACCTCGTCTTCCCTCTCATCCAGTATCTAGAAACCATGTAGGACCTACCTCTGTTTGAACATACCTTCATCAAGTCAACACCGAAACTATCCCGGTTTGGATCAATTGTTTCCGACATTCACCCTTTGACTTGTACTCCAAATACCGCAACTCAAACTCATTTAATCTTCGTGAACCCTTGGTATGTTTGTTGGGTGGTCAATAAGTAGGCGTGGTATCGACACACTGACTAATTAATCGAGCAGGACTTGGCCTCGGGCATCTCGGGCATCTGCTCCATGTCAGGTTTCTCGTCGCACTTCGAGTCCAGGTAGGTTTCTCTCATCGTCGGAGCTCTATGATACGGCTAAAAAGGTCGGAACCAAAAATTTCTCAGGAATCGAAGGAGTTCATTCACACCATGAAGCCGGGGATTCCAAAAAAATGTTTAACGCTCCAGTCTCTGTATACATCCCTATCTAATTAATGTACCTACTCCGACGAGGCCTCAATGGCGCCACAGCGACTCGAGGGTGATGCCAGCAGAGCCGCGGCAATCGGGAGTAATCACAACAAAGCGGCAGGTGATCGCGGCCCCAATGCCGTGATGCCGAGAGGGCCATGCACTACATAGTTCAGTTTAGAGGTTACATACACCGGTAAGCTACTGACCTTTTTGTGCTCCCGTTTTCACAATCAACGAGTCAATGGGTACTGGGGTGCGGACCGGGGAGGGCCAGGGGAGGGAGGACGGCGGACTGAACAACTAACAAAGTCTTTTTAAATCCCCTGTGCGTGTCGGATATTCTGAAATTGTGTCGGGTTTCCTGACATCGTGTCGGGATTTTTGATTGAGTGTGTCGGATTTGCTGAGAAGCGTGTCCCGTGAGGAAGAATGTGTTGGGTTTGCCGATTTATGTGCGGGAATTCTCAGGTGTGTCGGATTTTGTGATTTTTGACACGCCGTGTCGCGGTGTCGGGTTTCCTATATACTCGATGTTGCGCGCGACAACTCCACGTAAAGTTGGCCATGGGAAAAGACAGGGACTCGCAAGTCAAGGCCTACAAATTTGGCTGACTGTCCTTGGGACTTGTTGACAGTCAAGGCAAAAGCGAGGCGAACAGGGAACTGTCTTCGACAGAATTTGAAGGCAAATTCAGTGGTGTTGGAGGGAGTGAGGGAAATTTGAGGAATGAGAGCAGTTTCGCCGTCATGATCTCCACCGACCAAACGGCACTCCAGAACCCTGTCGGACAATGCGAAGGAGAATCATTCGGCTGCCGTTGCAAAGGCCTCGCGCAGGGGAGAGATTCCGGAGGAGGATGAGCGCACACCCAATTTTAAGTGTGAGCTCGCCAGGAGGAAGGCTGCCAGAGTTCAGGGACCGTAGAAACTCCACCGGAATCAGGGTTTCATCGCGATCTGCGGGCCCATCCGCACCTGCTTCCTCAATTATTTTGTCTGCGCTGTGATATGTGCGTTCGACACCGTGCATGCGACCGAGAACCGTAGTATTGATCTCAGAGACATCAGCATTGCGAGGGGCGAGAATCATGCGATTGAGAAAGAATTTGGGGGGAGGGGGAGGGTTGCTTTCGATTCCTGGATAGATAAAGTCAATGAGTGCAGGCGCGCTCTCACACTCCATGCCATCACGGAGCTTAATGGTGCCAGTCGCAGAAATGCCGCGACCATGGCCGATGTCGAGAAGCCAAGACGCGAATTCCCGCTGATCCTGAGCCTCCGATTCCAAGCGCATGTTCAGACGAAGGTGAAGCACCTTGATATGACGCCACAGCGGTGAACGGCGAATAGATGCGCACACAATATCCTCGCGGGAGCCCTTCGGAACCACGGGCAGAATTTGTTGGAAGTCACCGCCGAGAACCACAGTGACTCCACCAAAGAGGCGGTTGTCGTTGAGCAAGTCCCGCAGAGTTCGTTCCAGAGCCTCGATAGCGTGACGGTGCTGCATTCCAACCTCGTCCCAAATGATGAGAACGGTCCTACGAAGCAAGTCTGCACGCGGACTGTTTTTCAGGATGTTGCAGAAGGACTCCGCGTTCAGGCCATCGATCGGAATTTTGAAAACAGAGTGGGAGGTGCGTCCACCAGGCATGAGCAGTGCGGAGATCCCTGAGGACGCTACACAGATGACGATGTTGTCCTCGCTCCGAAGGCGGTGGCAGACTGTCTTGTACACGAAGGTTTTGCCTGTACCACCCGGACCATGTAGAAAGTATGTCTTCCCGCGACGATGAGTCAATGATTTTGTTGAACGCCTGCAGTTGTTCGGGATTCAGCTGGGCAATTTGACACTCTGCACGCTCCCGCTCTTCATCCCTATTGTAGTCCAGCTGCTCGGCGATGAGAGGGTTGACGACGGCGGCATCCCAATCGAGTTGGGGCAGCGGCATGGTGGGCCAGTCCTTCAGGGAACGACTTGACTCCTGCAGCAGCTTGTCGAGCAGGAACAGACCGTAGTCGTACACATCGTCCGCCGTAGGCTGGCGGCCCATGGCCTGAAGGCGACGCGCCAGATCGTCGCAAATCTTGTCGCGGAACTCTGCCCAAAGATGAGCTGGTCGCGAAGGATCACAAAAGAGCAGGATCGTCGCAAAGAGCTGTCGAACGCGACTGCCAGTTTGGAAGTGGGTGGCCTCCTCGAGACACTGCCGCCATTTGCTGTCGTTTTCGAGGAGACCGCGCGCAAGGCAGGCCTCGAGAAAGGTAGCGTGCACCAAGCCGTTGTACGTCCTCAGATCCACGAACGATTTGGGGCCCTTCACGACGGTGAGCAAAGTCCGAAGATAGAACCGCTCCCCGCCGTTCGGAGGTACAAAGAACATGCGTCCCAGAGCAAACCCCTGCCGACGAACAGCCCAGCGCTTCTCATCTTTGCCGTTCTTCCACGTGAACTGCTGTGGGAACTCCTGGTACGTGTATTGCCGCGCGAGGGTGCCAAGTGCTCCGCCATCGGCATTAGCCTCGAAGAATGAGGTTAGGGTGGTCCGTTCTCCAGCGGCACGCTTGAGAACAGTGTCAGCGTCTTCGTCCGGATTGAACAGGACCATATGCTGGCCGGGGAGGTGGATCTGGCGTCGTACATCAGTGTCAGTGTCAAGTCATCGGCATAATAATAAAAGGAAATTTACCTGCAGCCGTACGACTGTCGGAACCTGATCATGCATGTCGAAATGGAAGATGCGCCACGTGGACTTGGCGGCAGAGATATACCTGCCCTCGATCCAGCGCGTGATTTCGTCGCGTTTGTTTCGAACTTCAAGACCGGCAACGTCACCACCCTTTTGAATGTACTTGAAGGCATATTTGAAGGAGCCGAGAGAGACCGTGCACTCGACGTTGATGTGGCAGTCATATTTGGCAGAAAACCACGGGCTGTAAGGTACAATCCAGGAGTTGTCGACCATTGTACCACCGACGTCGTACGCACGACCATCCTCCGGGCGGTAATATTTGGGGTAACCGTTTTCGTCCATCACGGTGTGGTCCGTAAAGGGCTTCGGAAAGCGCTTGGTGCAGCGCTCCCCCTCCATGCAAGGAGAGCGACGGTTCGCGGGTCCACAGGGACCGTGGATCATGCACTTCTTCACGGTGGCGAACAGCAGCGGCTGCGTCTCCGGGTCAGGCCACCGCGCCCAAATCGCTGAGTCGATATCTTCGGGTGTCAAGAGTTTTTGGCCTGATTCCGAAGAAATAGGCACACGAAGACGCGTCACAGTCAGAAGTGTGTCTCACCTTGCTCCAGAAAAATAAGCATGTGGAAATGCGGGAGTCCCCGCTTCTGGAATTCAACAGTATAGACGTAGGCAACCGCCCGACCAAATACACCGTTTTTGTAAATATCCTTGATGATTGCCTGCTTCTTGAGCTGGAATACACGTGCAATCAGGTCGGGGCGGTCAGACGGGTACTGGCCAGGAAGGAGCTCCCGCACGATCTCGGGCCAGTCAGGATTTGTTGTCACCGTCATGAAGATGTCGACCGTGCGATAATACCGCGCGATGGCCATCGAGTCCTGGAAGCGCTGGCCCATGTGCCTCGGACCTCCGATGTAGCTCGACGGCAACACGACGCGCTGCCCGAGTTCTCCCATGTCAATATTCTCGTCGCCAGCATGAATGGCGTCCTCCAATCCGCTGTAGACTCGTGCGCAGCTTGGGCTGGTTAATGCGGAGATAGAACAGGCGGTTCTGGTCCGCCGTTGCCCACATGTTGACCATCCACCGCTGGAGGAGTCGGGTTCCGCGGTGGATCACCGACTTCTTGTCGCTTCGTACTTGCAGTCGATACGCGACGTAGCGCGTCTGGGAAAGTCGTTTCGGATGGTCTTTGTCGGGCTCGTTGAGTTTGAGGTCGGGGTGCCAGCCGTTCTCGCTGTAAGGGAAGAGGAGGACGTAGTATAAGGGGGTGTACGCGGGATGGAGGTCGCTGATACGCAATAACGGCCCATTACGCCGCCGGAGGATGATGTCGCGGGGCTCCGCACTTTGCTCAGTCGGGAGAATTACCGCGACCTCGTCAGCAGTCGGCAGGTTCCCGCGACGCGCATGAACCCCCGGGGCAACGCGGAGACGCACAGAGATGTCCTCTGCATTGTTGGCGGCCTCGGCGAGGACTCCGTGGGCGTGTCGGAACAGCGGAGCATACTGGTGATTAGTGGTGATGACTTGCTGCAAAGTCTCCATGGTATCGCGCCGGAGGTTCGTGTTGTTCTGCATCCTGTGGTCCAGGGCTGCGCGCGGTTCGTAGATGTACAGCTGAGCATACATTGGTTGGGTCCCCGGAGCAGGCAGAAGAGCGCCCGAGCGGTGACAGAGTTCACCGTGTATGCGGAATATCGGAGGCCCCCCGCCGTTGTTGATGCTTCGGTCCTCGCAAACACCGAGAGAGGTGAAGGAGAGAGCAGTATTGTACTGCGTAATGTTGCCGCGACTCGCGACTCCGAGGCTTCGAGTCGACTCCACAAGTTGACGTAAGTCGAGTCGAGTCGAGTCACGGGTATGATCTCATGTGACTCCCGAGTCGAAGCAAGTCGACTCGGCCCGACTTCGAGTGACTTCGAGTCGGTCTCAAAAGTCAATTATGTACCTTTCATCAGCTACTACTCAGAGGAGTTGAGAGAACACCTGGAAATCACATTAAACACCATTTCTCTCTGATTCATCGCGAGGGTTATGAAGCGGCTTTGGTAGCGATCAACATACCTTAAAATATTTCAGCGGGATTGGGAAGAGGTATAGAGTACTCTAAAACTTACTACGTGAACTGAAATATCCTTAACTTGGAGAAAATGGGGTATTGAAGTCAAAAGATCAAAGGTTGATATCCCATCACTTTTATCTGAGGGCGCCGGTAATGGTAAACACACTTCACAAATATTTGAGAACACTTGAGGGGACTTCCATGGGTGCCCCACAGTAATTTACAACTACATTGGACCTTTCTGTGGACAATATTCAAAGAATCCGACTTCGTCGACTTGAGTCAACTTCAAGTGACTCAGCGGCCCGAAGTCGAGTTGAGTTGAGTTGAACGGCTCTTGGAGTCGACTTACCGAGTCGTGACTCGACTTTTCGAGTCGCGGCAACATTAGTACTGCGCGATATTTTTGCGGAATTCCTTGGCCTGCGCGCTGTCGTTGGCGAAGAGGTTCTCGAGGTCGGCGGGTAGAGCATTCAGCGGCGGCAGATCGACTTTGCCATGATTACAGCACATGCCGAACTGTGGGTTCGCCAGGCTGGACTTGGCGACACGCTCGTCCTTCCAATGCAGCGCCCCGCAATGACTGCATTTAACATCCATATGGCCGAGGTCGTGGCACCCCGCCGGCTCGGTGTACGGACGTCGTGCAGCAGGGAGAGGTCCACCACGACGATGACACGCGGGTGCTTGCGGAACGGCAGGCGGCGACACTGCACGCTGCGCGCGGTCGGGAGGGCGCGCGCGGACTCGCCGCACGTTTGGGAGACGGTACGCGCGGCGTCGGAGCACATTGCGCGCGAGGGGCAGCAGCTGCGCAAGGTGTCAGCAAATTGAAAGATTGAAGAACAAATCTTCTTACCTGCTTGTGCGCGCGTCGCTGGCGGCGTGGGGAGAGCCTGCTCCTCGCGGGCACGTTGCTCTCGTTCTCGGCGCGCTCGTTGTGCGAGTTGACGTCGGTTCGGAGGAGCGTCAGGGGGCGGTTGTGGAGCAGCGCGAGGTGGGGCCTGAGGAGGTGCCTGAGGTGCTTGAGGAACTGCTTGCGCGGCAGCAGCAGCAGCCTCTTGTTCGCGCGCGTCGGGCCTGCTGCGCCAGAGCGGATCTGGTCGGTGGCAGCACGACTCGCTGGGTCGCGGGAGGTGTTCCAACACCTGCAAAGATGGGCTGGAACGATTTTAGTCAGTGGAAAGGGACCTCAAGGTGATAATAACGCACCTGAGGCATAGGCACTCGTGCCGGTGGCGAAGGCGCGCGGTTCTCGTCTGCTCTCTCGGGCATTCGACGTTGTCGTCGACTCGGTGTGAGCTGCAGAGCCAGCTGACGCTTGCGGTCAGCGTCGCGCTGGAGTGCGCGCCGTTCCTCGATGTCTGCACCATTTCCGACAGGCGGCACGTTTCCAATGTCGCGCAAAGGGGCGGTCGTCCCGCGCTCGCGACGGGGGCTTCGGTACGGCGCTATGTTCGCATATACACGGGCCTGGCGTATGCTGCGCTGCGCAAGGGAGGACGACGATGGGCTCGAAGACGGTGTCCTAAAAGAGTGAGCCAGGGCTGTAAAAGTGCCCGCTGCACTCACATTAGAGGTAGTAGGAACGCAAGAGCTGTTAGGAGAGCCCAGCAACAGAGCCAGAGACGCATGGGGCGTGCAGCGAGAGGAACGATCGAGACGCGGCTTACCAAAAGTCACCCGGGACTCAGGAGCCCCAAACAGAGACCACGGCCCCAAATCCACCTCACACACAACGGTTCCCGCTCGGAATTCACGCATTAGGGGAGGGAAAGTGTTTTATTTGCTATAGAGGTAACATTCGCGTACTTGTACTTGAATCCGAGAGGTATATAGGTCGTCAAGTTGGTCAAGTTGTTCTTGCTCCAAGGGAGCGCGGCAGGTCGGGCAGGGGTTCCAGGTAGTCGTGTAGTCAGGTGGGAGGGCTGCCGTGGCCAGGACGGGCGCGAGGGAGGACGCGGGAGACGGCGGTGAGGGGAGATACAAAGGGACGCGATGTTTGTGTTCGCTTGACAGAAAGATAGATATGCATTCTCATTGGCTCGCTTCGGAATCACGTAACAGCCTTCTTTTGTATAATAGATATCTTTTGTGTAACTCTTGAAATTTCCTCTTCTCAGATATGCAAGACTTATTACAAACACTTTCATCATATTTTTCCGATGTTATGGCATGAATTGTTTGGTTATGTGCCCTGTGAATGCCGCCATACACGAATTTTTGTTGCCTGACAATATACTAGATAACAGCAGAAGTCAGGGTTGGGTCGATACTGTAGTGTTTCGACCAACTGTTCACAGGTTGTGACGCGTGACCTCATCAGAAAACCAGGTGTTCACAGCGTGGGAATTTAACTTGAATGGTAATTCGAGCCGCGAAAATTCAGTTGATAACATCAATTTCACCCGAATCCGAACAATTTTGAGGCCTGTGATGCGTTACGATGTACGAAAGTGTTCAATTCACAAACCTCCGTGACCTGTGATGTGAACACTTGGTCGAAACACTACAGTAATCCGGAAGATGAGGCGGCTGCCGCAAAGCTCAAGTGTACGTGTCGGAGGCCGAAAAGTATGACAAGGGCTTGGTAGAAAGCTGGAGAAGTGACATGGAGGGCATGTTGATATTTGTAGGAGGTCCCCGACATTATTTGTTCATGCTAACAGCTTGTAGGCTGGTCTCTTTTCTGGCAATTCACTAATCTGCATCATGTCTGGACAAAGACGCCCTGCCCGCCATGAGTTTGCGCAATTTGATACCTATCTCGACGTGGAAGGCAATTCTTGCAGCCACTTTGCAAACGGAACACCAATATTTCACCCACTCTGTCATTGCGGTGGCGAAGAGGGCTGTTCTACGATGTCTAGAAGGAGAGGTCCTCAACGCCGAGGATCTGGTTTCACGATTCAACAAACCTATTTTCCCTCCACAGGCTTCTTCTTCCCGGGAAGCGCTGGTTCGGGACGAGACCGGAATGCGGGCAGATTTAGAACACAGATATACGGAGGAGGGGCTTGATGCATTGTCCGAGTTTCTTCGGCAATGCTGCTTGACACCCTCACTGTTCAGATCAGCCGAGACCATGCAGTTTGTGGGAGGTTTCGTTCCCCGTTCGGCAATTCATCCAGACTACCAGCGTCGATTTACAACCGCCGTGAAGGAGTTGTTCACTGCCGGTGATATCACGCTCCTACGAACATTTCCAACTCTCGCGGTCTGGGAACCGTATACTGGTACGGACAACGGATGGTTAACAACCTACGCATGGTTGGATGACCTCCAGGCCCGTGAAATCTTGCAGGAAACGTTGAGGACATACCTGCAAAATACAGAAGCGGCAGCGCTCGGAAGCGGATTATCCGCGCAGATCCAGGAAATCATCACTCAGCTGGACAAGTTCCACTCAGGGCCGGATTGATGCATGGGCGGACATGCATGATATCGGAGTCCTCAGGTCTGATTTTGGTCTGGTAAAAACGGTTGAAGACTGCTTCATATTCTTTTTCTCCGAGCTTTCAGGAATCACATCTGTGAGCAGCCAAAATTCCTACCATTTATTTCAATAGTATTAGATTTACTATGCAAAGCATACACCGTGATTCTGCGATCATTTATTTCGGTTCAGTTAGGAAGTACAAAAGAGTTCCTGGAGAGGACAAGTAAAGTACAAGGTCAAGTCTTTTCCTTGAGGTTACCACCGACGACTGATGAGCACGAGCACATGAGCACGGACTCGACCGCGTGATGCGCTGCCTGCTGCTTCTCTGAGCCGCAAGCGTTGCCTCCTCCCCCCATCTTCCTTGACCAACATGAGCACCGGGAGAGCGTATCATCCGGCTACTGCACCAGGATGAACACATCCTCCGGCACGATTAGGAGCTCGGCTCGAGGACAAGCGCCGACGCCCCCACGTAACGAGCCCGCCGCACCGACTCTCTATCCGCGGTCGACGAGTATGCGAGCAATGAAGAAGTAAGGCGTACCTGATCGTCCTCGTCTGAAAGGCTTGTAAGTAGGCTTGCGCTCCGTAGTGCGTTAGACGTTGGTAATAATGGTGCTGTAGTTGCGCATGTTGTGCTTGAATGGCTCTCTACATAAGAAAGATTTCAATATACGAGAATAAAATAGGGAAGGAGGGGAAGGACGGAGAACAGAGTAGCAAATAATCCACGCGCGAAGGTGAAGCACGCAGTAAATCTTAGGCAGCGCACTTGTGGAGCAGTATGAATAGTGGAGCTACACGGATGTAAGCATACCGCCCACTCGCCGTAACGGCGAGGTCGAGTAGTGCTCCCGGTGCGGCATATGCGACCCGGCGGACACGACACCGGCGCACGTCAACAAGATCCATTACGGTGTCAAGACCACATCCGTACCATCAGCCTGCCCCACCGTCTCATCTGCGGACGACGCCCCAGACTCCCCGGCCGCTCACCCTCCCGCCTCACTACAACCCAACGCCCCGGCCCGACTCGTACGCCGTTCACACCACCCCGTTGGGAAGGATGGGCCCGGAGACTAGCGCATACTGCGTCCGCTCGTTCAGCGGGACACGCTGGTCATGATCATGGCCACTCCGCCTCTCCAAAAGAAAAAAAGAAACAAAGAAGGACAGACAGAAAATTATCGGGATTCCTCCATCACGCACCAGCGCACCGATTGCGGGTCCCGCGTGCTGTCCGAGTGTCCCGCGCTGCCCAAGTGTCCCAATCACATCGGGTAGAATAATGCACCTCGCCCCGCCCCGCCCACCGACACACTCATCCCCGCCGCCGGCACATCGTTACAATCAACACAAAGCTTGCCGTCCAAGGGTGAGCAGAGATGATCGCCACTGCGTCCCGAGTGTCCCAATCGCACCGATGCGCATCGGCGTCCTACGTCCGCTCGCCGGACTCCGCGTTGCGCCTACGCGCCCCAAAGAGCACCGTCTACCATATATCCTGCGCGCAGGAGGGATACATACCTGCGCTTGACAAATATGTGTGCACCCTCTCCACAGATGCAGACGCAGATACACATCCCCACCGACGCAGACTCTCAATTGACGGACACAGCGTTCTCCAGCCTGCTCCCGCTTGTCTTCATCGCACCTCCCAATCGCACCGCACCGCACCGCATCGACGCGCCGGAGACCACCACATCGCCACCGCCAAAGTACCACTGCACCGCGTCGCGGACCTCCACAAGTGCGCAGAAAAGAAAGAGGGGGAGGGCGGAACGGGGTCGCTCACCAGGCCCCGCACCGTCCCTACGCGCGCAAAGACCACCGCCGCGGTGTACACGTCTCCATCCCGCACGCACAAAACGGCACCACCACACATCAAACCCGCGACCACCACGTCCTTCCGCACCGACCTGCCGCAGGTCGCGTCTGCGTCTGCGTCCGCCCCGCCCGCCGCCCACATATCCTCGTCGTCGTCCAGGTGCGCAGTGAGACGCGTACGGGCTTCACGAGCACCAGCGACACGTCCTGACCCGTACGACTCCCCCCACCGGGACCGTCGGGCTCGCGTTCGTGGCCACCGTGGCACTGATCGTCGCGCGCGACTCTCCCCATCACACCGCGACGGTCCTAATCACAGTGCACATGAGCACCCGACGCCCCGCCTGCCGACGTGCGCATCCCTACTCTCGCAATCGCACCGTTCCGAAGTGCACAAGAGCGCACGGCATCGCCTTTCAATTACACATACACCACAACGAGGACCTGCCAAATCGCATCACTACGCGGCATCCGCCCGCACGACCGCATCGCAGAGAGCGAAGAAAGGGCAGCAAAAGAAAAAAGCACAAGACGGAGGGGAGGTAGGAAAGAAATAAAACTGACCGTTCGCCAGATCGATGGGGCGGGCGACGAGGGCGTTAAGAGTGTTGAGGGCCATGTGGTAGACACGGACGAGGGCCATGGGTGAGCCGACGACGAGGGCCATGAGAGGCGGGGAGAGTACTGGGGTCGGATTCGTCTAGATCTGCGTGAAGGAAGAAAGTTATCAGTACGTGCAGAAGAAATAGGGATAAAGGGAGAACTATAGAACTCGGGTGAAGTATCGATGAATGAAAGGAAGGAAGGATATAGTACGTAGGCAAGCAAGGTAAGGGAAGGCGCCCACCCACGCTCACACCGCCTCGCCCACCGACGCATGTGGTGTCCTTCTGCGTGCTGGTACTGCATCGCATGGACGCATTCTCCCTCCCGCGCGAACACATCTCCGACCACAACCACAACCACAACCACGACCACAAATGTACGCGCATCCGCACCCCGCCCGCGATCTCCTCCACGTACAGCCGGTCCGAGTGGAAGAACGGAAAGAAAAAAGGAAATACGAGCGGAACGGACTGACCTGGCGCGGTAGTCGGATTGACAAGCGGGACCGTACGAGGGGGAGGCGACGAGGGCGGTGAGGAGTGCGACAAAGGCGAGGGCATTGAGGGCCGTGTCCAAGAGCAGGCCATGATATGCATCTGGGTAAGTTGTCAGCACGAAATATCATGGATGGAAAGGCAGAATTGGGAGATGGATGCAAAAAGGACGTAGGGGAAGGGAGAAAGATCCAAGTAAGCTCCTGCCCACGGGCAGATGCATATACACCCCAGCCTCGCGCCTGCCAATCTCGCCCCCGATCCCGAAACTACGCGTACACACACATCGAGGAGGTGCCTCGCTGGGTCGAACGGCAAAACCGCGCGAGGTGGACGTGTCCCACGCCGCACTCACGCCCATCCCGGTTCCGCCCTCCACACACCACCCCAGTTCCGCCTCTGTACTGCATCCGCACCACACTGGAACGACCACCGTGCAACATTCATGCTCATCCCGTTCGCGTGTACATCATGACATCCGCATCGCTGTCAGGCGGAAAGACGTCCGCATCTGCAAGTGTACGCCAGCACCCGCGTCCCGCACCACAACTCCACCGCATTCTACATCCACGCCCACCCCGTTCGCGCGTACCACCGCGTCCACATGACATCCGCATTGTATGGACGTTCGCGCAAAGGCCAGCCCCGAAGCGCTCGAAAGATCACTGCGCACGCATCGCACCCGCACCCGCGCGGGCAAGGAGGACTGTGGGTGTCCGCATTATCGAAGGGCACCACGCCAACGCGCGTGTTCCCAGCGGATGCGTTCTCGGCCCAGCGCATGGGCACGTACACCGCGTTCGTGCGACACACGAAAGACGACCGCATATCGACGCGGGCACGAAAGGGCAGCGCGTCCATTCATCCTTCTTCCCACTGAAAGCCAAAAGGCAAAACACAAAAAAAAAACACTGGATGCGCAAAAGAGAAGGAGAAAGCTTACTTTAGCAGCGGAGGTGCATCCGAGGTGGTACGTGCGCATCGACGAGTTGGCGTATTAGGTCGGGGCGGCAGCGTGAGGAGATACCTGTGAGAGTGCGTCAGTACTCACGGGGAAATAAGCCAGGTAAAGAACAAGTGAAGTAACAGCAGGAGGCAGAGGAGCACTACACGGGTATTGGAAGGAGCAGTGTGTGATTTGAAGGGACCACAAAAGGACGGAGAAGGTGGGTTCTCGTGCGCGATGACTAGGAAAGTGGCAACGCCAAACCAGCCAAGCTGCCGCACAGAAGACTCTGGCCGTGTGGGAGACGAGTAACGCGTGCGGGTCGACAATCATCATTATGCGCCTCGCTCCCAGCATACAGAGGTCGTTCTTGGAGCGCGCGGACGTCGACGGCGTCGAGTCGTTAGACTTGAATCGCATTTGACGAGGAATTTGGCGAGCTCAGAGTATGCAAGATGCTCCAAGTCGTGTCGAAGGGTGCGGGTTATCAAGTCCATCGAAGCCTCAGAAGGCTGAGAAGGTTCGTAGACTGGATCGGGTTGTTATTCGATGTCGGGACTCGGAGAGGGAGCGGAAACGTCAACGCTGTGGCTATGCCCGGCGATCAAAGTGTATTGATGCGATCATGACCTTGCTTTTGTCCGTCACGCAACCTTCATGTCACGCGAACCCGAGTCCCGACGCGACGGATAACCATTGGTTAAAAACCAGCAATCGGATTCTTCTGCCGTCCTGTGCTGTCCCGCGCACTCACCGGGCCCCAAATGCCTTGCTGAATGCCAAAAAATTCGTCGCCACTTCAATCTCACTGTATGTCCCTCTCGAGCTCTTCAGAGCACAAGGACCGAACGTGAAATGAATCGCGGCTGCGCAATCTTCATATATTCCTGGCACTGCGTCTGCAACTTTCGCCCGTTCGACTCGGGCTCGGTCCATGATCCCGAATTGTGGTATCTTGTTTTGAGTTTCCCGCCTTGCAAGTGCAATTCCTGAAATTGCATATCTAATTATTAAGGTCCCGACGGGGCCGCCAATCGGTTCAAATGCGGCTGAATCACGGACTCGACGGAGTGAAAAAGGAAACTAAAAGAATTTGATGGGAATCGAGTTCTTTCGATACTTATCTCCTCCAGTCATATCTGCACAAGGGACCGAACGCGAAATGGATCGCAGCTGCACAATCTTCAACCCTAGAACTGCATCCGCAGCTTTCGCCCGTTCGACTCGGGCTCGGTCCATGGTCCATTGGCGGTGACATTTTTTGGGTTTCCCGCCTAGTAAGTTATTCTTGAAAGCATATCCTCATTACAAGGTCCCGACGCTGCAGCCAGTTCATCCAAATGTGGTTACTGCGATTTGGATCGGGTTGCGTAGCCGCCTCTCTGACTCTCGGACTGAACCGAGGGAAAAAGAAAGAAAAAGAATCACCGGGACGACGCGAATCGAGTAAGTTCTTGCGATACATACCGCCTCCACCATATCTGCACAAGGGACCGACCGCGAAATGGATCGCGGCTGCACAATCTTCAGTTGGACTTCGCATCCGCAGCTTTCGCCCGTTCGACTCGGGCTCGGTCCATCGGACATCTCTGATCCTTTTTTTGTTTTCTCACCTTGTAAGTTAAATTCCTGAATTGCATATATTATTATTCAGGTCCCGACGCTGCAGCCGGTCCATTCAAATGCGGTTACAGCGACTCTCTGTCTCGACGAAAGGGAAAAAAACCCGAATCGGGTTCTTGCGACACATACCTCCTCCACCATATCTTCCCAAGGGACCGAACGCGAACCGGTTCGCAGCGGCATAATCTCCTATGCCAGAACTGCATCCAGAGCTTTCGCCCGTTCGACTCGGACTTGGTCCATCAGACATCTTTGATTCTTTTTTTTTTTTTCCTCACATTTTTAACTTCAATTGCATATATTATTACTCAGGTCCCAACGCCCGCAGCCAATCCATTCAAATGTGATCACTGCAATTTAGATCGGGTTCTGTGGCCATCTTTCTGAATCTCGGACTGAGCTGAGTGAAAAAGGAACCAAAAAAAGAAAATCACGCAAAGGTGTTCTGTCGACACACACGACCTCCACTATACCGAACGCGAAATCGGTCCAGCGTTGCATGAAGTCTTTTCACATCAATCAAAGTATGCAACTTGCTCGTTCGATTCAGGCTCGGTCCATGCATGCGTTCCCTTCTTTTGATCCCGCCTCGTAAATATTAATCCCTGATTCATACTTGCACATTTAGAGACCCCGGGGCCGTACCCGGTCACGATATCATCCTGAACTGGCTATATGAACGCTGAACCGCAGATTTACCACACAGAACGGAGAATCCCGCCGGTGGACCATCCAGCGAGTCGGCCTTCCTAAACTATCGGCGACTCGAGCAGTTGTTGTACACGCTCGTGCCGGCTCAGAGTCAACATGCTCGACCTTAAATCCGGTGATATTTTTCCGGGGCGAACGCGGTGTCGCAGCTTCGGGGAAACGCAACTCAGACCAAGTCACGGTACGCGCACAAACGCAGTTCAAGTTCCACTTACTCGATTCAACTGATCTTGACAAGGACCGAATGCAAAATGGTTCGTTCGCAGCTGCACCATGTTCTATGGCGTGATTTGTTTATATGTACGCAGCTTTGCTCGTTCGATTCGGGCTTGGGTCTATTATAAGTCTGTTAAGTGCGTTGTGTAATTTTTTTGAACACGATTTTGATCCGCTACCACCACCATCACCGATTTCCCACGTCTCGCCTGCCAGCACCGTCCCCCGCCTGCAATCCCCAGCGACTCTACCCCGCCCACGAGCGGGGAACCCGTTGAGACACCCCTCCACCCCACCCACCCAAATTTCCAGCCGATTTCATGGCCCACAAACCGAGAAATAGTGCATCCATGGCCCCCGACAAGTCTGACGCGTCTTCGCCGCCCTCTTCCCCCCCACTCTCTCTCGCCACGTCCTGTGCCACCCTCGCCGAATCTCCCGACGGTACCCGGAGCTCTCCGCACGCGGTAGTCGCGTCCATTCACGAGATAATTGCGACGGCGCGCGCCAGCAAGAAAAACCCTACAGTCGACGGTTACGCGTGCATCCTCGCGTCCCTCGACCTCTTGGATGTCATGTTCGAGACTAAAGACTACCTCGCTGACACCCTCTCTGCGTTCAAGGCGGACCTCATCGCCGAACTTGTCTCCACCGCTGCCAAGTCCCCCTCCACTCCCTCGTATGCTACCGCCGCTTCCGCCCCTGCGTCTCCGTCCCTGCCGTCCCCAGCACCTCCCAAGGGTCCACCCGCATCCAAAGGCAACGAGTTCACTGTCTCGCTGGACCCCGGCAACACCCTACTCACCCTTCCCGCCTCAGCGATCAAAGGCAAGGTCGAGGAGGCGCTAGCAGCCACCGGCGTGGACAGGCTGGCGGAGGTGCAGCTCAAAGGCGTGAAGGCCCTCCCCCGCGACCGCCTCCTTGTCGCTGCTCAGACGGAGAAGGCTGCGACGCTGCTGAAGCAAGCTGCAGCGCATTGGGTTCCCCGCTTGGGCAAGGGCTGCTCGCTGATTGTCCCCGAATGCCAGATCATCGTCAACGGTGTCTTGAGAGACTTCAACCCAGCCTCCCCTAGCGCGGCACACGAGATCTATGCACACAACAGAACGGCAATCGCCTCCCCCTCCTGCATCACTTCTATACGCTGGCTCAACCTGAAGGCGTTCAAAGACCCACTGAAGCGCGCCTCTTCCTTGCTTGTGACCTTCTCCGACCCCCTCTTGGCGAATCTCAGCATCAGTCAAGGCCTAGCAGTTGAATCATCGATCTGCTACTCCCACCGCTACGAAGAGGTGCCGACTCAATGCTACAACTGCCAGGGCTACGGACATACACAGCACCAGTGCAAGGAGAAGGCCCCGACGTGCGCGCGCTGCAGCCTCCCCCACCGCACCAACACCTGCCCTTGCTCTTCGAAGAAAGGGAAATGTTCGGACCGGAAGCGCTGCCCCCACTACGCACCGCGCTGCGCCGCTTGCAAGGGCAAGCACCCCTCGTACAGCAAGGACTGCCCAGTCCGAGCCCGCGAGCGCGAGCTCCAGCACCTACGTTTTTGGGACCGCATCTTCTTTGGCGACTTCGACCCCTTTGAGCCATCCCATCGCCTAGACCACGATTCCCCTCTCTTCTTCGCATCCTCTACCTCACATGCCTCCCCTCCTTCCCCCACTACTCCCTCCTCATGAATAATACACCCCATACATACACCATCAATGCCCTTAGAGTACAATCCCTCAATTGCAAAAAGAAATACGACTGCCTTATCTCCCTTTTAAATACCGTAGATCCCGTAGAATACGATGTCCTCCTCATCCAAGAACCACCACCTAATATTAATAAATATCTGTCTCTCTCCTCCCCTCACTGGACCCGTCTCACCCCCACTTTTAATACCACTTCCCCCGACACCTTACTTTACATTAGCAAAACAATTCCCTCATCCGCATACCGTCAAAATAAAATAAAGTCGTCCTATATAACATCAATTACCCTCACTTTAGCTACAGACACCGTACATATATTTAGTTTATACAATCCTCCGGACTCCGATGACGTTCCTCTCCACATCCTCAAGCTCTTCCTCGCGACACTCTTCCCCCTCCCCCCCCGCCACTCCTTCCTCATCCTCGGCGACTTCAATAAACACCACGTCCTGTGGACCGGCCCCACCTTTCCCCGCCGCACGGAGCGAAGCGACGCCTCCGAGGTCATAGAGATCATGGATGATTACGACCTCGACCAACTTGTCAAGGCTGGCACCCCCACCTTCTTCTCAGACCCACATCAAACCTACTCCACCCTCGACCTAGTCTTCGCCTCGCCATCCCTCTCCGCCCGCCTCATTAAATGCTCCACCCTCCCCGGTCATGGCTCCGATCACGTTGCCGTCTGCGCCTCCTTCGACATCTCTGTCGACCACCGAGAAGCGCCGCCTCGCCGCAACTTTCGCGACACCGACTGGAAAGAATTCCCTCCTTGCCTGGAGAGGCACCTGGCTGCCAACCCCCTCCCCGCCCTCCCTCGCACCGACATTGATTCTTACACCGACACGCTCACCGTCAACCTTGTACGTGCCATCGAGGATCATGTCCCTCTGTCCCGCCCGTCTCCCTATGCACGTCGCTGGTGGAACGAGGAGCTGTCTGCTCTCCGCAAGACCTACAACCGCGCCCACAACGCCATTGTCAAGGACGACCCGACGGACGCGAGCTGGAGCGCGATGCGTGATTCACGGAACCGCTACCACAACACCATCCGCGCGGAGAAGAGGAAGCACTGGCACGAGTACGTCCTCAACTTGCCCCGGTGTGATGTATACAAGGTGGCAAAGTATGCGACCCAAGAACCAGGCAGCATCCCCTCCTCCTCCCGCATCCCCAACCTCACCGCCCCGGACGGGTCCACAGCCACCACCCCAGCCCAAAAGGCCAATGTCCTCCACCGCAAATTCTTCCCAAACCCGCCCGCCGCTGCTCCCCCGCCACCAGACGAAGTCCTTCCCACCCCGCTGCCCCCCCCGATCTTCAATGCTGACCACATACTATCCGCAATTGCAAAAATCTCACCGTGGAAGGCCCCGGGCCCATCTGGTGTCCCCAACATTGCGATCATGTCCGCGCGCTCCATCCTCGCCCCGCTCCTCCTCGTCATCCTGGAAACAGGGCTCTGCCTCGGCTATTTTCCCGCGTCTTGGCGCATTTTCCTGACGGTTGCTCTCCGCAAACCGGGAAAAAGTGACTACTCAATCCCTGGGGCATACCGACCCATCGCGGAAGAGGAATGCCTAGGCAAGGTTGTTGAATCGGCACTGACAGATTGGCTATCTGAGTGTTCGCCGAGTCGCGCGGCCTGTTGTCCCCGAGTCAATTCGGCGGCAGGCCGGGCCGGTGCACCACGGACGCGCTTCTCTTGCTCACCCAGAAGGTGAAGGATGCGTGGCGCGTTGGGAAAGTCCTCAGTGCCCTGCTTATGGACATTTCCTCCGCCTTCCCCTCCGTGCGACACGACCTCCTCATTCGGTGCTTACAGCGGAAGCGAGTCCCGGATCAGGTCGTCGGACTGATTCGGAGTTTCCTAAGCGGCCGCAGCACCACCCTCCTCTTTGACGACCATCGTGCCCCTCCCTGTGCCGTCCCCAACGGTCTACCCCAAGGCTCTCCCCTCAGCGCCCTACTCTACCTCATCTTCGCCGACGAATTCCTCAATGACAAAACCTTGGGCTACGTTGACGACAACACGAGGATAGCAGTTGGATACTCCGTCGAGGACACCACCGAGGATTTGCGCGAGCACATGGAGGAAGAGGCGCTCCCGCGCTCGCGCCGCCTCGGGCTCAGTTTCGATCTTCCTAAATTCCAACTGATCCACTTTGTGTCCGCGCGGCGCCAACGCGAGCACTACTACCCAGTCCCTCTTGTCATTGAAGGCATTACGATCCACCCCACCCCCACCGTCAAACTCCTCGGCGTTGTCCTGGACAACAAACTCAGCTTCAGGAACCACGCGGAGAAGGCGCAGAGCCGCGGCACCAAGGCCATGCTCGCACTCTCGCGTATCTCCTCCCCCACATTCGGACTGCCGCATTCGTACCTGCGGCAGCTGTTCCTGACGATAGTGGTGCCGCGCATGGAGTACGTGCTAGTGGTGTGGTACAAAGCAGTGTCGGAGAGTGCAGGCGGGAGAAGGACGGGGACTGTGTGGGTCGCTGATACGCCGCGGATCGGGACCGACCAGGGGGAAATGAGCTGGATACTGGGTCTCGATGTATGGCTAAACCACACACTAAACACACTCCAAATCAAACACCTAATCACCTCTCCGCTTGTATATGCGTTCGTGGGGTTCCAACCGAAGTATTACGGTTGTTGCAATAGCTGAAAACAAGGTTTCGACTTAAAGCTTTAAGTTGACCGTTTGGTTTCTCGGACCTATTGGGTGCTGATGCGACGTTTATAGTTCTTAGAAGAGTTGTGGCTTTCAAAAAGGTTTGTGGTGATGGACACCGGGTGGTTGTGTGGTGAACTAAACTTAGTTCGACACTGGGTTTGAACTGTAACCGAAGGTTGACAGGTTCCGCTGTAATATTCGCTGATGCTGACGCTGAGACACTAAAACGCTGACGCTGCACAACAAATATAATCCAATCCCAATATATTGGTAGACACCAAAGTATCTAAAGACACTCAAATGTACACCGAATGGATTCTGTGAGACTTCCCGGACGGAGGCACGCGTTATGCTGTGCTCCTAACAAGAAGGGTACGGTCCACTGGCTTCCACCTAAGCTCTACCTCTACTTATATACTAAATCCTACATACCAAATACTACAAAACATGGAAACTCGAAACAGTAATGTACATAATGGTCCAAACGTTGAGTCCGTGAAGGTACGGACTCCTACTGAATACAATCTACTAATTTACATACGAATCTTGACTTAAAAAGGAGAATAATCTGCATGGATGTTGGTACAATTAAAATAAATAATATATGTCCGCTTCTGGCGTGTCCAAATAATATTCCAGCCTCGTCATGTCGTCCCAATTCGGTGTGTGTGACTCCTGGTGAATCAGCCTCGAGTCATTCGAGTCAATTCGAGTCATTCGTGAATAGCCATGTGAGTCTGTTCGAGTCAAGACTATTAATAGCTTCTTGGCATCACGATTTTGGTTTAGCCGGCGGCAAGACCTTGCTGCCGCTACTGCTCCCTTTGAGGTGCTGTTCCTGGCTATGCCGTCGGACCTTTCCGGTCCTCGGATCTTCGGCTTGATTGACAGGAAATGCCAACTCTTCCGTAGACAAATGTTCTAGTCAACATAGGTTGCCCCTGCAAAGCTCCCATTCCTCAACCCTGGTCACGGATGGATAGTATTTCCTCCTGTCCTTGATTAGAGTGAACGCCCAACTCCTACGAACCCTGAGGGTTTGTTAAAAGAGAAGGTTTGACTTAAAGCTTTAAGTATGATTTTGACTTTCCAGCCAGTATTGACCTTCCGGTGAGTTCACATCTTAAAGCTTATAGTATATACGCTGCTGTCTCCTAGCTAGCTGCCCGGACTGACACTAGCCCCCTGCTGAGTGATTTATATAGCCGATTACAATACAGCTAGTGGCACTGAATGAGCAAAAATCGCAAATTCCGCGCGTGGCCCAATTGCTGGCTTATCATCGCCAAGACACTCAGTAAAGTTCAACGCCTAGCCGTCAAACTGATCACCGGCGCGCTCCGCACCACAGCGACGGATGTGATGGATTTCCATGCCAACCTGCTGCCTATCTACTCCAGGCTCAACCGTTCCGCCTTCAACGCTGGCGTCCGTCTGGCCACTCTCCCTCTGTCTCACCCTCTCCACCACGTCGTTCGTCGCTGCCGCTACATCCCCAGGTTTCACCACTCCACCATCCACCACCTCTTCACCGCCTTCCCCGTCCTCAAGCACCCCTTTGAGACTGTCGACCCGCGCACTGTCTCCGCCCGCGCCGGCCCCGAAGCGCTCACCAAGCGCATCGCGCCGACGAAGGAGCTAGAGGAGATCACTCGACGAGGAGGACTGTGCGTCTTCACGGACAGCTCAGGCTTCGAGGGTGGAGTGGGAGCAGCGGCGGGAGCGATGAAGGGTCAGGAGGTGGGGGCATGCAGGATGAAGCACCTGGGAACTGAAGCTGAGCACACAGTCTTTGAATCCGAGGTCGTTGGCGCCATCCTGGCGCTCGACATCGTTGCGAGCATCCCGCGCCTTTGCAGCGTCGACGCCTTCATGGACTGCCAACCAGCAATCATTGCCCTCTCCGACCCCAAGCCTCAACCCGGCCAGTATCTTGTCTCTGCTTTCCACTCTGCCCACCGCCGCCTCCTCGCCCGACACCGCACGCTCAAAGTCCGACTTCACTGGGTCCCCGCCCACATCGGCATCGCCGGCAATGAGGCCGTCGACACGTGTGCGAAGGAGGCTGCCCAGGGTTCCACCACCGCGCTGTTGACAAGAATCAAGGCGCTCGAGTCCCCGCTCCCGGTTAGCAAAGCGGCGGCGAAGCTATTCAACGACGAGTGGAAGAGGGATTGGTTGAAGTCCCCCCGCTGCGCGCGCCTCTCCTCCTTCGACTCCACCGCCCCCTCCAACGCTGTCGCCCGCATGTACGACGGCCTCACCCGTCCCCAATGCAGCATTCTCACGCAGCTGCGCACGGGCCACATCGGACTCAATGTGCACCTCCACCACCTCACCATCGCCGCCTCCCCGAACTGTCCCCACTGCCCCACCCCCGAAACAGTCGTCCACTTCCTCCTCCTCTGCCCAGCTTACCGGCCACAGCGCCTTAAGCTCATCGTCCGACTCGGCACCGCGAGACTCTCCCTCAGACGCCTGCTCGCGACTAAGTCCGAGCACAAGGCTGTTCTCGAGTTCGTCCGCAATACCGAGCACCTCCCGCGCTACCAGCTGTAAACACAGCCCGACTTGTACAATATTTTTACTTTTCTCTCCCTCTCTTTCTCTCAATCATCTCGCACTCCACACTGTATTACGATTAAACCTTCATACCTACCACATAGCAACCCCGCTCGCTGCCCGATCACCTTACACTCGCACCCTCACACACTGCCCTCCCTCCGCGCCCGCTAGATACATCCACGTACACTGTATAGTCTTACATGGGCCCCAAGGGGCCCGCATAGACTCTAATGGAATAAAAATGAAATGAAAGGGAGGCTCTTCTTGGCGCGACAATACTAATTCACGTTTTCGTTTCTCCTTGCACACGTCCCGACCGGCATAGCCGTAAGGCCGGATATGGCAGCCTGCCCGGGTATCCCACTCACCGGGGAACCACTGAAGTGCGTACCAGCTAAACTGCCGCACAGGAAGACTCTACGAACAACGCGCCGAAACACGATGGTAACAAGGAAGGAAGGACGAATGCGCACCGAATGCAAGTCCCTCCCAAGCCACGTGCGCGTGCGAAGACAGCAGTTATCTTTCTACACCCGTATGTATATGAGCGTCCATCCATCCAATGCAATATAAAATGAGCACGCACGACATGCGCCAAATTTGGTCTCCTCCTCAAAGAATTTTGGAGAGCCGCACATTGACGCGCTGTGTCCGATAATATTATGCCATTACGCCAGCTAGCCACTGCAGCCGGCCCAGAATCGGTACGAGTCCGCCGACCAACTGGCAAATTTCCCGAGTGTCCGTGTCCGCATGTCTTGAATTTCGTCGGATCGAATGGCCGTCAGCGGGCACCGCGGCGAGACCTCGACGTCGATTTTGGAGTTCAGAGCTGAGCTAAGGTCTCGGTCGCGGGATGGAGACGGCGTCGAGTTGACCTGAAGTGCGTGACACTCCCGGGGCTGATGATTGTTTGGGACCAAAACATCGGCTCCAAACATGTTTTCTTTTTGGTTAACTGTTTGTGTCCAAGCCAAATGTGAACCAGAAATAAACCATGTTTGGGCACCCACTCGAACAGCAAACATCCATCATTTTTCGAACCCAAATGCTCACAGAAAATCTGATATGTTCCGCAAATCTTCTGTAACCAAAAATCAAACTGTTTGAGCTCAAAACAGCGCAAGAACAATGAGATTTTGCATGTTTGTGCCCCAAACCAGAGGGTTTTTCCCCGCCAAACTGACGGTAAACATCTTACATATTTCGGCAGGTTTAGAGGCTTGAACATTCTTGAAAATTTGGGAGTCAAAGGGGATCTAAAAATCAGCTATGTTCAGGTTATTTTTGAACAGGCTCCGAAAGTTGTGCTAAACAGAACACATGTTTGGAAGCCATGTTTCGGGCCCAAAAATCCATCAACCCCAGGAGTGTGAGGTGGTGGGAGGCATCAGAAAACGTAAGTGTGGTGATCGGGGCCGGGAATTCGACCTTGCGCCCAGATCATTTTGTGGCGGTGCTAGTGGATACTCCCCACCAGATCAGTCATAATATAAATGGCGATGGTGTACAAACATTGGAATGATCGGTCTGACGTCTTAGACTCTGCGGTTCTTCCGTTCTGTGGAGGTCGCCCGTTCGATCCTCTCAGCGATCCTTTTTGGTTTTCTCGTTTTTCGCCCCGCGGCGAGCGTGCACCACGCAGTGGGCCCAGCGGCGAGCTCCAGCCCCGCGCAGCGGTCGGGGTCTGGGGCAGAAAGCCCCAGCCGTCCGGGCCGGCGCCCGTAACTCCTCACCGACAAGAAACAATTCTAAACAAATATGCAGCATTTTGTGAAATCTATTATACATGCAAACAATTAATTTTTTGAACTGCTGCAGGAAAAGTTACAGAATCATTGCCAACTTTGGCGAGCTGAAGCTCCACGCAGTGGTGCTCAGCAATAGTCGCCGAGGTTGGCAATGCGGCTGGGGCTTGACTGCGGCAGAGAAAAAAAGTAAAACAAACTAAAAACAAGAGAAAAAGTGGAGCAGCCAGCGCCAGCAAAGGGGCCAGCACCAGCGAGAGGGCCAGTGCCAACGAAGAGGCAGCGCTAGCGAGGAGGAGGGGGTCTGGGGGAACCATTCCCCCAGAACATCACTTGTGATGTCACATCAGTCACAAATGATCTGGGCGCGGGTTGAAGTTCCTCGGGGCCGTGATGGGTCTCACGGTGGTCAAAACGGTGGATACTTAGAGTTGAACGCTGAGCCAGTGTTGGTCGCGGGATAGACGGCGTTGAGGCTGGTGGGAGGGATCAAAAAACGTAAGGAGTGATGCGAGCTAGCTATGATGGGTCTGACGGTGGTTAACGCGGCGAATATCGAGTGTGGTTCAAAAATTCTGGTGTGCGCAGTTTGCGACGCAAAATTCTACTGCAGTCAAAGGACTGTTGCCAAAAGGGAGAGAAAATGTCTTGCACGCTCTATATACGCCGACGCGGGGGTCGAACCCCATTCGACTGAGCACAGAATAAGCGTACATAATTGCGCACCGTGCACTACGTCCGCATTCTTGCTCTCTCCTTTGGTCATAGAATACTGTAGCTCTATTATTTTATTCCGTGGCTTTCACGTCGGCGAAAGGAATCAACTGTTTGGATTCATTGATTGAGTTCAAGTATGAGTGGTTGAATTTCAAATTTGAGCCGTCCAGTCACTTGAATTTCCTGTGTGCGTAAAAGGGTGGGCCAAAAGAGAGAGAAAATATCTCGTACGCCCTATACATGCGGACGCGGGGATCGAACCCCATTCGACTACGTACAGCCACTGATGAGACCAATCGTGCACCGTGCGCTACGTCCGCGTTCTTCCTTTCATGGTTTGACTAAATACCGTAGGATTTTATTCCGCGGCGTTCACGTCGGCGAAATAAATTGATTGTTTAATTTGGATTGATCGAGTTTAAATTCAATTTCAACTTCAACCCGAACCGTCCAGTGTCGAACCAGTGTTCAGCTCTTGTCAAGGTATTCGGGCGACCAGAAGGAACAAATAGTAGCGCGGGGTGCGGGAAGAAAAAAAAAGCTACTGGATTCGCGCATGCGGATGCGGGGAATCGAACCCCGTTGGACTTCAAATGCAGTGTGCGACCCAGTAACCAACGACTGAAAGCAGTCGTGCACCGTGCACCACATCCGCTTTCTCCCCTTATACCAACCCCAACCCAGCAGCCTACCTACAATGTTCTCAACCTGAGAATGTTCAAATAAATCGAAATGAGGAGAGAACGAACGGAGTGGTGCCATCCAAGTTAAGTAACCGCTACCCACTGGTGTCAGTCACTCTTCCATATTGCCCAGCGGTGGGATTCAATGCTTTAGTCTCAGTTGTCGCTGTGTTCAGTCTGGGATATAAAAACGCAAGAGTCTCTATGCGGACGCGGGGAATCAAACCCCGTCAAACTGCGTCAAATGCCGTTTGCAGGAACCAACCAATTGAGAGCAGTCGTGCACCATGCACTACATCCGCTTCCTCTCTCGCATACCTTGGCCAGATAACGCCATTATCTTCATTCGGATTCAACCTCGGGAGGTTCAAATCATCAAGAAGACAAAGAAGGGAAACCCCCCGTCGAAGGCTAGTAAACGCAAGAATGATATACTGAAGAGAGTCAGACAGAGGAAATCTGGGTCAAAATCTCGCTCATAATATCCCCCTTCTCTCAAGTCGAGTCAGGGCGAACATTGTAGAAAGTCCTTAATCGGCGGTTGGGAAGAGCCAAACCGTGGGAAGATCACTGGCACAAATTGAACTCGGAGCTTAATGTTCAACGTTTAACCTCGTGAGCATCCAGGAAGAAAAATATTGCGCAAGGATAACCCAGAAGCGGGCGCGGGGAATCGAACCCCGTCTGACTGCTTCAAATGCCGTGTGCGACCCGCAAACCAATGACAGCAGTCGTGCACCATGCACCACATCCGCATTCCTCCTCTCAGGGTCTAATCCAACAACTGTATTATTTCACGGCTTTCCCCGTTGAACCAAATCGATGGTTTAGATCCAACTTTCCATCGATTGAGTTCAAATTTGAACCATCCAAGTTGAAACAGTGTTCGGCTTTGCGGGGTATGCGCGGCATTGAGAGCACGGGAAATCAATGCCGCTTAGAAATTATACAGCCTCCTCCGTCTCACAATAAGTACGTGTTCAATTTTTCTTCAACTTGCCATGTTGAAATTTAGTGCTTCCTACTTTTTCCCAGTCAGCTCACGTACGTGCGTGGTTCCCCTTGGCTCGAGACGGGGCTGCGAGAGACTATACTCAACCAAGAGGCAGGGCAGGAATCAGCAAAAAAAAAATCCATCATCTCGCCGTGATTCATGCGGAGGCGGGGAATCGAACCCCGTCAAAGTGCGTCAAATGTCAGCGTTCAACCCGCAATTAACTGAGAGCAGTCGTGCACTACGCTTCCTCCCACTCATACCTCGGCCCAATAACACCATACTCTCCATTCGGATTCAACCTCGGGAGGTTCAAATCAAGAAGAAGAAGAGAAAAAAAGAAACCGCGAAGGATAGTAGACTCGAGAATTATAGACTGAAGAGAGTCAGACAGAGGAAAGTCGTGTAAGTCGAGTCAGGGCGAACACCGCGGAGGAGGAGGAGGAGGATGTATAACCGCGGGCGGTCCCAAAGAGGAACAATGCGGGCACTGTACCTACATACATGAGCCTCTCTACATGTATGCTACAGTCGTGAAAGTCGGCGCCAAACCGCGGGAAGATCATGGTAAATTGAACTCTGATCTCAATGTTCAACCGTGTGAAGGAAGAAAATATTGCGCAAGGATAACTCAGACGCGGGCGCCCAGAATCGAATCCCGTCTGACTGCTTCAAATGCAGTGTGTGAAAAACCAATTGAGAGCAGTCGTGCACCATGCACCACATCCGCTTCCTTCTCTCATACATAAACCCACTGTCCAGCAACCGTACCATTCAAACCCGGATCCAACCTCGAGAGAAATTCGAGTTATATAAAATGATGCCAAAAAGAGCGGAACGGGGATATCAAAGTTCGGGTCCACCCACTGGTGGCCTCCCTATATCATCTAAAATTCTGGTGTGCGCAGTTTGCGACGCAAAATTCTAGTGTGGTCAAGGACCGGTGCCAAAAGAGAGGGAAACACACTTCGCACACTCTGTACATGTGGACGCGGGGGGGTCGAACCCCATTCGACTGATGAGCACATACAATGAGAGAGTAATTCCGCACCGTGCGCTGCGTCCGCATTCTTGCTCTCATGGTTTGTTCATAGAATACTGTAGCTCTAGTATTTTATTCCGTGGCTTTCACGTCGCCGAAACGAATCAACTGTTTGGATTCATTGATTGAGTTCAAGTATGAGTTCAAATTTGAGCCGTCCATTGAATTTCTTGTGTGCGCAGTGTGTTCGAAGGGTTGGGGTAAAAAGAGAGAGAGAAAATTCCCGCTCGTACATGCTGGATGCGGACGCGGGGGGTCGAACCCATTCTGAGCACAGACTTGAATGGGAGTAATCGCGCACCGTGCACCACGTCCGCATTCCTGCTTTCATGGTTTGACTGAATAACTTTGGGAAACTGTATTCCACGGCTTTCACGTCGGCGAATTAAAACAAATCGATTGTTTGAACTTTGGATTGATCGAGTTTAAATTCAACTTCAACCGTCCAGTGTTCAGCTCTTGTCAAAGTATTCGGGCCCAAAGGAACAAATAGTAGCGCGGGGTGCGGGGAGAAAAAAAAGCTACTGAATTCGCGAATGCGGATGCGGGGAATCGAACCCATTTAACTGCTTCAATATTAACAAGACGTCACTGGGAGTAGTTGTGCACCGTGCACCACGTCCGCTTTCTCCTTTCTCTTCTCTTGTTCCTTAAGCCTATGTATAACCGCAGTACGACTTGATTTTATTTCACGCCTTTCGCATTGAATAAATTTTTGTGAGTGGTTGAATAATTGATTGAGTTCGTGATCAAGTAACAAGTTTCACTTGACCATGCGGACGCGATGAACTGGACCCCATTTCACAACTCAGAATCTTGTCGGGAATCGAGATGAAACTGGTGAATTTTGTGAAGCTAAAGGCACAGATGACTATATCCTGAAGAGAGTCAGCCAGATAGAGGGAACACAGGAGCCGCACAAGTCGAGTCAGGGCGAACGTCGCGGAAAGTCGTCGGCGGTTGGGAAGGCCAAACCGCGGGAAGGTCATAAATTGTTCAACCGTGTGAGATGGAAGGAAGAAAACAATATTGCACAAGGATAACCCAGAAGCGGGCGCAGGGAATCGAACCCCGTCAAACTGCGTCAAATGCAGTGTGCTGAAGACCAACGATTGAAAGCAGTCGTGCACCATGCACCACATCCGCTTTCCTCCTCTCATAGTTTGGTCTAACAACTGTATTATTTCACGGCTTCCCGTTGAACCAAATCGATGGTTTAGATTCAACATCCAATTGATTGAGTTCAAATTTGAACCGTCCAAGTCGAAACGGTGTTCGGCTTTGCGGAGTATGCGCGCCATTGAAAGCGCGGTAAATCAATGCCCCTGGTATCGATCACAGAAGTTATACAGCCTCTTCCGCATCACAATAAGTACGTGTTCAATTTTTCTTCAACTTGGCATGTTGAAATTCAGTGCTTCCTCTTTTTTCCAAGTCAGCTCACATGGTAATCGTACGTGCGTCGTTCTGCTTGGACGGAGACGGGTTCGGCGATAGACTATGCAGTATTCACCCAAAGGAGGCAGGGCAGGAATCAACAAAAAAAATCTGCCATCTCGCCGCAATCCATGCGGATGCGGGGAATCGAACCCTGTTGGACTGCTTCAAATGGCCCCAACTATCCAAGATATTGTGAGCAGTTATGCACCGTGCAGCACAAAAGCTTTCCCCCTCTCAAGGCCAAACCCATGAGCTGTACTGATTTTTTTCAACCTCGGGCTCGAATCAAGAAGGAAGAAGAAAACGAGAAAGAACCGCGAATCCTGGCAGAATCGAGACGCACCGTTCAAAGTCAAGTTTACCTACCCACTTTCAAGTCGGGTTTACCTGCCCAGTACCAAGTGGTACACTTTCATATCTGCAGGTAGGAGTGCGTGTGTGTTCAAAAAGGTCACAGCTCACTTGGTGACGGGTCAGGCGGACGCGGGGAGTCGAACCCCATTCAACTGCTTCAAATGCACCACCAATTCACTTCACTCAATCGAGGGCAGTCGTGCATCATGCACCACCCTCTCAGGCATACCACGGGAGATGTACCATTTAGACTCGGATCCAATCTCGAGAGAAGTTCGAGTTATATAAAATAATGCCAAAAAGAACGGAACGGGACCATGAAGTTCGGGCCCACCCACTGGTCGCCCTTTTATATCATCTGCGCAGGTGGAATTCAATCTTTTAGGCCGTGTCCGGTCGGAGGAGGAGGAGGAGGAGGTGCATTAACCGCGGTGGTCCCTAAAAGGAACATACGGGTGCTGTACCAACGTACATGTGCTGCTCGGGGATATAAAACATTCAGTGACACCCGCCCATACAGACGCGGGGAATCGAACCCCAACAAACTGCTATTAACCAAATGGTGGGCCCAACAGTGGTAGCAGTGGTGCGCCACGCACTATGTCCGCTTCCTAAACTTCGTTCCTGGGCGCAGTAAGTGCTCAACCTTTGTTTCCCTTGCCGCGTTCAAGGTTGAACTTTCGAACTTCCCTTTTACTGCTGTGAGTTGGTTTCACACGTATGGGTTCAATATGCGTGGTAAATTCACGCTGCCTCGATTCTCGAACTGGATCCCGAGGAGATTGTGGTATATCTACTGACCCAGGTTCGGAGGAAACAGAACAGAGATTTCTGCAAAAATCTGGGTCATGACATCGGACGCGGGGAATCGAACCCCATTCGACTGCTTCAACCGTTCAACGAGTCTATATTGAGAGTAATCGTGGACCGTCCACCACGTCCGCTTTCCTCCTCTCATACCTCGAACAATAACCATACTACCATTTATTTCATGGAAGATTCATGTTGGCCGTAGCGGCCAGGCCTGCTGCATCAGAATAAGTAAGGCCAACACATTACACAAGATGACTGCCCTACACGAGGACAGGAAGCACACTCTCCCCCCTCACCGACTGTCTGCTGCGAACACACTTCCCTCGGAACTACGGCACACACGAGCCATCCTATGTCCCTCAAAGGCTCAGCCTCCCTGCATTTCATCTCAGCCCCATAGACATGAGCCCAAGTACACCACTCACTCACTACACACATCAGCATGCACACTCCTAACCTCCTTGGCGTCTGCGTACTGCACATTGCCGTCAGCCCGAGTACACCACCTTGCCTGTCAGGGCTCAACTCTCCACACGAGTCTACCCACGCTAGTGCGGCACCACCGCGCCACTACACCATCAATATATGTGCCACCCCCTAGCCTGTCACCCCTAGCCTCCCTCAATCTTAATCCTTTTTTTGGCCTTGTGGGCCAAAAATCACCCTGGTATAAAGCTGGGGCAAGACCCCTTAAAGGGGCAGTGGAGACCATATGCACCTACCATCATGCTCTAGCATACAAAGTTTTTTCCCCTCCAGACATCCTCTCTCTCAAAGAAAAGACATTTGTTTATTGATCTGACTAGGGAGACAGATGCATGTGACAATTTGGTGGTGCTTGCGACCTTTTTTGACACAAGGTAAAAAGTCATTTGTCAAGAGTCTGATGAGACAACAAGTTCGTTTTGGTCGCCGCTGGTGTGAAAGATCGCCATCCAGTGTGCAGACGTGTGCTCGCCAGCGAAGCGCTCACCGAGAGCGCAGACCGCACACAGATTATAGTTGCGGCAGATTAGGCAGCGCACGCGCGGATGGCCGGTGGGGATAAATGTCTCGCAGGCATTGCAGGAGTAGTTCCCCCGCCCTGTATGAAAGGCTGATTCATACAGGATCCAAGTTGGAGAGACGACGGGGACTTGGTTTGTGTTACCGCATATGCGGAAGATTACCGTTGAGTGTGCAGATGTGTGCCCACCAGCAAAATCTTCCCCGAGGGCACAGACCGCGCATAAGTCATAATCGTTACAGATCAGACAGTGCACGCGTGGAGCTAAGGCGGGAATTCCTTCTTCGCAAACATCGCAGGTGAACCCGATGGCACGTAGGGTAAATGCAGGTGACTGCAGTCGAGTGTCGAAGTTCAAGGGTGCATTTGTGCGATAACAGATCCAGGTTTGAGAGATGACAGGGAGTTGGTTTCTGTTGCCGCTTATGCGGAAGATTGCCGTCGAGTGCGCAATGGTGTGCTCTCCGGCAAAGCGTTCACCGAGGGCACAGACCGCGCACAGGTCATAATTGTCGCAGATCAAACAGCGCACGCGCGAATCTAGGGCGGGAATTTCTATTCTGCAGGCATTGCAGATGGGCTTGTTGACATACAGCCCAAGTGCTGGTGCGGGCACTGGAGGACCAAATGAAGGTAGCGAATACGGGGGTGGTAACGCGGAAAATGGACGGTTTGTCGAGTCCTCCGGCTCGGACTCGGGCCCTGACTCGGGGTCGTCGCGGGTGAAAATCCACCGATTCTCAGGAGCAGTCGAGTCTTCCGCGAGGGCAATCTATGTAACGTAGAATGAGCAGAAGAAATGTGGAAGAAGGATAAGGTGGAAAACATACGGGCGTGCCGACCTCGCTGTCCGTCAGACCCCAAAATAAATTCGCATCCGTGGGCGAAATTCTATGGCCAGTCGGGATCCCGATACCCAAGACAATGTCTAGACTCACGTGAAATTTCCCCGCACACGGGTTTCCTTGATGATCCACTGCTGGTTGCGGCGGCCCCCACAGACACTGGCACCCGAGTCCGGGCGTGTCTCGCACGACGCGAAGTGGCTGAAGCCGTAATTATTGATTGTATATTTCTTGCTGGTGAGCAGTGTAAAATTCCACTGAACCGCCATTGAATCATCCGTTGAGTCAGGATACCAGGGTGCATACCTTCTCGTTGCGGGCATTTGTCTGTGCTCCGGCGACGAGGTCCGACTCGTCGTTCCCGTCCGGGAGGACAACAAGCGTGGAGTGCTTGACGTTGGTTATGCTGTATCTGCCGGTGTCGGGGAGCATGATTGTCTGGGAGGAAAAGTTGGTGAAGACTACGTATTATGGCTGGAGATGAAACCAATCCCGTGTAGCGCCATTAAGGATTCCCGATATTGGCCGACGGGGATCAGCATCAACTGAATTAGGCTGACAGCTCATGTGGAGACAACACCGGCATGGCCGAGATTTGTGCCTCAATCACTTTGACGTCTGTACTACATATTTCGACCAATGTTCATGCCATGTCACCCGTCACCCCCAGTGAGAAACAGGGCTCGCCGGGTATCACCAGAACTTGCCAGGTATTGCCTGGGCTCGCGAGAGCCGCTTCAGTCAATCGCGATGCCCTACGATCCCAGACGATGCCACGCATGGAAATAGTGAGAGTTTCCGATACCAAAAATCGCTGGGTATCGCGCGGCATCGGCTGGTATCGTCGAATGTGGGGCAAAATAAAATATATTCCTATTTAATAGTACACGCTGGCGCGCCCATTCCCGCTCCTCTTACTCCCATTCCACATTCCTCTGCTCCTCGGGCATGGTGCGCACCCTTCGGAAATCCTGCGTCCGACGGTATGATCTCCATATACATCCACGCGCGCCTCCGAAGTTGCAGCAATCGTTCGGACTCCTTGACGCGAGGCCAGTTGGTCGTAGTGCCTAAGAAGTGCACGCGCAAGTCGATGGGGAGAACAAGGAGTTGGGGAACGGGGTGTCAGTGTCGGTTTAAGATGATACGGAAGGGGAAACATACAGAGGAAGAAAGTGCATGCTTGTAATGTAGCGGTGTACATGTGCCGTGTCAGCGGAAAGGCGTGAAAAAACCTGACAGGGAAGACTTACTTTGAGGCTGTCTTGAGTGTTAAGAGAATCTTTACCCAGCGAGCCCTGTTTCTCACTGGGCATCACCCTTAAATTGAGTGCGTTATTCAAAGTGTAGTGAAGGAATTAATATTTGATTTAGTTGGGTCCTAAACAAGACATATGGGCATTATTATTATTATTTTCACCATACTTTGAGTTACGCAGCTGGCTAAATTGAGGCCCAGCGGTGTAAATGCGAGCGGAACTTGATCGCATCAAGTAATTGTTCCCACGGTTCAACTTTTAGCGGATCTCATTCTGGGGGGCATTTGGGCGCCGCCAGCACGCCCAAATGCCCCCAGCAATTCACTAAGAGAGCTATCGAGCCCAGTGTTGGCCGTAAGGGTCAAGGGTCAAGCTAATTAAGACTTAATTTGCCCTTAACATGAAGTCTTACCTTCTCTCGGGATCGTTTTTAAGCCTTAATTAAGGTCTTACTGGTAGGGAGAAATACTAATTTTCACCATGTCAAGGGTTCAATCCCATGGTTGATCTCTCAATTGTGGCATTTATTAGACACTACAGGAAGATCCAGCAAATAAAATATGGGTAGCTCGTCACTCACCGAACCGCCACACCTCTCAACCTTTGATTCTGGCTGATTCTGTTTCATTTGACCTTCAGTGTTGAAGGGGCATTCCTCTTGTGTTCCTTCTCTCTGAAGTTGTGTCAAAGCTCCAGGAAGTCGGATCTTTCAGCATGGGAAAAAAATGGCTACCCTTACCTTAAGTCTTAATTTGCCCTTCATGTTAATGTGTAAGTAAGACCTAAGACCTTACCATGAAAAAAGACCCTTAATAACCCCTTACCGTCCAACACTGATCGAGCCTTACTGTTTTCCTATCAAGACTGACATCATACCACCAGTCAAAACGAAAGTCGCGGTGCTCTTGTAGTCGTTCCAATTGCCCGGACCAAGCATGATGATTACTTGAAGCCTCGAACCCTGAATGATGTACAGTGTTTACTGTGCTATGTTCGTTTCCGCGACCTTCGGAAAATGGAAATCAGAACATAGGCATCTCAAAAATTCGCCGGTGGCAAGCCCGTGTACCGCCTAGTGTTGCCGCGACTCGCGACTCCAGCCCCTCAAGTCGACTTGAAGTCATCGACTTGAGTCGAGTCGAGTTGAGTCATTGGTGTGACTTGGTCCGACTCTGGAGTCTAGGTAAGTCGACTTCCTCGACTTTGAGTCGACTTGGAGTCGTTCGGGTCGGTAGGGATCCAAAATGGGTCGTAGGTACTCGGGAACAGACCTCCATTGATGCCTAGAATGTAGAAACCCTTAAAAAATCACCCAGGTCAAATTTCTGGTCTTGGGCAACAATATTCCAAAAGGTGTTGTCAGTCTTGTACCAGTCCATTGAAGATCCCATCTCTCAGAGTTTGTCAAATAGAGCCTCTATACCTCGCAAGAGAGACGAATATCGTACTAACATACTCCTCCGAGGTAAACCCAACCTCAATTGACCCTTTCTATGTTGCCAGAAGCCCCACAAATATACATCCAAAAAATTCCGACTCCAGCGACTTGAGTCGACTTGAGTCGACTTCGAGTGACTCAGAGGGACAAAGTTGAGTTGAGTTGAGTTGAACCTTATTTAAAGTCGACTTCGTGACTAGTACCGCCAAAGATTCCGGAGGGGGTTTCTCGAGAAACCCGGTTTCGCGATAACAGCCAAATTTTCAAGCGCGGTTTCTCGGGAAACCAGGTTTCCCATTAGTATCCGGTATTCAACCTGGTATTTCACTTGTTCTATTGACTTCACACCAAGGGTACATGCAATAGATAACATCGATGATGGATAACTACCCAGACATGCACTGTAAGGTGAAGTACTGTGTTTTAAACTGGAGAAACGAGAAACATTGCTGCTTTCAATCAATGTGACGAAAATGATTTCCGAGTGAAGAAACAGTTGTTTTCGGTACCAGTAGTTACAAACCAAAGTAGTATGAGAGTTAGAGACCCTGAATCGACTATTGGCACCGGGGAAATGACCTCACAGATTTTATTTTGTGTTATTTGTACTCTTTAGGACCAACCCAAGCTTCCTCGCCATCCACCTGTGGTGATTTCATGCTCCACCCACCACCTCTCTGCTTCTGCCTCTGCATCATAGCAAAACTGCAGCTGACTCTTCTTCCGGTCCGCCCACATATTCATATTCCCGTCCATCTCCTCCTCTGCTCCCTGAGCATGCTCCATTACCGTGTTCATTGCAGAACGCATACTTTCGTCCCGTGCGCGTTGCGCCGGCCCGTCTTCTAGATGGAATGTATTGTGGTTTGCGAGTGCCGCAAGTTGTGTTTCACGTGTGCGAGCATAGCGGATATCCTGGTATGCATGTAGGAGAATCTGCAGTTGTTTGTGATGTGAGATATGTGCGAGTAGTGAGCCAAGGACGGCGGCATCCTCGACCTGGATTACATTAGATCAACTTTTATGCAGAAAAAGAATATGGAAAAACGAGTGCATACCGCCATGGCAGAACCTTGGGCGCGTGACGGCTGGGAAGGGTAATTAGGATAAGTCGTCACTTGGAGGGAACAAACTTTCGGAACCAACTGACCAGTGTGGGGTGGCATGCATCTCCTAAGAGCGTCACCCGCCCGTCCGTGTCAACCCACTTGTCCAACGGTTCGCGATACATCAACGGCCAAACATATGTTTTGTCCACAAATTTCAAGAGTTTCTGGACTCTGTATTGGGGTGGTGTCAGTAACATTTCGGAAGGCAACAACAGTAAATGAGCAGGACCGTGGTTCCCAGCCTTCAAAATCTGCACGCATCTGCTCCACGGAGCCTTCAGCCATGTACAACTCTTTGGCCCTGGAGTTGGACCCGTTCTCGGGATGCACAAGCACAAGGTGTATTCCTTCCCTCCGCGCTGAATCCAGAAGGTTGATTAAAGCCCGCACGCAACGACAGCAATGGTGTGCTTACAATGCAATATCCGATAATATGCTTCACTATTCCCCAGCCATACATTATTAGCCAACAAACAAACAAGTAGGAAGGTTTCACGTACAGGGTCCCATCCAACACATTATTTCCTTTCTTTCCAGCAGCCCCTCCAGCTCCGGATCCCCGCGCATCCCAGCAGTTGAGATGACAGCCCGATAGGCGCAGTCGCCCGTATGGATAGGCATTGTCAGCTTCTTAACTTGTGTGTTGGTATCAGTATCCCTGTCGCTTGGGCCATGAAGAACCGCTTCGCGAATGATACTCTTGATACCGTCAGCCCCGATGATAAGGTCCCCAGACACACTGTCTCCATTCTCAAGCTTCACTGTCCCTATACCGGTCCCGGGATCAACCAAGACGGAGACAACTTTACTCGAGAGACGAAGAGTGTGGTGCAGCGATGGTGTGCAGCATTTGTGATAGGTCTGCACGCTAGAAGGGCAAAGGGAAGAGGGATAAACACCCATGCAGGAAACTCAAGTGGTTCAGGCGCACGTGAAGGTGATAGTACGGTGCACCGTGGTCTTCCTCCATCCGGTTACCCCACTTTGTCCATCCAATCATCTCTCCGTTGGAATCTAGGGCACGCAGTTCACAATGATCAAGAAGGAGCCAATGAATACGAGGGTGGGGTACTTTACATTTCAAAAACTTGAGTGCCTCAGGTCTCGTCGCCAAGCTCTGTAGCTGCTTGCCGAGCCCCCACCGGATGAGCAGACGGCTCAAATTTGGGCTGACCTGAGGTGCACATAAGTAACTTATATCCTCAATCACCACCATCTTACCTGGATCCCAGCTCCAACATCCTTGATCTCTGATGCTTGTTCGAGAACAGTGATTTTATGGCCTACACGCCCAAGGCAATATGCGGCAGAGAGGCCGCCGATTCCGCACCCGACAACGATGATGTGAAGGCACAAGAATTGACTCCCGTTTGTAGCTTTGTGTTCAACGAGAGGCTGAGTCAGGTTGAGAGTGATCAGAAAAGTGCGCAAAAAGTGAATAGAGTGCCACGTACGGAATCCTGTGAAGTGGCGGCAAGCTGCATAGCACGCAGGTTATGCAGGTAAGAGTAAATGAGTATTGAGGGACAATCGGAGAGACAGATGTGAACTGGAATGGTTTGTGGGCACAACTTAAGAGCAAAGAAGAGCTTCTCTGATTTTTCCCACTCAAGCGGGAGATGGTCACTTGGAAGACCATCACAACATTCGCTGTTGTGTTCTGCCTCAATTTAGTGGCCATGCCCGGACAAGATTATCTCGAGATTCAAGATAAGATCGCTTTTCAGGGCGAGTTGAAATGATGGCAATTCAAACCTTTGTTGGCAGGTCAGTGATGATCGCCTGTTACATTTACCGGGAAGCGCGGAAGTGAGCTCACACATTCATATAATTCAACCACATCAATCTTGGAAGACCGCACAAACTTTGATTAAGATCCAAACTTGTGGCAGACAAAGGCAACAAGTTAACTATACTATACGCGCTCGAGAATCACCTTCAAATAATAATCTAGGATCATACCGCCCCATATGATGTGCCCCAGTTTCCATTTGCCTTTAGATATCAAATCAAATTGTGCCCCAAGTGATTGCGGACAGACATTACCGCAAATTTGGCTGCACAATCATCAACAGCATCCGTACGCCAAGATATAAACTGCCAGTTGAAGAACACAATCGCTCCGCCAACTGAGATGATAAAAAATGGTAGCCCTAAGTAGGGCAAAGGGAGATTGAGAAGTTAGACTCTGACTGACGATAGTGAATTGTGGTCTTACCTTGGTGGTTGCAAATGCCTGCGTAGGTTAAGCATACAATAAACACAGCTGTGAAGAGATATAGAATGGGGCGGACACGAGTTCCAAATAGAACAGCGGTCGATTTGATACCAGTAGCGATGTCATCTTTACGATCCTGGCACGCATATATCGTGTCATAAACAATGGTCTAGCTGCCAAATTTGTTAGGCTGGGTATCTTTCACTCAGAGTAATGACACCTATTAGATAGTGCCCATGAATAAAATTTCGACACTTTGCTAGTGGGTGTTCATCCTTCCGGTGACTAATATCCACGAGGCCGGTAAACTCCAATTCATCGCCAATCCTTTAACAATGTCAATGTCATAAGGGAATATATACTGATATGTCAACATACCGAGCCACGCCTGTGGCCACCATGTCCATCGCTTCATCAAAGGTATAGCGCATGAAAAGGAAAGATTCCGGGGAAACCCCAGAGGAGACTGAGACCATCATTAATTTAGCAAATAGGTGACACAGAGCTTGGATGTACGCAAATCGAGGGGCCGCACATAGCCAGCAGCACAATGCTCCCCAACACAAAAATTGACAACAAAATTGCTGCACCAGCTACCGAAACTGCACCGGTAACAAGAGGTCAAATTTTGGTTCGTTCGACTTTGCGATCAAAATCAATGTCGCAAATATCATTGAGGATGCATGCTGCGCTATGGAGGAGGGTGCTTCGAACCGCACACATAATGTTGCCGCGACTCGAAAAGTCGAGTCACGACTCGGTAAGTCGACTTCAAAAGCCGATCGACTCGACTCGACTCGACTTCCCGTCCAAGAGTCATTTGAAGTCGACTCGATGGAGTCCAATGTAGTTATAGATTGCTGTGGAGCACCCACGTAACCCCTAAAGTGTTCTCGGCTATATCTGAGGTATGTTTATCATTACCGGCGCCTTCAGAGATAAAAGGAGTGCGTAAAAAGTAACTTATGGAAACTAACTTTACTTAACTTACCCCCTTCGGCATCCCCGCCGTAAGTTAACTTAAGTTTTCCCACGCGTGGAGAATTTAACTTATTTCGAACTCCGCCACAGGGCTACCACGTACCCAATCAACAGTGACTCAATTGATCTCATAGTCGACGTGGATCCACACAATCATTTTTAGGACTATTTCCTGTGGGACCTTTCCCTGCAAGCCTTTGCATAAACATTGTGTTTTCCAACTCGGAGCTTCGTCAGCTCAATTAGGTGTCAGTTGCGGAGGTGGTGTACGGCAGAAAGATAATCACCCTCACCCACACTGCTGCTTGACCATCCACTGTAGAACTCAGGTGGACCTTCAGTGGCAACGGAATGACACCGTCAGCTGATTCAATTCCTTGATCGGTCGAAGTTGAATTGGGATTGAAGGTTTGGTGGGTGATATTTTCGCCTTAGGGGTCCCTCGAAGGACAATAGCCGCCGGTGAGTTAATCTTCTGATTCTATATTGCGAATTATCCATTGTCGATCTTGTCCCCTTGCATGGTTTATCGAGATCCTCGGGCATCTCGGGTATGTTCAATATACCTGGTTGGTCAGTTCCGACGAGTTCAACGTAAATTTGGGCCACAATACATCAATGTCTGTAATTGCATGGCCTAACACTCCAGATATGAGCCAACTTCGCCATTCAAAGGCATAAACAGTGCTCAAAATTGATTCCCCCCCCCCCGCTGGATCAGCAATGGATGGAGGTAAGTAATTTCAACAGGAACTCGTTGGGAACTCACCACTGTTTTAACTCCGACGTCTCTCACTGACAAGTCTCAATGAACCATGTTGTCCTACATCGAAACTTGGCCGCTGCCTCATCCAAGCTAAACTGGTCCCGCAGGACACCGCATATATTTGTCAGTGCCCCTTGGAATGGGTGCCCAAAGCTCACGGGAAGTGCTGGAAAAATAGGGGCAGATGCATATGCACTCACCCTCGCGCCTGTCGATCCCGACGCCGGTCCCGGATCCCGCACGCATGACTGCGCGTACACGCCGCCAAGCGCGGTGCGCCAATTATTCGTCCCATAGTCACCGGATAGGAGTACACGCCGCCCATCAACGAGGCGCGCACCTCCCGTAAATCTACGCCGGCTCGAAACGGCAGGAACGCCAAAGTGGACACGACTGGGTGCCTCCACAACCCACAACGCTTACGCCGCTCCCCGCTTGCACAGCTCCGCGCCGATTCCACCTTTGCACCGCGTCCGCATCGTAGTGACCGCACCAGCATGCAAATACCAGCGCGTACGCATCGCCTTAACGTCGGTACCGCAGGGGTCCACCACCGCGTTCTGCGCATCCTGCCCGCATGGGACCGACGCGCCCACATCGCGGAACCGACGCGCCAAAGACCACCACGTCCGCATTGCAGCGATCGCTCCGCGTCCGCATCACACCCGTGCCCATCCGCATAATGACTCCACCGCGTCCACGTCACACTGTCGCACCGACGCGCGGCAAGAGCACCACGTTCTACGCCCGTCCCGTTCGCATCGACCGGTGCGGCACAACTGCGTCCCCACCGCCAAAAGCCCAAGAAAACGAAGTGAATAATAATGCCCCAAAAGAAATGCAATAACGAAAGAGGCCTTACCTCGCTTCGACGTCCCTAACCACCATCTACACCCTGCACATGGACGAGTCGGTCCATCCAAGAATCAAGATCGGGCGGACGAGCCTGAGGTCGTGTCGGTAGGGTGAGGGGATACCTGTAGCAATGTCAGTTCTCCGCCTCTAAGATCCAAGCGTTGAAGCAAGGGAGAAGCAATATGGGGCGGAACGGCAGAAGGGTACTTTGTACGCGCACACAATGAAGACAGAGAGGGACGTGGCCGCATTTCGTAGTGCGGGCGCGGCGCGGAAGCCGGTAGAATCCGATGGGAGGGAACACGGATAGTGCACAGATACCGCGCAAACTACACCAGTGTGCACGGCGCGAGTCCAGGACGCCGCACAGCAAGGAGATGGCGGTGTGGAGGTAGCCAACACACCCTCAGGGTATCGTAGAGCCCGGGATAGGATGATAAGTGGAAAGGAAGGATATACGCACCAGAACGCACCAGAATGCAATTGCAAGTCACTCCCTCCCAAGGTAAGACGGTACTCTTGAAGTACGAGTGTACGCGTGAAGGCGGTTGTTATCGCTCTGCACCTCGCATTAGTACAGCATCCAAAGAAAATTGAGGACGCACACATGTAACGACGCCCCACATGCACGTCACGCCGTTAATATTTCAATCGTGAAGTATTTGAGGCGTGCGCGCCCTTATATTGAGCCAGTGTATAGCCCTCTGTACCCCGTATCAGCACCCAATGCGAAAAGCCCAAAAAAAGCGAACACGCGTACGATATAGACTCGAGCGCAGTCGGCGTTCGCCCAAACGCACAAAGTTGATGACAGTCGATCAACGGGTGATGGGCGAAGCGACTGGAAGATAATCACCGGCGGTTACCACGGTCGCCTGATTTTGATGGCGGTAGTTTTGACTTAGTGAAAATTTCGATTCATCGAAAATTCAAACTTCTGTTCGCAAAATTCTGAAGAGACAAATCTGTTCCAAGTCACCCCAAAGGTGCATTTTATTGAATTTGAGTCGAACGAGTGCAATGGGGCTGCGCTAGACCGGATTTACTTCCGCTCATCAACCCTTTTCTAAATTTGGACTTGCGGCAATTCTACTTCTGGGTTCCAGGAACACGGAAGAGGACTTCCAAGAAGTCTTGGTAGTTGGCCCACTCACCGCCCTCTGCTGGAGTTGCAGGCAGCGGACCTAACGGAGAAAGGGGTATGTCCAAATTCGGTCAGCGAGCTTTAGTTTCGCTCTAGCACTCGCAGTTTCTGTTTTCCTCTCCTGAAATGAATAGAATGAACATTTCAAAGTATTTACAAGAGAACTGTCTCTTCAGAATTTTGCCAATAAGAGTTTGAATTTTCGATGAATCGAAAATTTCGCGAAGTCAAAACTACCGCCATCAAAAATGGTTGACCGTGGTAACCGCCGGTGATTATCGATTATCTTCCAGTCTCTTTTTCGCCCGCGAATTGATCGACTGTCATCAAAATCTCCCGGCAACAAAAATCGACTGGTATCGAGTCTACGTACGATACATGACACACCGCTAAATCCTACGCGCCATATCCGCTCTCCTCCACCCTCAAAGGAATTGTGACTTGCAGAATGGCACTGTCACGCGCACGGACGCACAGTCTGGCTCGTAATATCATACCACTGCGCCCGCCACCCAGTCCAGCATTGTCACGACCAGTGGACCACCAAGTGGCAAGTTTCCCGAGTGTCCCCAGATCAAGCTGAATTTCGTCGAATGGAACCGGGGTCGGCAGTGGCACCGCCTCGCCGAGGATGCTTCAATGCTTGTGAGTTCAGAGGCTGGAGACGGCGTGGGCGACGGAGGAGTTGGTGGAAGAGAAGACGTGGGAGTTGTGATCGGAGTTGCGATGGGTCCCACGGGCGGTCAAAGGGGCGAAGCAAAATATTGAGTGACTGCGTGCAACGCAAAATGCGCCTATCTCAAAAAGGCTGCTTCCAATATCGTTGGGAATGAGAGAAAAAATTCGCTCGGAATACTCTCATGCGGACGCGGGGGTCGAACCCCCGTTCGACTGCCAGCTTCAACGAGGCTGAACTCGAATATTGAGAGCGATCCTGCACCCGGCACCGTGCACTACCTCCGCTTTCCTGGGCTCCTCTCATGGTGTCGAGTGACCGTATTATTTGATTTTGCAGCTTCCACGTTTGTTCGGTCGAACGAGTTCCATTGTGATTTGTGGAGTGTGGGGGATCTGCTGTTGATTAATGCGCCATGGAGAGGGATTCTCTTAGGGAAAATCAGAAGGAACCAATGTGGCTGGAACGGGGAGAAAAGGATTATTGGGATGGGGTGTATGCGGATGCGGGGAGTCGAACCCCGTCACACTGCTTCGACGATTTCCGTCAAACGGTTCCACGAATTGTGGGCAGTCGTGCACCGTGCACTGCATCCGCCTTCCTCCTCCAATACATCAAGCTAATAATCCTGCCATTCTCTTTCGCAGCTTTGTATAAATCAGGCGGGCCCTATGACACTTGGTTGAATTGTGCCAAGGGGGAATCGGCATTAAATTTTCGGATGGGGGGAGGGGGGGGGGGGGGGGGGGGGTCTGGGGAAGGCCGAAAAAAACTTCTCCCTATAAGGTATGGGAGGGAGGAAAAAGGCTGGGAGAGGTATGGGAGAGCCCCTAGTAAGTGGTAAACACACAAATCTGCTTCCCACTCACCTCAGAAGGTGTTGAAGTAATAATTTTAGCCAAGTTCAACCCGAAGTGGTTCGTGGGTGGTCTTGAGTGGGGCCAAAAAAAATCTGCAGGTTTACTTGAGGCCTTTATAGCACCTCAGATGGTTCTGTGGAAGATTATATGTTCCTTAAACATTGAAATTGAGTGGTTAGTAGTTGGCCGAGGCGGCTTTAATAGGCGGCGGGAAGCCCGGGAGAACGGCCCGGCGCTAGGGGCGGGAAATACCTTCCCTATATGGAAGGAGAGGGGGGGGGGGAGTCCAGCTAAGGCTGAAAAAAAATTATCGACCCCACGTCTTATTTTCGAATCCCGATTCCCCCTTGAATTGTGCGACGATTTATTCACGACTGCTCGGTGCTTTATCTGTTCCCGTGGAGGTGCGGAATGGATGACTTTGAAGACGCTTGACTCAGACTTGACCATTATGCTGACCAGGGAGATCCAGAGGCACGGAAAAGAAAGACTAGGCGAACAAGTGTATGCGGAAGCGGGGAATCTGTGACGATTACGCGAAAATGGAACATGCCGGAATCGCACGCGGCACAACCGGTTGGACTAACTGTCCCATCAACGCAATCTCACAATTCAGCTCAGTGCCTGTTTCCGGTCCCGAGTTACCCCGAACAGGCACACCGACCACTGTAACGGGTGACCGGGCCGTTACAGAATCGAACCCCGTTGAACTGCTTCTTCAACGATTTTAATTTCCGTTCACGGCTTTACTAATTCTGGGCAATTGTACACCATGCACCACCTCCGCATGCCTCTCTTTATAGTTACCTAAAATCATTAAGCCTACCTTTCTTATCCAACCTTGAGAGGTTCAAATTGGCGTAATAATTCAACACAACTTTAACTTCAACTTCACCCAGCGTTACCCTTTTATATCTCCCGGGTGGGATTCTGTGTTCGAATCCCAACGGTTGCCTTGTTTGGCCTGGGGTAACAAAAGACTCTAGCCACACGGTCTATACGGACGCGGGGAATCGAACCCCAATCAGTTGTCAGTTTACACCTGGACCTACACAACCTATCGAGGGCAGCGTGCACCACATCTACATCCCTTCTCCCACACTTCAACCCAATAACCGTACCAGTTCATTTTACAGCCTGTGCTTGATAAAGCACAAATGGTCTTCATTCAAGTTTTCATTCAAGTGAAGTTGGACTGATCAACTTTCAAGCATCGTGCAGGCGGGTTGCGGTCGCAATTGCTTAAACACGAGTCACAGTGGGATAAAACAATTATCACGGCAATACTGGCTCGCTCATACGGACGCGGGGAGTCGAACCCCGCTTCCGAAATGCCAGCCTGAAAACAGCAATCGTGCACCATATCCGCTTTCCTCCCTCTCATAACCCACCAACTGTACCATAAAGTTTTATTCAACCTCAAGAGAAGGTTTGAATTAAAATAGTAATAAATACAGCGGGGCCATCAAAGTTGTTCCCATCCCCTGTCCGGCACGGCAGCGACGCGTCCAAATGGGTCTCACGGGGGGTCAAAGCGTGGAATATTGTTGCCTGAGTGGTTGAAATTCTGGTGTATATACACAGTTCCGCAACAGGAGATGGTTAAAGGGTGGGTAGCCAAATCGTTGGTGAGAGAAGTAAAAAAATCAAGGCGCGGCTCACGTGCGGATGCAGGGAATCGACCCCCATCATAATCTGCTTCAGAGATGTAGGATGGTTAGGGTTCTGTTTTTTATTCTGGTTAATAAACATATTTTTAAACAGGTGTTTATAAACCCGGTTTATAATGGTTGGGCCAGGACCCCGGTTTTTAATTCGGTGTGGCAGTGCTTGGCAGACCCAGTAGAGGCCCAATTTACGCAAAGTTTAGAGCAAGTTCAAAGAAGAAAATGTGGAGTAAGTCACCAAGTACTCACTTTGCGTGGGATCTAGCCCTCTGACTCCTGGAGCTCCCGGACTCATGGGTAGGATCACCAAATTTTTGGAAGTCTAAGTCTTTGCTTTAAGTCGTCTTCATGAACTCGCTGGTGCTTAGTTGACTTGCCTAGGGCCAGCCTGGGTCGAAAATCCATCCAAAATTCACCGGAAGGTCAAATTTTGCCTATTACTGCCCCATGTTTATAAATTGGTTTATAAACGAAGAATTAAAACTGTTCATGATTGGGCCACGAATTATAAACAGAACCCTAAGGATGGTAAATGAGAGCAACTGTGCGCCGTGCACCACATGATACATCCGCCTTCCTCGCATACACCTAGGCCCAATATCTATACCACTTCTATTCAATCTGCCAAGCTTCAGATGGAACTTGAATGAATCAACCCTTCAAGCTTCAAGCTTCGAGGTCAAGTTCACTCAGCTTTGTGCACCCTTTCATATTAGAATTCAATGTTTGAATTACATTTGCTTCCAATTTCGCAGCCCGCCTCTTGATTCGTTGTATGTGGGTCCAGACATCGCTCGTGACACCCTCATTAAGTGCGCAAGCTCCGCACGGGCCGGCAGCCGGTTTCTTTGCTCGAACCACAACATATATGGATAGCAGCCCGTCCAATCTGCAGCCAATCTGCATCCATCTCATTAACGATGTTCTGGCTGTCAATATGCACCAATGGGAAATTGAGCCATTTCCCCGAAGTTTGGCGTCCTATCACTAGAAAATGATACATGTGGCCACGGGCTGTGCCTGTCAGTGAGCTGTCAGTCAGCCCTTGTTCTTTCACCTCCACGTCTATCGCACCACAGAATCCACTGCACTCTACTCAGAGTCACTACCCATTGATGCTCACTAGCGCTATGACTCACCGACCTCATACCTTCAATCAGACCATCCATGGTGGGTACATGACAATTGGTGGGTCAATATTATTGCTTATCTGCTTACAGGCGGCGTAGGAGGCCCAGGTGGGGGAGGTGGCTCACACGGTGGCGATGGGGGTCCTGGGGAGGCTCCCAGGCTGTCTTATATTGTCGAGACTGAACAGTTCACCGTGAATAATTAGTATGTTAATTCATCCTCTCTCAAATATTGTTTCTCAATAACAAGATTCACAGTTCACAGAACGATTGTAAGTGTTGGCCATCAAAATTCAGGGGAATGACAGAAAAACTGACAGTATCACCACCACCACAGCTGGCACCAAGATTCTAGCAAATCTCAAACGTGTGGCGGCACATTATAATGCTGTCAACACACCTGAGACATGCATGGATGGTACACGAGTTGCCATAATCCAGGACCTTGTTACATACTTGACCAGCACTTCTGACTCATTCCGTGTGGTCATGCTCAGTGGAGTTGCCGGATCGGGCAAATCCACAATTGCCAAGACAGTTGCAACTATCTTGGCTGAGAAGGAAGATACTCTTGCAGCATCTTTTTTCTTTTCCCGTGACCACACAGATCGCAGGGAGATGAATCACCTTGCTACAACACTTGCCAGACAGCTTGCAGATTATAGCGCCAGCTTTTGTGCTCATCTCATTGAGGTACTAGACAAAGATCGTTCTGGCATTTGTGACACAGAATCACGGCTGCAGCTCCAGAAACTAGTTGTAGAAACTCTTGGGAAACTCCCCCTTGGTTCAAAACCATGGGTGATCTGCCTTGATGCTCTGGATGAATGTGGGGAAGACCACGGCCAAAGACTCTTGCGGTGGCTATCTGATAGCGTTGACCAAATTCCGGCCCACATCCGATTCTTTCTAACTGGACGCCCTGAGGTCCCTTCTTATCTGGAATTGGATAAACTTCTTTATCTGACACATAGGGTTGTCCTTGACGAGGTTGAACCCATGATAGTCCAGCGTGACATCTGCCTCTATGTGGAGCAATCACTTAATGGGAACAACTGGATCACACATCATCACTGGAAAATTCAGAAAAAGCAGGCAGAAGAGATCACTGCCCTTGCAAATGGACTCTTTGTGTTTGCAGCTACGGCTGTTCGCTATGTTCTTGCAGGACTACCACAAACACCCCCACAGGAATCTGTTGATGACCTCCTGGATGGTGAAGTTCTCACGGACCTGGATGATCTATACCGCCGGATTGTCAACTATGCCATCCCATCATCAACTGCCCCCAGAGACCGGCGTGCTCAACGCTCATATGATCGAACCATGAAGATTCTGAGTACAATTTTGCATCTCCTGAAACCTTTGGATTGCCAGAGTCTGGCAGACTTGCTTGAGCTGGATAAATCAGTTGTTCTGGGGATACTACATCCTCTGAGTGCTGTGATCCATGTTTCTGATACTCCAGGGGCAACCATTAAAATCATACATCTCTCCTTCAGAGAGTTCATGACATCTTATGTTCGAGTGGCCAGGCCAGAAATCCTGTGTGGCACAGACGATCAGCAGCAAACCCTAGTGTCTGCTCTTATGAAGGTGTTGGACAGCCAACTGAAGTTCAATATCTGTGAACTACCAACATCATACTTGAGGAATATTGATATGCAAGATTTGTGGCAGCGACTTGACAATTATATCCCATTGCATGTCCGATATGCAGCTGAATTTTGGGTGGATCATGTAATAGCAACAGCCTATAATTCATACAGTGCCCAACGAGTGCAGGATTTGCTGTTAGAAAAGTTTCTGTTTTGGCTGGAGGTGTTGAGTTTACTTGGGATTGTGGGCCGTGGACAGGAGGCCTTGTTTAGGTTAATAGCTTGGGAAAATGAGGTATGTCTAGGAATTATTGTATGGGATGTGATGAGGACTAAAGATTACCAGAGCACACCCCTTCTCCAATTCCTGACGGATGCCAGAAGATTTATTTCCTTCTTTTCGGAAGCAATCAGTCAAAGTGCTCCCCACATCTATTTGTCAGCACTGGCCTTGGCACCAGAAGAATCTAAAATCACAGAAACATTCTCGCACAAATTCCCACGACTACTAAGAATCACACTAGGGAGGATGAAAGTGTGGCCAAATACAGTTGCTGTACTAGAAGGGCACACTGATTGGGTCAGGTCAGTTGCTTTCTCGCATGATGGCAAGAGGATTGTGTCTGGCGCCGGTGACAAGACTGTGCGCATTTGGGATGCAGAGACCGGAGTTGCACTCAGGGAGCTGCTGGAAGGGCACACCAATGCAGTAACCTCTGTTGCCTTCTCACCTGATGGTAAGAGGATTGTGTCTGGCTCTTATGACGAAACTGTGCGCATTTGGGGTGCAGAGACCGGAGCTGCACCCAGGGAGCCACTGGAGGGGCACACCAACTGGGTCACCTCAGTTGCCTTCTCACCTGATGGCAAGAGGATTGTGTCTGGCTCTTATGACAAAACTGTGCGGATTTGGGATGCAGAGACCGGAGCTGCACTCAGGGAGCCACTGGAGGGGCACACCGACTGGGTCACCTCAGTTGCCTTCTCACCTGATGGCAAGAGGATTGTGTCTGGCTCTTATGACGAAACTGTGCGCATTTGGGATGCAGAGAGCGGAGCTGCACTCAGGGAGCCACTGGAGGGGCACACCAATACGGTCACCTCAGTTGCCTTCTCACCTGATGGCAAGAGGATTGTGTCTGGCGCTGGTGACAACACTGTGCGGATTTGGGATGCAGAGACCGGAGCTGCACTCAGGGAGCCACTGGAGGGGCACACCAATGCGGTAACCTCTGTTGCTTTCTCACCTGATGGCAAGAGGATTGTGTCTGGCTCTTATGACGAAACTGTGCACATTTGGGATGCAGAGACCGGAGCTCCACTCAGGGAGCCAGTGGAGGGCCACACCAATACGGTCACCTCAGTTGCCTTCTCACCTGATGGCAAGAGGATTGTGTCTGGCGCTGGTGACAACACTGTGCGGATTTGGGATGCAGAGACCGGAGCTGCACTCAGGGAGCCACTGGAGGGGCACACCAATGAGGTCACCTCAGTTGCCTTCTCACCTGATGGCAAGAGGATTGTGTCTGGCTCTTATGACGAAACTGTGCGCATTTGGGATGCAGAGACCGGAGCTGCACTCAGGGAGCCACTGGAGGGGCACACCGACTGGGTCACCTCAGTTGCCTTCTCACCTGATGGCAAGAGGATTGTGTCTGGCTCTTATGACGAAACTGTGCGCATTTGGGATGCAGAGACCGGAGCTCCCCTCAGGGAGCCAGTGGAGGGGCACACCAATGAGGTCACCTCAGTTGCCTTCTCACCTGATGGCAAGAGGATTGTGTCTGGCTCTTATGACGAAACTGTATGCATTTGGGATGCAGAGCGCGGAGCTGCACTCAGGGAGCCACTGGAGGGGCACACCGACTGGGTCACCTCAGTTGCCTTCTCACCTGATGGCAAGAGGATTGTGTCTGGCTCTTATGACAAAACTGTGCGGATTTGGGATGCAGAGACCGGAGCTGCACTCAGGGAGCCACTGGAGGGGCACACCAATGAGGTCACCTCAGTTGCCTTCTCACCTGATGGCAAGAGGATTGTGTCTGGCTCTTATGACGAAACTGTGCGCATTTGGGATGCAGAGAGCGGAGCTGCACTCAGGGAGCCACTGGAGGGGCACACCAATACGGTCACCTCAGTTGCCTTCTCACCTGATGGCAAGAGGATTGTGTCTGGCGCTGGTGACAACACTGTGCGGATTTGGGATGCAGAGACCGGAGCTGCACTCAGGGAGCCACTGGAGGGGCACACCAATGCGGTAACCTCTGTTGCTTTCTCACCTGATGGCAAGAGGATTGTGTCTGGCTCTTATGACAAAACTGTGCAGATTTGGGATGCAGAGAGCGGAGCCGCACTCAGGGATGCACTGGAGGGGCACACCAACCGGCTCACCTCAGTTGCCTTTTCACCTGATGGCAAGAGGATTGTGTCTGGCTCTTATGACACCACTGTGCGCATTTGGGATGCAGAGACCGGAGCTGCACTCAGGGAGCCACTGAAGGGGCACACCGACTGGGTCACCTCAGTTGCCTCCTCACCTGATGGCAAGAGGATTGTGTCTGGCTCTTATGACAGCACTGTGCGCATTTGGGATGCAGAGCCCGGAGCTGCACTCAGGGAGCCACTGGAGGGGCACACCAATTGGGTTGCCTCAGTTGCCTTCTCACCTGATGGCAAGAGGATTGTGTCTGGCGCCGGTGACAAGACTGTGCACATTTGGGATGCGAAGACCGGAGCTGCACCTAGGGAGCCACTGGAGGGGCACAACAATGAGGTCACCTCAGTTGCCTTCTCACCTGATGGCAAGAGGATTGTGTCTGGTGCCAGTAACAAGACTGTGCGCATTTGGGATGCAGAGACCGGAGCTGCACTCAGGGAGCCACTGGAGGGGTACACGAATCCAGTCCCCTTTCCCTCTGACTCCAATGATTTCATCCCCTCCCCATTACATGCTGATGGCACTGTCAATAGTCCACCTCTGCATTCCTCTCGCTCTACGAGTGGCCAAAGTTTGTTCAATGTGGGTTCTTCTTCTATGCACCCCTATAGAACATGTACTCACGCTCTATCCTTGTCTCCTCCCTTAAAGTCCTCTTCTCTCCCTCTGCATTGGCAAATCCACAATGGTTGGGTCTCATATCTCCCCTCGGAACTCCTCTTTTGGCTTCCGGTGCCTCTTAGGGTTGGATTGTGGTCCCCCCACAATACACTTGTTATCGGCCGACAACAAACCTTGCTCTCATATGACAAGTTTGTATGTGGTCCAGACTGGGCAAAGTGTTATTATACCCAGGTAGAGAGCCCTCAATGAATAATATACATTTCAAACATCAATTGGCATTGCCCTTCCCTTCCCTTTCTGTTCAATTCTTTCTCTTACGCCATGCAACCTGATTCTTCCACCCCTTGGGTGACCTTATACCCTTCCCTTCACTCCTGAACACCCATTCTGTTTCCTCTGTAGTTATGACTCTTTACTTACCGTTCACACACTGTACTCACTCAATGTTCGCCCTGAAGGCCTTCATTTAGGTTTTAAAAAAGCTCAAGGCCTTCAGAAGGGTGAACACTTCATCTGAAGGGCAAGTGAAAGGCCTTCATTGATGCTCCCATGCTAGCCGAGGCCGTCAAATTTTACTCTAAATTATTCGCAATATCTGTCCTCTGACCCTATATCAATGCCGCCGTCATCTGGGACTGCGTCCCCCGCATCGTCGGCCAACTGTTACATCAAAATCTCCTCCTCTTCCATGACCTGCCACGATGGTTTTCGCTTACGGGGTTTCTCCGCTTCGCCGAACAACGCCTTGAGTGTCATCGACCTCCAGGCTGGCACCCAATCTGGAACAACTGGCGTGTTTTCTTCGTCGCCGCTGCCATCCTCTTCTGCATTGTCCTGCTCTGCTCACTCTGCAGCCTCTGCATCACCAATCCACTTTGCGACCTGTGTTCTCCAGCCCGCAGGAGTAAATACCAGGGTGCGGCCGCGTTCACTGGGATCCTCGTTATTCTGGTCGTCGAGAAGATCACTATATCAAGGGACACTTAACAGCGAAACCATGGACTTGTGGTGTTTTCGGCCCTGCCGGGGTTCATACAGTCCTTGTTGCACATGCTCCCCATTTGAGATGAAATCAACTACTCATCACACTCAGAGCCGAACCGAAAATAGACCCTTGTTCGCTTTTCCATCTTGTCCGAGGATAGTCGGTTATGATGGTCCGATTCTTCGATCTTAGTCCGCAAAAATGTGCGCTCGCAGCTGGCTTCGTTGGCGACAATCTCAAGGATTGTAATGGCAAAAGTGGCCAGCTCCGCAAGATGAGCGGAGCCACAGAGGGCCTGCCACACTCGAATTGGGTCGGTGTTGTGCTGGAAAGTGTGAGTACGGGTGCGAAATATTTAGTAATATAGCTACGCGAATCATTTCCCATTCTGCGGCATTGAAATCACTGAAATCGCCGAGTCCCGCCAGATATTGCATAATGGCTTTGGAGACAAGCATTTCCTTCGTCTTTTTTGTCTCGGGGGTGTCCTCGTTGTCGGGTCGACTATTCAGGCGTTGGTATAACTGTCGAGGGTTGATAAGAAGATTGAAGACCTAGTATGAAAGTCGTACCGGAATCAACAGCTTGAGACATTTGAGATGATTCATGTTCGCGTTCGGACCGAAGCAAGACAGATTGTCGAACAGATTGAGAATCAGTGCGGCGAGAAAAACAGTCTGATCGCAGTCCTTCCACCGCTTTTCCAGACAAGTAAGTATACTTGTTTAACTTCCTCCTCGGGGTGGTCGGCAAAGCGCAAAAGATACCGGCGATCGTGAGAGGAACTTGGTTGAGGCGCGTCGAATCCTTTTGGTTAATATTGGTCCCGAAGCAGATGGGCTCGAGGTTGCCAAGTATGGTCTCGAGAGCACTCCAGAATGATGTGTCACCGATTAACGTGCCGAATCTTTCCGCATCTGCGCGTAGAGCCTCAGCTTTGGTCGATACTGCAGCACCGACCTCGGCGTTGATGATGGCAGTGCGATTTTGGATGACAGCGAGCTGTAGGGCGTCCTTGAGGATGAATAGCTACATGAAGGCGACGAAATGAGTGGTTCAACGAGTGATATTGGCGATGAGATAGGCCAGAATGATAATTCTGCTGAGCCGATGCTTGCTGATAATTGCCTGTGATTTGTCGAATATTTTGCGAATCTTGCCATGGTTGTTGATCGAGGCGATTAAGCTGATGGCCTCTTCGGCAAGTACAGCGGCAATGTTGTTAACCTTGAAATAGTCGCCGAGAATTAACTGAAACTGTTGTCGCTAACTCGTCAGACATGTAAAGTTGGGAGAAATGGGGATGAACCTGATGAGCCCAACACAATGGTAGAATTAGCCACGGCCGTTTCTTCCCCAGAAGAATTCTGCCTTTCTTGCTTCCGCCATCCGTGTCGGTAGTAAAGTAAATTATGATACAACCGTACTTTTCCTTGATGTGGTCAATCATGTCCGCAAAAAGATCGCACAGGGAGGGACCGTCCTTGTCGAGGGCAGTAACTTCAACGAGCTCGATCAGGTATGACTGGTAAAATTGTCAAGGCATTATTAAGATGATCGACCAACATTCATACCCTGAAATTGATGTTTGCGCAGAGCGCGTTAACGGCATCTCGCTTCTTGTGCTTCCAGCCGTCAGTCCTACGATTAAGCTATTAGCAACTGTAAAAAATGGCGGGGCATCAGGAGAAGGACGTACGACGGCCCCGCATATCTGTCTCTCAGCGCCTTATCAACTGTATCTTCGACCTCTGCTGCCGCGTTGTTGGGAAGTCTCCCTCCCACCACCTTCCCGGTCGGCATGATGGCGGGATCCGTGGAGCGCATCATGCCAAATAAAATCAAGACCTCGGGGTCTTCGAACGAGTTCATCGGGAAACCGGCAGATACGATGGCACGAAGGGCTTGACGTTGAACTGCCGCTTTCTCCGATTCGGAATATGGCATGTCATTCCTGCGGAACACCGTCAGAGTGGACTGAGTGAGCGCGGGGTGTTGCCGATGTTTTTTGGACAGCGGCTCTTCTGCGGCGGCGGGTGCATCGGAATAACCGTGTTTTTTGCTTGATTCAGCCTCCTTTGTGGCTTTGTGTTGGGCTGTTGCCTCTGCCTTGGCCTCTGGTGATGCGTGGGGACAGGCATTTTTCCCGCCGAGGAGATGGGTGATCCATGCTGCTTTGTCCGAACAAGTATGTCCTACAGCTTGACAGGCTATATGCAGAATTAGCAATTCCTGAAGACGTACAGTGGTGGCAAAAAGAAATGAGTTTTGCCGTTTGGGGCCGTTTCTCCACCTAATCCTTCCAAATAAAGTCCTACCATGCACTACACTGAATTCGATGATTAACGGTGTACTTCAAACCATATGACACCTGTGTCCTTCCACTAGAATAAAATAAGTAAGTATTGCTGGGAAAATCAAGATTCTGAAAGTAGGTCACACAGGAAAATGGTCAATACAGCATCAAAGTACTCACAAAGGAGACCTTATTGCTATTTTACTTGACCCAAATTGATTGGGATTTGAGCTCACTACAGGGCCCACAAGTTGGTCATTTTTGGTGTTTTAGAGCCATTTTTGGCCGTTTTGAGTCAAAATGACGGACACAATGGACATTGTGAGCTCAAATCAATCTAGGTTAAGTAAAATGGCAATAAGGTCTCCTTTACGAGTATTTTCACCCTATATGCACCATTCTTCACTATGATCTAATTTTAGAATCTTGATTTTCCTGAAAACCTTCATTTTTTAAATTACGAAGGAACAGAACGTATGGCGTAAACTGCATGTAACCCCATAGAATTGAGCTTAGTGTATAGTAGCATTTTATCTAAGGTAATTCGGTGAAGAGACGACCCCAAACAGCGAAACTCATTTCTTTTTGCCGCCACTGTAACTCAATTGGTCTGCATGTAGTTTTTGACGCATCCCTTGCAATTAGTGTTGCCGCGGTCAGGTTCAGAACCGATTATGAACCTGAACCAGACCCAGGTTCGGGTTCAGTGGCTGTGTGGTTCGCTGAACCGAACCCGGGGTCCGGTTCGGGGCTCGCGAATTTTAAGAATTTGCTGAACCTGTTCGGACCGGTTCGAACCCGTCCGAACCTCAGGTAAAATACTCGAGTTCAATTGTGAATTTTGGGGGGAAAATATTATTATTTCAGCTGTAGAGAGGGGTGCTTGAGTTCTATTTACCCTAGCTTAGGCGCTGATGACCGGTAGATTGACGCTAGAGTGTAGTAGTAGAGGGCGGGTACTGCATATATACACACTGGATATTGTAGGTGAGTGTTTGGAAAAGGTCTATGAATTAATAAGTAACAAGTTGACTGATCTTGACCTTCTGAGAGACGGTGCTCATTTTTATTTACCGTCTCTCAAAAGGTCATCTCAAAGTGAACAATCTCACAGTGATTGGGTTCCTCAACTGTTGGGTGGCAGGCCCCGGAACAAATGAACTCAGAAGGGAGTGAAGATAGTTCAGGTGGTGTGATGCGGGCTCACAGGTCAACATGGGCGTGGCATACAGTTGCGGTGCAAGTAAATTACTTCCTTTTGTTTGGAGTATTTCTCGCCCTTTTGAACCGTGGGAAGAAAAATCGGTTCGAACCCGTCCGAACCCCTCCTGAACCGGAACCGGACCCCATCGAACCGCGAACCTAGGTCCGGTTCAAGGTTCGGAGGTTTTACTGAACTGGACCCTGGGTTCGGTTCAAGGTTCGGAAAATGTTGGTGTTGAACTGGACCGAACCGGACCGCGACAACACTGCTTGCAATATGTTTTGGAATGTCGGACGTTTTGGGCCTCACCTTTGTGGAAAAAATCCCACAACGGATTAGAAGCCCTCGAAGAAGGTGGGCGACGACACGACACGGAACGGCGGAAACGGAATTCCGAAAGAAAATTACATAACGGCCACGTGATAGGTGAAGGCTTCCTGAAGGGGTCGATCGCTGGGCCGAAAAATCTGAAGGCTTTCATGAAGGCCGCCTGAAGGCCTTCACCCTTCGGGCGAACACTGTACTCACTTGGTCTCTCATACCCAGATCTAGGGTCACTTGCACCTTGCTTGTTGAAGTCTGCTAGATCACATCAAACCCCGTAAAGCAAAAATCCTAAGTAAATCCAATCTCGGGTAGATTGCCTCTTTGTATTTTCTACATCTACTGTATCGAATACCAAAGCTTATGCCAGTCAGAGAATGGATTATTCAACCGCCCGGATGTGTCGTTCACCGGCCCAAACTCTATGGGATGCCGGTATCAGCCGTGGACTCGGAGGGAGGGCACATGATTGGAGATTCATTACCATTAAAACACCAGCTCGTCAAAAAATGAAGTGGTGTATTGGTGGACCATCTTGCTGTGAGTAGGCTCATTTAAATTGCGAGGGCTTTTTGAGCAATCACAATTGTGCACCCTGCACTATGTCTGCTTTCATCCTCATGTTTTGATTCAATACCCATATTATTTTATCACGTCGAAACAAATTGATTGCGTGGATCGATTGAGTTCAAGTTCCACTTCAACTTGAACCATCCAACATCAAACCAGTGTTTGGCTTTTCCATATCGGGCAGCGCCGAGATTGAACCCGTCTAACTGTTAATTAACTGCATAAATCCAACCAACTAAGAGCAATTGTGCACCACACACCATGTCCGCTTCCCACATCCAGTTCCTCAGTGCAGTAAGTGCTCAATATTTCTCCACTTGCACCTGAGATCTTCAGCACTTCTTTGGGAGTTGGTTTGACCAAAAAATTATGTCTGGAGTCCTTAGATCACAACACCTCTCCGTGTCAGTTCCCCGAGTGCAATTTGGAGGAAAATATTTACCAAAGGTGGCTGAACAGGAATGAAAAGAAAGGAAATCACTAGACTAGATGGTAGTCTCTCGTAGACAGACACTACAACAGATCTGGCTCATACCTCGCATGTTGTAGTCTGTTGATTAGGGTGATCAGTTGATCACTGGGCCGCTTATGACAAATCATAATTTTTCTCGGATGATAAGGTGAGGTCTTTGACGCGTTTTTTGTTGATTTAGGGCCTCCCCGATACTTAGGATGTCGACCCAAGTATTATCCTCAGCCAAATCTAGTTGCCAGGATTCAAAAACAAAGATGTGATGCCCGGCATGCCGACAGTATGCGACAAAAGGCTAAGATGCTGGTTCAAGCTCGAGAGACAAAATCTGAAGAGACAGATCCCTTCATAAAGTAGTAAAATGTACCGATTTGTTTGACTTTTAGCTGGTGGAGGTTGTATGAAGCTGTAGGAAGGGAGAGGGAAAATGATTTGTAATCCACTGCCAAAAGATTTGTAATAAGCGGGCGACCTTACACCGGTACCGGTGGTGCGGTTAACTACAGACTGATCAAACAGTTGTTTGTAGGTGCAGACACGGAGAGTTGGTCAAACTGCTTTCACGTTGATTCGGCAGTCCAATGGGAGCAACTGTGCAAGGGGCCGTCGGGATTGAAATTTCGGATGGGGGTCTAGAGAAGGCCGAAAAAAACTTTGTACTATAAGTTTTGGGACGGCAGCAGGAGAGTGTACAAACATTAGTAGAGGCATATAAGGGTTTCAATGAGTGAAAAACCTCAAATTTGGCCTCCCAGTCGCCTCAAAAGGTGTTGAAATGATAATTGCAATCAAAAAGTGCTTGTTCAGCGATGCCGGAGCAGGTTGGAAAGAATTCTGCAGGTCTAATCAAAGGTTTCACAAAATTAATCAGACCACTTGTGGTTCAACCGGCACCCGTAGGGGATTCGAAGAAATAAAATTTAAAGCAAACTGCAGGAAACTCGCACCCGTAGGAGATTCCGAGTCCAGGGATCAAATTTGACGCAAACAGCAAGGAACTGCCTTGTGGTATCCAAGGATTTCAACCCACCCTGTAGAAATGCAGCAGACTGATGAAAGACTGCACCCATGCTTCAACCTGCAACTGTAGCTGAGCAGAGTCAGAAACTCTGCGCCCGTGAATATGGTTTGGAGAAATAAAGCAGACCGATGAAAGGCTGTACCTGTGTTTTACCCTGAACCCACTCTGAGTGATTTCGAGGAAGCGGACATTTCTATCCGCAGACCGATGAGAGCCTGAGGTTACACCTGTGTTTCAACTCGACTTGAAGATGATTACCAGAAAACCGACCGAAAGCTACACATGTTTCAATTTTGCACTCTCAGTGATTGAAAGATTGAAAGTAAACAGCAGGAGGTGCTCACCCGTGAATCCCATGATTTTAATCCACACCAGGAGGTGATTTGTGATGTATGTGTACCGTATTGCGAAAGATCACGCAGATCGGAGAAACCTATACCCGGGATTCAACTTGCACACGTGAGAATTTGAGGAAATGAAAGTGAGGGCACACATAAACCCATTGGAGTCGTGCAATCAGGAGGGTAATCATGTAGCAGTTGTAAAATTTCAAAGCAAGTTTTGAGCAAGTTCACAGTCTTCAGTCAATTCGCACCCGTATCAGAGGATCTCAAGATGCAGCAGATTTTAATCTGAGTAATTTGTCTCATATCCAAGGTAGTGACGGATGAGCTAACACTTGCCCTGTCGGAGTCGCGTCGAATGTGGAAATTCCGAACACCGATTGATGGTCCACGTGATTGCGGCCAATGTTTGTTCCATGTTTGTCGGAAAGACAGATACACATTGTCATTGGCTCGCTTCAGCATCACGTAACACCCGTCTTTTGTATAATAGATTGAGGTGTGCTTTACCATCTATCGAGATCCTGGTTGGAAGAGTCCAGGTCAGTAAGCAATACTGTCCAGCATTGTAATTTTTGGCTTCAATGCCCCTGTCATGTATTGAGCCAACTGATTTGTTGAATAATTAGCTTTCATTCATTTCCCTCAGGTCTCCCCTTTTGAACATAGATAAGAACTCTCCAGGGGTAACCCAACTCAACTTTGACTCAATTTCAAGGTTCTGGCCTTCCCTTTCTTACCGTTTGAACTGCAGGATTTGTCTAGGTGCCTGCCAATATTAATTAGCACCCGATCCACGGCGCCATGGGACGCAAAGAAAAAATTGCCTAAGCAGGGAACCTGCTGTGTATGATGTCTGTGACTCTTGGGTATTTCTTTCCTGAGGATTAGTAGCATCAGCTGTTGAAAACATGAAGCCCGAGGTCTGTTGTGCTCTGTTTCCAACTTGGATCAAACGCGCCGAAGATATTACATAATATTCAGTATCGGTATCAGTATTGGACACCGGCACCAGTATCGCGCCTAATTAAAGCCTCTCTAGCACTTTATATAGGTTCAGGAAGGATAATACATACCTCAGACATCCAAACCAAGTGGCAGTAGTTGTCCGAGGGACATTCAGTAGGTGGCGGAATGTCCGGAGGGAGCAGCCCGATGCCAGGGGTGGGAGATACCTTCCCGATATGGCAGGGGGGGGGGAGGGAGTCCAACCAAGGCAGAAAAAACTTTTTGACCCCCCTTCCGATTTCTGAATCCCGATGTCCCCTTGCAACTGTGCACCACATCCACATTTTCCTTGTATGCCTAAACTGGACAAGAGCGAAAGGCCCGCCTCGCGGCCCTTTCTTCTCTTGATGATGACACCCCTTTCTGCTCAATGTGATCAATAGATGTATCAAGCGGCACATCCGGCACTGGAGATAACCAGGAAGAAACACAGGCCTCAGGCGAGACAGAACGACCTCAAACTTCGACACTAGACAGAAGTTGGTGGACGGGGAGTTGGTGGACGGCTCTTCGTTATATGCTTATTAACCGCTCAGAAAGCACTCATAACACCCGGTCTTCTCAATCTATCAACCAGGAAGAAACACAGGCCTCAGGCGAGACAGAACAACCTCAAACTTCAACACTAGACAGAAGTTGGTGGACGGGGAGTTGGTGGACAGGTCTTCGTTATATGCTTATCAACCGCTCAGAAAGCACTCACAACACCCGGCCTTCTCAATCTGCCAACCAAGAAGAAACACAGGCCTCAGGCGAGACAGAACGACCGCAAACTTCAACACCAGACGGAAGTTGGTGGATGGGGAGTTGGTGGGCTGCTCTTCACTAACTGCTCAGAAAGCACTCATAACACCCGCTCTTCTCAATCTGCCAACCAAGAAGAAACACAGGCCTCAGGCAAGACAGAACAACCTCAAAATTCAACACCAGACGGAAGTTGCCTGGGAAGTTGGTGGACCGTTCTTCGTTGATTGTGCTCAGAAAGCCCTCAACGGAAGCTGCCTGGGAAGTTAGTGGACCGTTCTTTGTTGATTGCTTATTGACTGCTCAGAAAGCCCTCATACCACCTGGTCTCATCAAGCTGTCAACAGGGAAGGGACACAGGCCTCAGGTGAGACAGAACAATCTCAAGATTCGACACCAGACGGAAGTTACCTGGGAAGTTGGTGGACCTTCTATACAATAAGAGCTCCAAGTCCGCCAGAAGTTGGTAATCATATTGCTATACCTCAACCATGGCCTTATGTATTGTGATTCTCATTGAATATTTGGAAGTACAGCAACATTTTGAGTGTTCAGTATATTTTGATGTGCCATCAAAAAAATTAAAATCACTATAACTTTACGAGTATTGAGGCGCATAACATTTCGCTTGTACATCTGGGTTCGTAGAATCAATACGAAACCTTTTTATTTTTTAATGCGCCATCGTTGATGGCGACGTTGGGACAGCGTTCGGGGGGTTGCAGCGGTGCTCGGGACACTTTTTTGATGGGAGTGATGTTAGGGACACTGTTGACGGTGTGATGGGCGGCAGGTGTTGTTGATGTGATTGCGGTGTTGTGATGGGTGATGGTGATGCCAGCGACCACCGACGATGACGATGGTGACAGCGACGGCGGCAGTGATGGTGAAAGGGTGTCGGGAACGGCAGTGGGGCACTCAATAGAGTTGGTGGACGGCGTTGGGCACAAGAGGTAGGCGGTAGCCGAATCCCGGACACTGACCTCTTTTTGATCGTTTGACCCCAACTCCGCTGTCGATAATCTCCGTCATTTCACCCCAAATCGTAAATCTGGTGTAGATGACCCCTCCCATTTGTGATACTTCTCTTTCGTTCTGTCTACTCAGAATTACCTTTACCGTCCAGTTGAGAGTACAACTTCATTTTGATTCGGGGTGTCAAGCTGTCAAATATTTGAGCCCCTTGACGACCGAAATGATAGAGCATTTTGCTCTTTCTACATGACCCAGACAGAAAATCGGAGGGATGCATACTCCCCTGAAGTGGTATCTGAGAATCCGAATATCTAATTTTTATCGTTATCGGTTACAGCCAACGACAGTACCGAAGGCGCGGATCAAAATTTTCCAATTTTAGAGATTTTTTATCTTTCTGAAAGAATTCCCCATTGCTCGCTTAGTACTACACCGTTCAACTTGTAAGTAGGCTAAAAATGACAGGCTAATTCATGCGCAATTAGTCATAGACCCAAAACGACGAAATTATTTTATCTTAGGTAAGCTCACAATTCGGGCTTGGTCGATGGTAAATTCGCGCTGGTAGTGCCATATCACATCCAATCGGGCCCACTCTTTGGCAGGACTATTCAGGAGGTGCTATGATGAGCTCCATAGACACAGAACAGCAGATATGCTACCCAAAAACTTTAAACCTGGACCGAATGGATCCCACTCTGAGGGCCACTCACCAAACATTCAAAAATAAACCGGCAGATTGCACCGAGCTCTACAGCGTGTACTACTTGTTGATGTGCTGGCATGCAACTTGATTTTGCACCAGGAGAAGGGAAAAAAACAACTTCAGCACAGTTCATAGGACTCAGAAGCGGGAAGGCCCGCTTGTTTTGTTGCCTCTGGAGAGGGACAAGACAAGCAGGGGAGGGCAATTTATCCTTGTACTGGCATCCAGGGTAGATTGTGGAGTAATAGGAAACATAATCTACAGCGAGTGCGCGTGAGTGAAAGAGATTCAACGGTTCAATTACAACTAAGATTCAACCTCTTGATGCAAGCAAGTTGTACAACACACTTTGGGTTCTTTCTGCTCAAGGGCAAGGTGCGGAAATTGGGTGCTTGAGGAGGGAAGAAACAATGATGTGAGGCCAATGATGTGGAGTGACTTTGGTGACTGCGTGATGATGAAACGCGACGCGACACGTCTAATTAGTGATGCGGGACGTGTATTAGATTGTTTTGGGCATATATTCAAGTTAGATACATACCTAAGGCTCTCTAGTGGGTGTGCTTCACGGCTGAGATCAAGTTCTCTAGTCAATACACAATTTTCAGCATTCTCACTGTTGAATCCCCGTGGCCCGGTTCTAAATGTATTGGGTAGAATATCATAGTCCTACCAAAAATTGGGCCTGATTAGATGTGATATGGCACTACCAGCGCGAATTTACCGTCGACCAAGCCCGAATTGTGAGCTTACCTAAGATAAAATAATTTCGTTTTTTTAGGTCTATGACTAATTGCGCATGAATGAGCCTGTCATTTATAGCCTACTGACAAGTTGAACGGTGTAGTATTGAGCGAGCAATGGGGAATTCTTTCAGAAAGATCAAAAATCTCTAAAATTGGAAAAATTTGATCCGCGCCTTCGGTACTGTCGTTGGCTGTAACACATAAAAGAGGGAAAGTGTTATCAGTATCAAAGGGAGGTTAGTGTTCGGAATTTGGCTACCGCCTACCTCTTGGTTGGGCACTTACCCTAAGTCCCTCAGATGACGGATATAAGAGATTCCCGTGAATTTGCCTAAACCCCTCTAGTTAGAGAGGGAACCCCCCCCCCCCCCCCCCACCTTCCCCCTCTAACTAGAGGGTTTAGGTGGGCACATTAGGTGGCCAAATTTCACAAAGTCAGCGGTTCGACCCCCTCACTGTGCCACAAGCTTAATTTTGTTTTTTTGCTCTTGGGCATGATAGTGGGGATATATGGTGGTGAGTACCCACTCAACCTTGTTCTAGAGTCTCACTTAGTTTCAATGTTGACTTTACAAGGGTGATTTTCATGCCTCAAAAGGGCCGAAAGATCACAAGATTTTGTCAAATGGCTCGTCCTTTGATCACCTCTGTTTTGAGGAGAACTCAGAATCTTGACTCGAGATAAATATAGTGAAGAAAATAGAAGGAACAGAAGAAAGCGGAGTAAGCTGAATCGGGGAGAACATTGGGGAAAATGGGTCGTTGGGAAAAGCCGAACCGTGGGAAGATCACAAATTGCATGCTCGGCTCCTCTTGTGGGATGGAATGGACCATCCAGGAACAAGGGGTGGTCAAAACAAAACCTTCGGACATCAACTCCCAAAAACCTCTCACCAAAGACCCCGAAACTAGATCCGCCACCACCCGTGGGACTGTCCCACGGCCCCAAATGCGGCTGGAGGCCAAATGCCGTGATGTACTTTTGTCCAGCTGCCGCCAACTGTTCCAGCCTAGGTGCTAACACTCCACAAGGCTCAGGGTGAAGTGACCAAAAGATTCATTCATGCAACCTGTATCTTTTTTTCCGTACAGTCTCCCGTGTTCCTTGTTAGTAATTCACCAAACGGCGGTCCCACGACCTGGTTTTGAAGCTTTGTGGTCATGCCGAGGGTTGGATTTTTTTCAGACAGAATATCATATATAATGAACTATTTCTGCCCTCATAAAAAAGGTTGCTACCTCCGGATCATGCGGACAGGTACGGTTTGCCGGAGGGACTCGGATGGATTTATTTTGGGAGATTGGCGGCGGTTCGAAGCCGGCTGAATACATTTATTCTTACCACTACTACTATGTTCGATATTACATTTCAACGCATTACAGAGGCCATTTTTGAGAAGAGATCCCAGGCCGTCTCTGCGGAACAAAGAGGTGAGTCGAGTAGGTCATACACCTGGGTAGCAAGTGCGTCAAATTCAGCTGGAACCCAATTCAAAGCATCCTCTCTGTTCAGGGGTATGCTATCACGGAAGGCGTCCACAGCAGCCTGCGGGACCGGTATTGCAAAGCAACGGCCTCCATAATGTTCCGGGTGTGCATAGAGCTCATTCGGGGACACCCCAGATGGCATCAATTTGTTGCGCTGACGGCGAATAACGTGTGAGTTCCACCGCTCGGTGAAGTTCAAGTTCGCCTTGGACTATTGGGGGCCAAATCCAATTGAAGAGATGCCTGGAAGAAAATGAGGACCAATAAAATCCTGATAGCGAAAGATATTACACGCACCTGCGGATGGTGACCCATCTCCTGCCTCCGGTGTGGTGAAGGAGATATTTGAAGCTGCCACAAACCGTCGCATTGTATGGCTGTTGGAGCCTATGCGTAACTCCTCTGTCACTCATTACACTGGAACAATGGACCACCCGGCTGGTCAGGGTCAGCTTGCCCACACCCTTTCCGCATTTGTGCATTATGCCTTCCAGTGGAGCGAAGGTGCTATTGTCCTTGCGGACATACAAGGTATGTGTTCATTCTGAATTTTCTGCCTGGTATTGATACTTGCAAGGTTCATCGGGGAGACTCAGTACGAACACTATGGGTATTCTCATCTTTGACATGATGACTCACACACCTGATGGGTATGTGTTTCTCAATATTCTGTGCTAAATCTCATCCATTTTCAGGGATTCCGGTGTCGGAGATCATGGCGGAAAGGGCATTGAAAAATGGCGTGATCAACATGACTGTAATGTCTTCTGCAAGACTCTTAACCTTGCTGTAGGATATGATGATGACGAGCAGGATTGATTATTGTAGTTGCCTGATGTCACAGTAAAAACCAATGCCTTCATTTGAACTATGTTAAAAATGAGCGGAACATCTTGGGATTGCCTGGCAAGGAATCCTGAGGTATATGATGTGTGTTAGTATAGCCATTGATCATGTTAAAGCACTAAGAGTCTGCCTCTGAGTAGTTGTGCAAGAGCGCGAACGAACACAAGTGAATTGATGGAGGATCACATGATCGCGTTCCAAGGTCCGGATAACATGGGGCGCCCCGTGAAATAAATGATTGGAAGCAGGCCGGCGAGCGGCGGGGCACAAAAAGGGTTTGTTCTGCAGGTCTGGAGAGGCACCAATTTGAGCCGAGAAATCGTGTTTGACTCAACTCCAAAAACTAAAGGTGGAGCCGGGCTCAGCGCCAAGTTGGTGCGTCTGAACCGCATTTAGCGTCAGCGGGTGGGAAAAAAGACAGAAAAAAGACAATTGTTCTAGTGCACAGTGTATTTGTATATCCAATGGATTCTCTGCAGCTGAGATCCGAAGACGAGCGACTACGAGCGACGGGATTTACCAGGATTTGCCACGGTGTCAGCATAAATGACGAGATTTGATGTGCAAGTCCTGATGTTTTGGCGACATTCTCGGCTGGTAGAGCACAAAAAACTCACTTCGTTCCCTTTTTGTGAATCACACCTGCCATAGTTAATTTTCGGAGTATATAATAGTCTCTTGTGCTCAAAAGGTTGACAAAATATGCAGTAAGACAGTAACTACACATATGTTTTGTACGGGACTCGATCCAGCGACCTCGGCGATCCGTGCCTAATTTTATTTTCATCCGAGTCTTTCCCGCAAACCGTAGACAGGGGAATTAAATCCCATTCAACTGCTTCAAATAGCACCAAGATCTGAATTATTGAGAGCAATTGTGCACCCTGCACCACATCCGCTTTCATCCGAAACACAATGACCATGTCGTTTTGTCTCACCGCTTTTGCTAAGAAATCTATTTTGAAGCTGAACCGTTCAACTAGTATTGGGCTTCTCTTCATATTGGGCAGTGCCGTTGTGAGTTGTGCTGCCTTGAAGGCACAATTAATCAATGCCGATGGGTGGCCAAAGTCTTGGGGTAGACCAGAAGGAGCAAATACTTATAGCTGGAGCAGGGCGAAAAAAGTTAAAACACCAATGGTATCGGCATTTGCAGATGCCGGCAAAGAGAACCAATGAACTCGGGGAAGGGAGTGAAAGCAAGTGAATTGTCAGGGAATTAGTCAGGGACACACCATTTTCTCGATGTATTCTTCTCCAACCGTGTCCCCCGTTTGTGTCCTTTCTTCTTTCTTTGAGAATTCCGTGAAGGCACTTGAATGAATTCCGATCCACGAATGAGTCTGGCCAAGAGCAAGCAGTTTTAGAAGTGTTATGTTTAGTCTGGGGGAAAGCGACGGGATTTCAATGTGCTATCGGAATCCCAACGAGATTCTTCATCACTTAGAGTAAGAGCGCTGGCAGGGTTACCTAAAGGTCTGTCGCGCCTCGAGTTCGGAGTCAACACAGATTTACAAAACTTTCGCTCCTGATCCTAAGGTTGATTGCGGAAACTTGAACTCAAAGATTTGGGAGTGCTGTTGCTGTTCCAGGAGCCAGGTGGATTATTTGAATGGTCAACTATTGTCATGGAGAGAAATAACTAACCCGCGTAGCTTCCAGACTCAAAAAGAGCCTGGCATTCACAATTTTGCCAGAATTTCCCTCAGGGCTGATCTAAAAAGGCCAGAAGAGCGAGCCCAGAGACAGGGAGAGGGACAGAGTCAGGTATTTTCAGTCAGTTGTACAGGAGAGTTTAAGTACAGGAGAGTTTAACACGGTCGAGTGAAGGTTGCAGGGAAAGTCAAGATCACGAGACCATCGCGTTGAGGAAAATCGGGCCAAACATGCCACAACAAACGCGTTTTTCGTAAAAATGAATTTTATTGTTGGGACGTTTGTGTTAAATTGCTGAAGGCAATACCAGGCACACTGCTGCTGTTGAATAACCTGTCCTCAACAGCATTGTACGTTGGATAGCTCGAAAACAAGGATGGAGGAATCAAGAGAAAATATTTACTGGGCATGGTATTGCGGGCTTCATCTTGCGCTTTGTTACCCCGGAGGCCATTGATTTGAGGCGGAGGACATAGAATTGAATTACATTGTGACTTACTAAAATGCATCCTTCTAAGTTACTGACACCGCGCATGGAGAAACGTGGCCATACTGCGCCCGGCCGCCCTACCCGCGTTTCATCTCGAGCCAATAAACATGAGCCCGAGCACACCACTATTCGAGGCTGCTCTCTGTCCTCACAAGCAACACACCCTAGCGCGGATGCAAGCATTGGCCAAGCTCCTTCTCCCTCTCGGCGCCATGCTCATCGCACTGCACGTCCCCGTCACCGCGCCCTCAGGCACATGCACCCGAGTCCACTCACACGTTGACCTGAAGCACCACCACCCTCCATCTTCGCTTTGCGGCGACGAGGAGCACCAGCCTTGTCCCCCACGGGCGCCAGTCAAAGAAAAAAATGCATCCGACCCGCACCGACACCCCCCAAGAAAACTGCGAAACGGAGGGAGGAACTAACATACCTCACTCATACGAGGGCGCGATTGCTCCGCGATGCCCTCGACGTCGAAGATGCCCTTGCCGAGTTTGACGTAGATACCCTGCAAAGATAAAAAAGGAGATTATTATCTTTGGAGTGAAAGCTGGACGCAGGCGGAGAGAATCAGGAGAGGAATCAAAAATAGGGAGGGTGCCCGCGACTGCGTGCCACGAGCACGCCCCCGCGCGCAAGTCGAAGGAAAACGCGAAGCATACGGAAAAGAAAAAAAAATGGAGAAGACAAAGTAAGGCTAGCAAGTGCGTGCCTTTATCATCCGATAGCGCGGTCGTGCCATCCTCGTCGGCGATGCTGTGATCAAGTTTAGCCTAGATGGATGGCTCTGCATATGAGCAGAAAGACAAATAATCGATCAGTACTGAGGTGCGGAAAGCGGGATACAAAGAATTGACAGAGCAGGAGGGAAGGAAGAGAGGGTACGCGCGCATCGATCGCATCTGCGAGAATCCGCGAGGGGACGAGGGGAACGAGAAAGACAAGAAACACACGCCGGGGAAGCACGGGAGCTCCGCACGTATAATCCCCGCGCCCGCAGAGCGCACCCACCCACACAAAACCGCAGCCTCGCAGCGGCAGTGGCACGAAGCAGGACCAAGGCGAGGAGCGGGAGAGAAAGGCAAAGATAATTCCATTGATGCCCCTACCTGCACCCGCACCCGCACCCGCACCCGCAGCCATCTCCAAGACTACATACATCCACGACGCCGCGCTAAGCAGCCTCGACGCGTCAAGCTTGAAGAAACTGGACGGTTCGCACCAAGGGAACGCCCACCCCCACCCGCGGCAGCAGCCATGACACGGCATACGGTGTCGGCAGTACCCGCGAAATCACCGCCTCACGCGTCCGCCGCCGACGCGCACCACGAACGGCCGCAACGTCGTACTGCACTAGTACTACCGACCCCGCAGGGCGCTCCCCGTTCTCGCCGGGTCGTGTGTACCGCGATCTACCCATCACCACGCGAGTGAGAAGAAAAGAAGAGGAGGAGGCGGATGGGAGGATGTCGGGACGCGGATCCTCCGCTCCTCGTGCAAGGAACGATCATGGGCGCCGCACGCATCGACGTCCTGCGTCTGCATCGCCCCGACGCGCCGAAACCGACCACGTCCCCGCTGCCACCGTGCACACGAGGGATACATTCCAGCACCACCGTACCCCCCACACTCACCATCGCGCATCCCCGGCGACACCGTTCAATCGCACCCTCGCACGGTCCCCCACGCCGGTCCCAAGCGTACACATGCCACTCAATCGCACCCGCGATGCAGCACCCACCGATGCAATCACACCGCCGCCGACGCATCCGATCGCTCGTCGGCCAAGTACGCGGAGGGACGAGGACTGTCAGCCTCACGATTGGGTGTCCCGCTGCCGCGCACCACTGCCCGACTCTCCCAATCGCATCTCCGCACTACCAGGCCCCGCCGCCGACACCATCACACCACCGACGCAAGCGTCCCTGCACCGCCGACTTGCTCCCCGAGTACCGATTGCGCGCACGTCCCAAACGCACCGACGCGGAGCTCTCAATAGCCGCGACGCAGACCGTGTCCTTCCACACCAGCACATCGTTCCGCATCGCACCACTAACACGGACCCGCACCCTGATACGTCGTCCCGCGTCGTATCGCATCTGCACCACCGCGCCAAGCACGCACGACCGCGACCGCAAGATATGAATACGTGCGCATCTGCACCCGGGGCCGCGCAAGGTCTATCTGTATCGCACCTTCCACATCTCATCACATCGCATCTCCCCGGCCTAATCTCCCAACGAAGACAAAGAAATGACACGGGGAGGAAGAGAACCAAGACTAATCTCTCAACGAGGCGGGCGTTGAGGGCCATGAGGGTGCGATGAGGGAGATGAGAGGCGATTAGGGTGACGGTGGGGTCGTAGGATGCGCATCCCCACGGATGCGGACCTCCCAAACGCATCGCCGCGCTCGCACCACCGCCCATCGACTCGTCCTTCCGCACCCACGCCCACCTCCCAAACGCATCTCCGCGGCGCCGACGCACCCGGATCGTCGAGGCGGCTGAGGGCGACGAGGACCATGAGGGAGATGAGGACGAGGACCACGAGAGGCGAGAGGGTCGGTGACGGTGAGTACTGATGGTCGGATACGTCTACGTCTGCGTAAAGAAATAAATTTATTAGCATAGAGCGGAAGAAGCGGAGAGGGGAGAAGAAGAACACTGGAGGAATGGATGAAAGAGGGATGGAGAACGAAGGGAACGATAAAAGCATCTCAATACGCGAATATGCGCGAATATGCGAATATGCGCGAATATGCGAATATGCGCGAATATGCGAATATGCGCGAAGCGCCACACTGACACCGATCCTGGATCCCAAAGCATGCATACGCATAACTGCGCGTACACGACGCCGTCAATGCGCAACGAGCGACTAATGAGAGCGCGTCGACACGTTCGCGCACTCCTCCGCCCTCCGCCTCCGCATCGCAGCGACACGCCAAAAACCAGCGCGTTCTGCGCACCCCGTACTCGCACCCACGTCCGAGCACTCGTTCCCTGCCTGTGCACTCGTTCTCCGCCCACCGCCTGCGCCCTTCATCGTTCTATGTCCACCCCGTTTGCGCGTCCACCGTGTCCGCACGACTCCATCGCATCCCACGCGTTCCACGCCCATCCCGCTCGCACACACCGTCCGCACAACTCCACTGCACCACGTCCACATCGCAGTGACCGCACCGACCGACGCGCACGAAAAACCAGCGAGTCCCACGCCAAAAATGGAAATGCCAAAAACGAAAAAAAAGCGACGCAGAGGCTTACCTTTCTTCCACCTCCCTACGCGCTAAGCAGTAGCAGAAATTCATCCACTCCGGTACGTATTATCCTGCGCTTCGACGATTCGGCACATTTAAGAAGAGGGCGAAGAGGTCCATGGAGGATACGGCGTTATTCTGCAAGAGCGTCAATTCTCCATTTCGGTTAGAGGAGATAAAGGAAGAACAAGATGAGAAGAGAGGAGATGAAGCGAAGGGAAATAGGAGCAAGGTGTCGAAAGTCGAAATTCGAAGACGAGGGAAAGATATCAATCGAAGGTGCGCGCACGATGGACGCAGAAGGACGCAAAGGGAAGGAGTGGACCCGCAGGGACGAAGCGCCGGATGCCTGCGCGCAGTGGGCAGATACCGCGGTAGACGGAAGGAGCGAGGGATACGCACCAAATGCAAGTCCCTCCCGAAGCCAAGGCAAGACGTTAGTGTGGAAGTACGAGCGTGCGCGTGTGAAGGCAGTAGTTATCGCCCTGCGCCCCCTATTAGTACAGTATCCAAAGAAAAATCGAGCAGCACGCACGATAGATGCAAGTCCCAGTGCCGCCGTTAATATTTCAATCGTGAAGCATGTGAGGCGGGTGCGCCCGTATTGAGCCAGTATGTATCCTCTGTACCCCGTATCAGCACCCAATGCACAGCCCAAAAAAGTGAGCACGCACATACGATACGCGACACACCGCTAAATCCTACGCGCCATATCCGCTCTCAAATGATCCGAATTGCAGAACGGCACGGTTACGCGTACGGGGAGCGCGATCTGCGTCTTGTAATACACCCAGTCCAGCATTGTCACGACCAGTGGACCACCAAGTGGCAAGTTTCCCGAGTGTCCGTAGATCAACTTGAAGGTGAATTTCGTCGAATGGAAGGGTCGGCAGTGGGCACCGCCGTGCCGCAGGACAAATGTTTGTGAGAGAGTGGAGCCAACGCGCGGACGGCGTGGGCGAGCGAGGAGTTGGTGGAAGGGATCAGAAGACGTGGGAGTTGTGATCGGAGTTGTGATGGGTCTCACGGGTGGTCAAAGCAGCGAATATTGTTCAACTTGTTGTGTGAGTGGGTGAGTCTTTAATGTACGCAGTATGCAACGGGAAATTTCAACCGTGGGTAAAAGGGCCGGTGCCAAAAGATGGGCTAGGTACAGGCGGACGCGGGGAGTCGAACCCCATTCGACCCCTTCGACGGGGCTGAGCTCAAATATTCAAGTTGAGAGGGATCATGCACCGTGCACCACGTCCGCTTTCCTCCTCTCGTGGTTTGGTCTAGCAACTGTATTATTTTATTTCACGGCTTCCACGTTGAACCAAATCAATGGTTTGGATTCAACTTGGTTCAAATTTGAACCGTCCAAGTCGAACCAGTGTTTGGCCTTGCGCGGTGTGCTGCATCGAAAGCACGGTAAATTGATGCCGCTGGGCGGGGCCATAAAAATCATACAGCCCTTTCCGTCTCATAATACGCATTCAATATTTTTTTTCGTTGAAATTCAGTGCTTCCTCTTTTTCCAAGTTGGCTCACGGGGAAATCTGTTCCCCTTGGCCGGAGACAGGGTTGGCGAGAGACTATATTCACTCAAGGAGGTAGGCAGGAATGAACAAAAAATCTGCCAGCTCGGCGCAATCCATGCGGATGCGGGGAGTTTATTCCTCGGCGCCGAAGTGGGCTCCGAATGGGGGCATGCACCATGCACCGCGTCCACTTCAAGTTTGCTGTTGAACCCAAACCCGATAGATGTACGAATTTTTTTCAACTGTGAGAACGTTCAAATCAAGAAGACCCGAACACCTTCGCGGAGTGCTAGGGCCGTTGTTGGTGGTAATGGGTCCCACGGGCGGCCAAAGCAACAAATATCAAGCAAATATTGAGTGTGGCTGTCTGCATTGCGAAATCTAGCCTGTACTCAAAAGGGCTAGTGCCAAAATCGTTGGGAATGAGAAAAACAAAAGTTCGGGCTCGATACATGCAGACGCGGGGAATCGAACCTTGTTGGACTACTTCGGGTGGCACCAATGACCCGAATTCTTGTGAGCAGTCACGCACTGTGCACTACGTCCCCTTTCCTCCTGTCATAATTTACATAAATCCAGATAGCTTGGTACTAGCTTGGCCGGGCACGCATAAAAAAGATGGACGCAGGTATCACATGCAGACGCGAGGAATCGAACCCTAGGCAACTGCTTCAAATCTGAGTCCTCTACATAACCCATTTCATTTACAGCTTTTTGATGAACGAGCCCTAAGCACACTTAATCCAGGTTGAAAGTTGAGCTGTCCAGTGTTCAACCGGTGTTTGTGTTTTGTCCACTACGGACATTCTACGTTGACATCGGTTATAGTGCATCACAGGCAGGGTTAATCTACGATGTTTGCCCCATTATACAAAATGAGCAGTGCTTGTTCCATTGGTGCAAGACTCGACATTCCGACAAAATAAACGCCAAAGACCACCGAAAAAATCCGCTTCCATTCTCACCCCTAACCACCATCGCAATCTCTACTATTCCCTGCGCATCCTCGAGTCGGCGTATTCGGGCCTCCAGCGGGCTACGAGCCTCGCGGGTTGTCCGTCATATTCAGGCGAGTGGAGATTTCTGTAAGAGCGTCAGTCAGTTAATGTACTTCATAGCCAGGTAAAAGGAAGAGCAAGATGAGATGGAGTGGAATGTGCTGAATCGGAAAGTAGCAATATATAATGAGGAGGAAAAGAGAGGGAGGGAGGGGAACATATAGGACGAGAGGAGCGCGTACACGGAGGGCGCAAGAAGCGGGACGCGGCGGCATCTCGTGGTGCGCAGCATCGACGTGTAAGTGCAGACAATGTGCACACACCGCGCGATGGGGGAATCAAAGAAAACACATCGATGTGCGCACGGGCAACGAGGGGAATAACCGGACAAGGTCAAGCCCCAAACTGGTCGTTGCAGAAAGGAATAACGCGCGCTCGAGGGACGGTATTCCCCGGAATACAGGATGGCAATAAAATAAGGAACGAGGGATATACACACCCGAATGCAATTACAAGTCCCTCCCAAAGCCAAGGCAAGACGTTATTCTTGAAGTACGGAGTGCGCGTGCAGAGCCGTAATGGTTATCGCTCTGCACCCTGTATTAGATCTCAATGCAACATGAAATAAAATGAGCACGCACGAAAGATGGACTGCTAAACCCATTCTCCGGCGAACCCAAAGCAGCTGCAAAACCGGGCGTCACGGGGAGCGCGGTCTGCATTCATAATTGGCGCCACCGAGCCCAGAATTGTCACGACCAACACCCGAGTGTCCGCAGATGAGGGTGGCCCATGAGGTTTTCGAACCGAAGAGTCGCGCCGAAGAGGACTAGAAGTCCTAGTCTCAAGTGACTTGCTTCCAGCTGGTCTCTGCCCCCAACCGTTTCAAGTTTCAGCCCCGCGTCGAACCAGTCGCCAGGTTACCGAAGACAGGAGATGGGGAGGGAGAGAGTTCAGAGAACGTAATGCCGAGTTCAGTGATGGTCGCACGTGGTCAAAGCGCCGGATATGGTGCGTGGGAGGGGTTCAATTGTTTTCTATCTGCTATACTCAAAGTTGCGTCAGTTCCGGAAATGAACTATCGTTGGAGAGGAGAAGAGAGTGTGAAAAGTGTTAGGCTGACGGCACATGCGGACGCAGGGACTCCGTAAGGCTCCAACTATTTTGGTTTATAAATGGTTTTAAACCGTTAAAACCATTTTTAGTTAGGTTTAGTTTGGGGATGAGGGCAAACTGTAAACAAACGGTTTTATAAATGGTTTAAATGGTTTACCTTACACCCCCCACCTGCAGATGGTTTTCTTCCTTCCAGCCAGTAATAATAGTCCCTGATGAAGGCTGAGGAAGGTAGCTCACTGAAGAAGTCAACTGTCATATACCGCTCCAGTTGAATAAAGTTAAGGGTTATTTCCGGATCTGGAAGTCCATCACTCTATCAGATATAAGTAGTTGATGTACTTCGGCAAGCAGCTGGAGAGGGGTTCGACTCCCTGCCAGGGAGTCGAACCCCATCAAACTGCTTGCTGACATGAAGTGACTCCTGCAAGTGAGGGCAGTCGTGCACGGTGCACTACATCCGCCTTCCTCCACCCACACCTCAACCCAATAATCCCGCCATTTTCTTTCGCAGCTTTGTATAGATCAGGCGGGCCCTATGACACTTGGTTGAATTGTGCAATGATTTACTCACGACTGCTCGGCGCTTTGTCTGTCCCCGTGGAGGTGCGGAATGAATGACTTCGAAGACGCTTGACTTGGATTTGACCTTTATGCCGACCAGGAAGATCCAGAGACACGAAAATAAAAAGACTGGGCGAACAAGTGTATGCGGAAGCGGGGAATCGAAGCCCGTTGAGCTGCTTTAACGATCTTAATTTCCGTTCACGGCTTTACTAATCGTGGGCGATTGTACACCACGCACCACCTCCACATGCCTCCCTTTATACTTACCTAAAACCATTGAGCCTACCGTTCTTATCCAACCTTGAGAGGTTCAAATTGGAGTAATAATTCAACACAACTTTAACTTCAATTTCACCCAATGTTACCCTTTTGTATCTCCCGGCTGGAATTCTGTGTTCAAATCGCAACGGTTGCCTTGTTTGGCCTGGGATAACAAAAGACTCTAGCCACACGGCCTATACGGATGGGGGGAATCGAACCCCAATCAGTTGTCAGTTTACACCTGGACCTACACAACCTATCGAGGGCAGCGTGCACCACATCTACATCCCTTCTCCCATACTTCAACCCAATAACCGTACCAGTTTATTTTACAGCCTGTGCTTGATAAAGCACAAATGGTCTTCATTCAAGTGAAGTTAGACTGATCAACTTTCAAGCATCGTGCAGGCGGAATTCGGTCGCAATTGCTTGAACCGTACCAGTTTATTTTACAGCTTGTGCTTGATAAAGCACAAATGGTCTTCATTCAAGTCTTCATTCAAGTGAAGTTAGACTGATCAACTTTCAAGCATCGTGCAGGTGGAATTCGGTCGCAATTGCTTGAACACGAGTCACAGTGGGATAAAAAAATTATCACGGCAATACTGGCTCACTCATACGGACGCGGGGAGTCGAACCCCGCTTCCGAAATGCTAGCCTGAAAACAGCAATCGTGCACCGTGCACCATATCCGCTTTCCTCCATCTCATAACCCACCAACTGTACCATAAAGTTTTATCCAACCTCAAGAGAAGGTTTGAATTAAAATGGGTCTCACGGGGGGTCAAGGCGGGGAATTTTGTCGCCTGAGTGGTTGAAATTCTGGTGTATATACACAGTTCCGCAACAGGAGATGGTTAAAGGGTGGGTAGCCAAATCGTTGGAGAGAGAAGTAAAAAAATCAAGGCGCGGCTCACATGCGGATGCAGGGAATCGACCCCCATCATAATCTGCTTCAGAGATGTAGGATGGTAAATGAGAGCAGCTGTGCGCCGTGCACCACATGATACATCCGCCTTCCTCGGCATACACCTAGGCCCAATATCTATACCACTTCTATTCAATCTGCCAAGCTTCAGATGGAACTTGAATGAATCAACCCTTCAAGCTTCAAGCTTCGAGGTCAAGTTCACTCAGCTTCGTGCACCCTTTCATATTAGAATTCAATGTTTGAATTACATTTGCTTCAAATTTCGCAGCCCGCCTCCAACCCGCCTCTTGATTCGTTGTATGTGGGTCTAGACATCGCTCGTGAACACCCTCACTAAGTGCGCAAGCTCCGCACGGGCCGGCAGCCGGTTTCTTTGCTCAAACCACAACATATATGGATAGCAGCCCGTCCAATCTGCATTCATCTCATTGACGATGTTCTGACTGTCAATATGCACCAATGGGAAATCGAGCCATTTCCCCGAAGTTTGGCGTCCTATCACTAGAAAATGATACATGTGGCCACGGGCTGTGCCTGTCAGTGAGCTGTCAGTCAGCCCTTGTCTTTCACCTCCACGTCTATCGCACCACAGAATCCACTGCACTCTACTCAGAGTCACTACCCATTGATGTTCACTAGCCCTATGACTCACCGAGCTCATACCTTCAATCAGACCATCCATGGTGGGTGGATGACAATTGGTGGGTCAACATTATTGCTTATCTGCTTACAGGCGGCGTAGGAGGCCCAGGTGGGGGAGGTGGCTCACAAGGTGGCGATGGGGGTCCTGGGGAGGCTCCCAGGCTGTCTTATATTGTCGAGAGTGAACAGTTCACCGTGAATAATTAGTATGTTAATTCATCCTCTCTCAAATACTGTTTTTTAATAACAGTAGTCCCAGTTCACAGAGTGATTGTAAGTGTTGGACACCAGAATTCAGGGGATTGACAGAAAAACTGACTGTATCACCACCATAGTTGGCACCAAGATTCTAGCAAATCTCAAACGTGTGGCGGCACATTACAATGCTGTCAACACACCTGAGAAATGTATGGATGGTACACGAGTTGCCATAATCCAGGACCTTGTTACATGCTTGACCAGCACTTCTGACTCATTCCGCGTGGTCATGCTCAGTGGAGTCGCAGGATTGGGCAAATCCACAATTGCCAAAACAGTTGCAACTATCTTGGCTGAGGAGGAGGATACTCTTGCAGCATCTTTTTTCTTTTCCCGTGACCACACAGACCGCAGGGAGATGAATCACCTTGCTACGACACTTGCCAGACAGCTTGCGGATTATAGCGCCAGCTTTCGTGCTCATCTCATTGAGGTACTAGACAAAGATCGTTCTGGCATTTGTGACACAGAATCACGGCTGCAGCTCCAGAAACTAGTTGTAGAAACTCTTGGGAAACTCCCCCTTGGTTCAAAACCATGGGTGATCTGCCTTGATGCTCTGGATGAATGTGGGGAAGACCACGGCCAAAAATTCTTGCGGTGGCTATCTGATAGCATTGATCAAATTCCGGCCCACATCCGATTCTTTCTAACTGGACGCCCTGAGGTCCCTTCTTATCTGGAATTGGATAAACTTCTTTATCTGACACATAGGGTTGTCCTTGACGAGGTTGAACCCATGATAGTCCAGCGTGACATCCACCTCTATGTGGAGCAATCACTTAATGGGAACAACTGGATCACACGTCATCACTGGAAAATTCAGAAAAAGCAGGCAGAAGAGATCACTGCCCTTGCAAATGGACTCTTTGTGTTTGCAGCTACGGCTGTTCGCTATGTTCTTGCAGGACTACCACAAACACCCCCACAGGAATCTGTTGATGACCTCCTGGATGGTGAAGTTCTCACGGACCTGGATGATCTATACCGCCGGATTGTCAACTATGCCATCCCATCATCAACTGCCCCCAGAGACCGGCGTGCTCAACGCTCATATGATCGAACCATGAAGATTCTGAGTACAATTTTGCATCTCCTGAAACCTTTGGATTGCCAGAGTCTGGCAGACTTGCTTGAGCTGGATAAATCAGTTGTTCTGGGGATACTACATCCTCTGAGTGCTGTGATCCATGTTTCTGATACTCCAGGGGCAACCATTAAAATCATACATCTCTCCTTCAGAGAGTTCATGACATCTTATGTTCGAGTGGCCAGGCCAGAAATCCTGTGTGGCACAGACGATCAGCAGCAAACCCTAGTGTCTGCTCTTATGAAGGTGTTGGACAGCCAACTGAAGTTCAATATTTGTGAACTACCAACATCATACTTGAGGAATATTGACATACAAGATTTGTGGCAGCGACTTGACAATTATATCCCATTACATGTCCGATATGCAGTTGAATTTTGGGTGGATCATGTAATAGCAACAGCCCATAATTCATACAGTGCTCAACGAGTGCAGGACTTGCTGTTTGAAAAGTTTCTGTTTTGGCTGGAGGTGGTGAGTTTACTTGGGATTGTGGGCCGTGGACAGGAGGCCTTGTCTAGGTTGATAGCTTGGGAAAATGAGGTATGTCTGGGAATTATTGTATGGGATGTTATGAGGACTAAAGATTACCAGAGCACACCCCTTCTCCAATTCCTGACGGATGCCAGAAGATTTATTTCCTTCTTTTCGGAAGGAATCAGTCAAAGTGCTCCCCACATCTATTTGTCAGCACTGGCCTTGGCACCAGAAGAATCTAAAATCACAGAAACATTCTCGCACAAATTCCCACAACTACTAACAATCACAAGAGGGAGGATGAAAGTGTGGCCAAATACAGTTGCTGTACTAGAAGGGCACACTGATTGGGTCAGGTCAGTTGCTTTCTCGCATGATGGCAAGAGGATTGTGTCTGGCGCCAGTGACAAGACTGTGCGCATTTGGGATGCAGAGACCGGAGTTGCACTCAGGGAGCTGCTGGAGGGGCACACCAATGCGGTAACCTCTGTTGCCTTCTCACCTGATGGCAAGAGGATTGTGTCTGGCTCTTATGACAGCACTGTGCGCATTTGGGACGCTGAGACCGGAGCTCCACTCAGGGAGCCACTGCAGGGGCACACCAAGGTGGTCACCTCAGTTGCCTTCTCACCTAATGGCAAGAGGATTGTGTCTGGCTCTTATGACACCACTGTGCGGATTTGGGATGCAGAGACCAGAGCTGCACTCATGGAGCCACTGGAGGGGCACACCGACTGGGTCACCTCAGTCGCCGTCTCACCTGATGGCAAGAGGATTGTGTCTGGCTCTTATGACAAAACTGTGCGCATTTGGGATGCAGAGACCGGAGCTGCACTCAGGGAGCCAGTGGAGGGGCACACCAATACGGTCACCTCAGTTGCCTTCTCACCTGATGGCAAGAGGATTGTGTCTGGCTCTTATGACAAAACTGTGCGCATTTGGGATGCAGAGACCGGAGCTGCACTCAGGGAGCCAGTGGAGGGGCACACCAACTGGGTCACCTCAGTTGCCTTCTCACCTGATGGCAAGAGGATTGTGTCTGGCTCTTATGACGAAACTGTGCGCATTTGGGATGCAGAGACCGGAGCTGCACTCAGGGAGCCGCTAGAGGGGCACACCAATACGGTCACCTCAGTTGCCTTCTCACCTGATGGTAAGAGGATTGTGTCTGGCTCTTATGACAACACTGTGCGCATTTGGGATCCAGAGACCGGAGCTGCACTCAGGGAGCCAGTGGAGGGGCACACCAACTGGGTCACCTCAGTTGCCTTCTCACCTGATGGCAAGAGGATTGTGTCTGGCGCTGGTGACAACACTGTGCGGATTTGGGATGCAGAGACCGGAGCTGCACTCAGGGAGCCACTGGAGGGGCACACCGACTGGGTCACTTCAGTTGCCTTCTCACCTGATGGCAAGAGGATTGTGTCTGGCGCTGGTGACAACACTGTGCGGATTTGGGATGCAGAGACCGGAGCTCCACTCAGGGAGCCAGTGGAGGGGCACACCAATACGGTCACCTCAGTTGCCTTCTCACCTGATAGCAAGAGGATTGTGTCTGGCTCTGATGACCACACTGTGCGGGTTTGGGATGCAGAGACTGGAGCTATACTCAGGGAGCCAGTGGAGGGGCACACCGATACGGTCACCTCAGTTGCCTTCTCACCTGATGGCAAGAGGATTGTGTCTGGCGCTGGTGACAACACTGTGCAGATTTGGGATGCAGAGACTGGAGCTCCACTCAGGGAGCCACTGGAGGGGCACACCGACTGGGTCACCTCAGTTGCCTTCTCACCTGATGGCAAGAGGATTGTGTCTGGCTCTTATGACAAAACTGTGTGCATTTGGGACGCAGAGACCCGAGTTGCACTCGGGGAGCCACTGGAGGGGCACACCAATTGGGTCACCTCAGTTGCCTTCTCACCTAATGGCAAGAGGATTGTGTCTGGCGCCGGTGACACGACTGTGCGCATTTGGGATGCAGAGACCAGAGTTGCACTCAGGGAGCCACTGGAAGCGCACACCAATGAGGTCACCTCAGTTGCCTTCTCACCTGATGGCAAGAGGATTGTGTCTGGCTCTTATGACACCAATGTGCGCATTTGGGATACAGAGACCGGAGCTGCACTCAGGCAGCCACTGGAGGGGCACACAGATCGAGTCCCCTTTCCCTCTGACTCCAATAATTTCATCCCCTCCCCATTAAACGCTGATGGCACTGTTGCCTTCTCACCTGATGGCAAGAGGATTGTGTCTGGCGCTGGTGACAACACTGTGCAGATTTGGGATGCAGAGACTGGAGCTCCACTCAGGGAGCCACTGGAGGGGCACACCGACTGGGTCACCTCAGTTGCCTTCTCACCTAATGGCAAGAGGATTGTGTCTGGCGCTGGTGACAACACTGTGCGGATTTGGGATGCAGAGACCGGAGCTCCACTCAAGGCGCCGCTGGAGGGGCACCCAGATCCAGTCCCCTTTCCCTCTGACTCCAATAATTTCATCCCCTCCCTATTAAATGCTGATGGCACTGCCAATAGTCCACCTCTGCATTCCTCCTGCCCTACGAGTGGACAAAGTTTTTTCAATGTGGGTTCCTCTATGCACCCCTGTAGAACATGTACTCACCCTCTGTCCTTGTCTCCTCCCTTAAAGTCCTCTTCTCTCCCTCTGCATTGGCAAATCCACAATGGTTGGGTCTCAAACCTCCCCTCGGAACTCCTCTTTTGGCTTCCGGTGCCTCTTAGGGTTGGATTGTGGTCCCCCCACAATACACTTGTTATCGGCCGACAACAAACCTTGCTCTCATATGACAAGTTTGTATGTGGTCCAGACTGGGCAAAGTGTTATTATACCCAGGTAGAGAACCCTCAATGAATAATATACATTTCAAACATCAATTGGCATTGCCCTTCCCTTCCCTTTCTGTTCAATTCTTTCTCTTACGCCATGCAACCTGATTCTTCCACCCCTTGGGTGACCTTATACCCTTCCCTTCACTCCTGAACACCCATTCTGTTTCCTCTGTAGTTGTGACTCTTTACTTACCGTTCACACACTGTACTCACTCAATGTTCGCCCTGAAGGCCTTCATTTAGGTTTTAAAAAAGCTCAAGGCCTTCAGAAGGGTGAACACTTCATCTGAAGGGCAAGTGAAAGGCCTTCATTAATGTTCCCATGCTAGCCGAGGCCGTCAAATTTTACTCTAAATTATTCGCAATATCTGTCCTCTGACCCTATATCAATGCCGCCGTCATCTGGGACTGCGTCCCCCGCATCGTCGGCCAACTGTTACATCAAAATCTCCTCCTCTTCCATGACCTGCCACGATGGTTTTCGCTTACGGGGTTTCTCCGCTTCGCCGAACAACGCCTTGAGTGTCATCGACCTCCAGGCTGGCACCCAATCTGGAACAACTGGCGTGTTTTCTTCGTCGTCGCTGCCATCCTCTTCTGCATTGTCCTGCTCTGCTCACTCTGCAGCCTCTGCATCACCAATCCACTTTGCGACCTGTGTTCTCCAGCCCACGGGAGTAAATACCAGGGTGCGGCCGCGTTCACTGGGATCCTCGTTATTCTGGTCGTCGAGAAGATCACTATATCAAGGGACACTTAACAGCGAAACCATGGACTGGTGGTGTTTTCGGCCCTGCCGGGGTTCATACAGTCCTTGTTGCACATGCTCCCCATTTGAGATGAAATCAACTACTCATCACACTCAGAGCCGAACCGAAAACAGACCCTTGTTCGCTTTTCCATCTTGTCCGAGGATAGTCGGTTATGATAGTCCGATTCTTCGATCTTAGTCCGCAAAAATGTGCGCTCGCAGCTGGCTTCGTTGGCGACAATCTCAAGGATTGTAATGGCAAAAGTGGCCAGCTCCGCAAGATGAGCGGAGCCACAGAGGGCCTGCCACACTCGAATTGGGTCGGTGTTGTGCTGGAAAGTGTGAGTACGGGTGCGAAATATTTAGTAATATAGCTACGCGAATCATTTCCCATTCTGCGGCATTGAAATCACTGAAATCGCCGAGTCCCGCCAGATATTGCATAATGGCTTTGGAGACAAGCATCTCCTTCGTCTTTTTTGTCTCGGGGGTGTCCTCGTTGTCGGGTCGACTATTCAGGCGTTGGTATAACTGTCGAGGGTTGATAAGAAGATTGAAGACCTAGTATGAAAGTCGTACCGGAATCAACAGCTTGAGACATTTGAGATGATTCATGTTCGCGTTCGGACCGAAGCAAGACAGATTGTCGAACAGATTGAGAATCAGTGCGGCGAGAAAAACAGTCTGATCGCAGTCCTTCCACCGCTTTTCCAGACAAGTAAGTATACTTGTTTAACTTCCTCCTCGGGGTGGTCGGCAAAGTGCAAAAGATACCGGCGATCGTGAGAGGAACTTGGTTGAGGCACGTCGAATCCTTTTGGTTAATATTGGTCCCGAAGCAGATGGGCTCGAGGTTGCCAAGTATGGTCTCGAGACCACTCCAGAATGATGTGTCACCAATTAACGTGCCGAATCTTTCCGCATCTGCGCGTAGAGCCTCAGCTTTGGTCGATACTGCAGCACTGACCTCGGCGTTGATGATGGCAGTGCGATTTTGGATGACAGCGAGCTGTAGGGCGTCCTTGAGGATGAATAGCTACATGAAGGCGACGAAATGAGTGGTTCAACGAGTGATATTGGCGATGAGATAGGCCAGAATGATAATTCTGCTGAGCCGATGCTTGCTGATAATTGCCTGTGATTTGTCGAATATTTTGCGAATCTTGCCATGGTTGTTGATCCAGGCGATTACGCTGATGGCCTCTCCGGCAAGTACAGCGGCAATGTCGTTAACCTTGAAATAGTCGCCGAGAATTAACTGAAACTGTTGTCGCTAACTCGTCAGACATGTAAAGTTGGGAGAAATGGGGATGAACCTGATGAGCCGAACACAATGGTAGAATTAGCCACGGCCGTTTCTTCACCAGAAGAATTCTGCCTTTCTTGCTTCCGCCATCCGTGTCGGTAGTAAAGTAAATTATGATACAACCGTACTTTTCCTTGATGCGGTCAATCATGTCCGCAAAAAGATCGCACAGGGAGGGACCGTCCTTGTCGAGGGCAGTAACTTCAACGAGCTCGATCAGGTATGACTGGTAAAATTGTCAAGGCATTATTAAGATGATCGACCAACATTCATACCCTGAAATTGATGTTTGCGCAGAGCGCGTTAACGGCATCTCGCTTCTTGTGCTTCCAGCCGTCAGTCCTACGATTAAGCTATTAGCAACTGTAAAAAATGGCGGGGCATCAGGAGAAGGACATACGACGGCCCCGCATATCTGTCTCTCAGCGCCTTATCAACTGTATCTTCCACCTCTGCTGCCGCGTTGTTGGGAAGTCTCCCTCCCACCACCTTCCCGGTCGGCATAATGGCGGGATCCGTGGAGCGCATCATGCCAAATAAAATCAAGGCCTCGGGGTCTTCGAACGAGTTCATCGGGAAACCGGCAGATACGATGGCACGAAGGGCTTGGCGTTGAACTGCCGCTTTCTCCGATTCGGAATATGGCATGTCATTCCTGCGGAACACCGTCAGAGTGGACTGAGTGAGCGCGGGGTGTTGCCGATGTTTTTTGGACAGCGGCTCTTCTGAGGCGGCGGGTGCGTCGGAATAACCGTGTTTTTTGCTTGATTCAGCCTCCTTTGTGGCTTTGTGTTGGGCTGTTGCCTCTGCCTTGGCCTCTGGTGATGCGTGGGGACAGGCATTTTTCCCGCCGAGGAGATGGGTGATCCATGCTGCTTTGTCCGAACAAGTATGTCCTACAGCTTGACAGGCTATATGCAGAATTAGCAATTCCTGAAGACGTACAGTGGTGGCAAAAAGACATGAGTTTTGCCGTTTGGGGCCGTTTCTCCACCTAATCCTTCCAAATAAAGTCCTACCATGCACTACACTGAATTCGATGATTAACGGTGTACTTCAAACCATATGACACCTGTGTCCTTCCACTAGAATAAAATAAGTAAGTATTGCTGGGAAAATCAAGATTCTGAATGTAGGTCACACAGGAAAATGGTCAATACAGCATCAAAGTACTCACAAAGGAGACCTTATTGCTATTTTACTTGACCCAAATTGATTGGGATTTGAGCTCACTACAGGGCCCACAAGTTGGTCATTTTTGGTGTTTTAGAGCCATTTTTGGCCATTTTGAGTCAAAATGACGGACACAATGGACATTGTGAGCTCAAATCAATCTAGGTTAAGTAAAATGGCAATAAGGTCTCCTTTACGAGTATTTTCACCCTATATGCACCATTCTTCACTATGATCTAATTTTAGAATCTTGATTTTCCTGAAAACCTTCATTTTTTAAATTACGAAGGAACAGAACGTATGGCGTAAACTGCATGTAACCCCATAGAATTGAGCTTAGTGTATAGTAGCATTTTATTTAAGGTAATTCGGTGAAGAGACGACCCCAAACAGCGAAACTCATTTCTTTTTGCCGCCACTGTAACTCACTTGGTCTGCATGTAGTTTTTGACGCATCCCTTGCAATTAGTGTTGCCGCAGTGAAACGGTGCACTGGAATGCAGCCGTGAAATCGACCAGAAATGAGAGGCTAAATGAGTGTAGCGAGTATAACTCAACTAAACACTCTAACCAAACCCAAAACCAAATCTAATCACTAAACTCCAATCTCAATACTCGTGTGTGTGTGTGTTCGGGGAAGTAGGGTACGTATCACCCTTCGAAATGGTTGTTTCTCAGAATAAGGTAGCGGCAACACTTATAGTGGTAGCGGCAAGCGGCGTAATTGCAGGCTTTATCTTTAGCAAGAGCTTTGACTTTAAGGCAACTCGTATGAGAATAAAGTGTCAGAGATGAACCGTGCAATGCTACGGTGAATACTCCGGCCACAGAATAATCAACCAGTAAACCGAAAGGTAGAGGTTTTCCTTTATTCCTTCGAACGGACTATTGACAGAGCAAAGCTCAATGTCGGCGGCCAAGAGCAAAGCTCAATTGGCGGCTAGAACCGTCGAACCACTTGTCTTTCCAAAGGGCGGCGGCTGGCTAGGCGGCACGCACTTATATCGGTCTGCGAGTTTGGTTCTAGGACGTACTGGCCTCGAACACAATCTTATTGCAGTTATCAAATCTTTTGCTTTATCTCTGAGTGCACTATATTCCTTCCACAAAGTGGGGGGGGTAGTCTACTCAAGTACATTGGTGCAGTTTCTACAATATTTATACAATCTCGAACATTCAGAATGGAGGTAATCGGAATTTCATCGGAATGGCGTGATAAGTCGTTATTGATTTTGTCGAGATGGTGGCGGCTGACGGTCCAATGGTATGCTTGGTATTGAGTGAACCGTGGGTATGTGGTAACCGGCAGCCGCTGCTGCACATGGTAGTGCTGCGGCATCTCTTTTTAGTGGTAGCGGCTACAAGCCAACCTCAATCCTTTGAGGTCCAACTGTGCCAGCTCAGTAGCGGCAGCCGTTAGAGTAGCGGCTACAAGCCTTGTGTTGAACTGGCTGGTGTAGCGGCACGCACTTTTCATGTCTTTTATCTTTATCATTGGTGGTTTCACACATCCGGTTGACAGCGGCTGCCACATTGTTGGTGGCGGCTGTCAATCCATCCATCTAGATCTGAAACATTTAACTTCGGCCGCCGCCGCTGGAGCGGTAGCCGCAGGAGAAGGATTTGAGTGAGTAGCCGCTGCAGCTCAGTAGTGGCTAGCGGCCACCTCCAATATCTTTACTTTGCTTTTTAATCATCAGAGAGGGTAGCGGCTGGAGAACATGCCTGCTCTAATGATCCCTTGTCTTTCCGCACTTCAATTGGACTCTAGCGGCATAGCCGCCATCAAGATCTGCATGATTGTGCTATTCTTATCTTGCCAAGTTAGACCCAGCGGCTGGCCAAGTTCTAACCCTAGTTTAGGTTAAATTCAACCCATCATTGCAGCTGCCGCTGGAGTAGCGGCTACCGCTAAGACAATGTAGTTCCTCTTGTTCGCCTCAAGCACTCAAGGAATCTGGTGGTTAGCCAACTACCGGAGCCCAGCGGCTGGCTTGAAGACTGAACTTAGTTCCCGCAAAGGTCCCTTGTTGAGCTTCAAACGCGTAGTGTTCACTGGCTTTCGGCCGTTATAGGCGTAGAATACCATCCCGAGGAGAATGTATTCCCTTAGTCCAAGTCTCACTCTAGCCTTCGAATAGGTTCGAAATCGAAAGAAAACTGGTGGTTTTCATGCGTGTTTTGGTACACGCCCTATCAGCGGTCAGGTTCAGAACCGATTATGAACCTGAACCAGACCCAGGTTCGGGTTCAGTGGCTGTGTGGTTTGCTGAACCGAACCCGGGGTCCGGTTCGGGGCTCGCGAATTTTAAGAATTTGCTGAACCTGTTCGGACCGGTGAAACGGGTGCTCGGGGAACAGACCAGAATGCTAAACTAATGCTAAAACTGACAAGCAAGATGCTTTGCTGCTTAAACCAAATCCATGGATAAGGCCTTCACAACTAACAACTACTAACCAAAACTAACACCAAAACACCCCTTTCAAGGTCTATCGCCGACGAGTAAAGATGCTTGTCCAAGATTACACGAATGTACTTCCAAGGACGAGGACCAAGTACCGAGATGGCTTAAGTAGTCTTTTTATGAATTGCGCTGGTTAAGCGTGAAAACACCGTTTGTTCGCCTTGTCAAGTGCAGAACCAATGTCCTGAACGCCTGAGTTGACTTGTAAATATTGCAGCTTCTCAGCTTTGATTGCGATTCTCTTTAGATAACCAGTTCGGACAGAGTCCCACTTCGTGCACAATAAATCCTGTGTTCTCTCGCCGTTTAACTTTGTCTGGAGCCCGTTGTATAGTATCACTTTGTCTGGAACCCGTTGTATAGTATCACTTTGTCTGGTAACCACAATTCCGTAACTCGGTCCGTTTGGTTTAAGGGTTTCGCAAATCAATGCCAGTCAACTTGTTATATTCGAGCTACTCCGTGGAGGTAGTCTTAGCGAAACAAGCCCTAGTCTCCCTTGGTGCACGGGCGCTGGTAGCTGCCGGCTCTCTTGGGGGAGATTTCGTGCTGTCCTACTAAACTATGGCTCCCTTATATACATTTACTACATACTAGTTACATACGCGCTATTATCATGCGGCGGCTATTATCCGAGCTTTAGTCGGTCCATTACAGTCATTCTATTCAGTCGGAAAGCTATCCGACTCCTTTGTTGCATTTAAAAGCGGACCAAGGTTTCACTTGGTGCCTAAGTCGATCGATCACTTAGTAAGTCGTTTTGTACCACCTCGCACTTGAGGTGGCCGTTTATCCCTTAAGCAAGGATCCCTTGGTTGAACTCAGCCAATTAATAGCTCTCTGTAGACACCAACATGTTTGTGGTTCTGAACATGTAGTTCACATCATCAATAGCAATCTTGTTTTAGAAGGTATTGATCGGTTCCTTGGCAGGCCGGCCAAGTCGGACATCCGGCACAGTGCTTAACCGCCATTGAGTTATGCACTGCGGCAGATCAGGTGACCAGGCGCGTCGCGTCACAGCGAACAACTAAAACACAACACCTCAAAAAGTCGGCTTAAGGTAGTTTCCCCTTTAGCCCAATATTAGACAGAGTGGATATGTACTAATCCCTTGATCAACTAGACCCTGCGGTGGCTTCTGAACCGTTTATCCAGCCATGCCTAAGTCATGCTCGACGTCAAACCCCTTAAGCAGTATGTGAATATTCTGCTTAAGCGGGTCGCGCACGAACTGTGATTACCACAGTAAGCCTTTTAACTAACCGTGCAGGATGACACGTTAGCCCTTGTTTTTAGTGCTGGGTTTTGATTGTTTAATACATTTTATACCCTGAGGAATCCCAGAGGGTCCGTGGTATGGAATGAGGGCTCTGTTTAATACGTTAAATACCGGCGCCGCCGGGCCGAAATTTTCGACGTATTTAATGTATTAAACACGTATTTAATGGTGTATTTAATGTATTGAATACACCTGCCACGCTAGCGGGTCTCATTCAGCGTCCGAGGTGGTCCATGCAACATCCAACTGCTTCCTAGGCTTGCTCGCCGGCTCTGAGGCGAGGCATCAGGTTTTCCCTGGCCAGGTGTAAAGCGCTCCGTAAGTTTTGGTGCCCTCCGGCTGCGTAGCCGACGGCTAATTCCGAGTCGCCGACTGCGACAGTGCAGATTTTTATATATTCTTAATACCTTGCCCACTTCAGATGTTACCTTGAAATTGATCCACAGTGCTCATGGGAGCCATTTGCACTTTGATTCCAGCCTTTGTGGCATTAAATACACATTAAATACAACACTCCTGGAGGTCCTGCGGTATTTAATGTATTATACCACGTATTTAATGTATTGTATGAAATGTTCAATACATACACCATTTAAAACCCAGCACTACTTGTTTTAGGCTATGTGCGTGCTTTAAATTGATAAACAACGCAATTTCTGCGTGTTCCAATACACGGCTTATCACCGGTTCGAACCCGTCCGAACCTCAGGTAAAATACTCGAGTTCAATTGTGAATCTTGTGGGGAAAATATTATTATTTCAGCTGTAGAGAGGGGTGCTTGAGTTCTATTTACCCTAGCTTAGGTGCTGATGACCGGTAGATTGACGCTAGAGTGTAGTAGTAGAGGGCGGGTACTGCATATATACACACTGGATATTGTAGGTGAGTGTTTGGAAAAGGTCTATGAATTAATAAGTAACAAGTTGACTGATCTTGACCTTCTGAGAGACGGTGCTCATTTTTATTTACCGTCTCTCAAAAGGTCATCTCAAACTGAACAATCTCACAGTGATTGGGTTCCTCAACTGTTGGGTGGCAGGCCCCGGAACAAATGAACTCAGAAGGGAGTGAAGATAGTTCAGGTGGTGTGATGCGGGCTCACAGGTCAACATGGGCGTGGCATACAGTTGCGGTGCAAGTAAATTACTTCCTTTTGTTTGGAGTATTTCTCGCCCTTTTGAACCGTGGGAAGAAAAATCGGTTCGAACCCGTCCGAACCCCTCCTGAACCGGAACCGGACCCCATCGAACCGCGAACCTAGGTCCGGTTCAAGGTTCGGAGGTTTTACTGAACTGGACCCTGGGTTCGGTTCAAGGTTCGGAAAATGTTGGTGTTGAACTGGACCGAACCGGACCGCGACAACACTGCTTGCAATATGTTTTGGAATGTCGGACGTTTTGGGCCTCACCTTTGTGGAAAAAATCCCACAACGGATTAGAAGCCATCGAAGAAGGTGGGCGACGACACGACACGGAACGGCGGAAACGGAATTCCGAAAGAAAATTACATAACGGCCACGTGATAGGTGAAGGCTTCCTGAAGGGGTCGATCGCTGGGCCGAAAAATCTGAAGGCTTTCATGAAGGCCGCCTGAAGGCCTTCACCCTTCGGGCGAACACTGTACTCACTTGGTCTCTCATACCCAGATCTAGGGTCACTTGCACCTTGCTTGTTGAAGTCTGCTAGATCACATCAAACCCCGTAAAGCAAAAATCCTAAGTAAATCCAATCTCGGGTAGATTGCCTCTTTGTATTTTCTACATCTACTGTATCGAATACCAAAGCTTATGCCAGTCAGAGAATGGATTATTCAACCGCCCGGATGTGTCGTTCACCGGCCCAAACTCTATGGGATGCCGGTATCAGCCGTGGACTCGGAGGGAGGGCACATGATTGGAGATTCATTACCATTAAAACACCAGCTCGTCAAAAAATGAAGTGGTGTATTGGTGGACCATCTTGCTGTGAGTAGGCTCATTTAAATTGCGAGGGCTTTTTGAGCAATCACAATTGGGCACCACCCTGCACTATGTCTGCTTTCATCCTCATGTTTTGATTCAATACCCATATTATTTTATCACGTCGAAACAAATTGATTGCGTGGATCGATTGCGTTCAAGTTCCACTTCAACTTGAACCATCCAACATCAAACCAGTGTTTGGCTTTTCCATATCGGGCAGCGCCGAGATTGAACCCGTCTAACTGTTAATTAACTGCATAAATCCAACCAACTAAGAGCAATTGTGCACCACATGTTGTAGTCTGTTGATTAGGGTGATCAGTTGATCACTGGGCCGCTTATGACAAATCATAATTTTTCTCGGATGATAAGGTGAGGTCTTTGACGCGTTTTTTGTTGATTTAGGGCCTCCCCGATACTTAGGATGTCGACCCAAGTATTATCCTCAGCCAAATCTAGTTGCCAGGATTCAAAAACAAAGATGTGATGCCCGGCATGCCGACAGTATGCGACAAAAGGCTAAGATGCTGGTTCAAGCTCGAGAGACAAAATCTGAAGAGACAGATCCCTTCATAAAGTAGTAAAATGCACCGATTTGTTTGACTTTTAGCTGGTGGAGGTTGTATGAAGCTGTAGGAAGGGAGAGGGAAAATGATTTGTAATCCACTGCCAAAAGATTCGTAATAAGCGGGCGACCTTACACCGGTACCGGTGGTGCGGTTAACTACAGACTGATCAAACAGTTGTTTGTAGGTGCAGACACGGAGAGTTGGTCAAACTGCTTTCACGTTGATTCGGCAGTCCAATGGGAGCAACTGTGCAAGGGGCCGTCGGGATTGAAATTTCGGATGGGGGTCTAGAGAAGGCCGAAAAAAACTTTGTGCTATAAGTTTTGGGACGGCAGCAGGAGAGTGTACAAACATTAGTAGAGGCATATAAGGGTTTCAATGAGTGAAAAACCTCAAATTTGGCCTCCCACTCGCCTCAAAAGGTGTTGAAATGATAATTGCAATCAAAAAGTGCTTGTTCAGCGATGCCGGAGCAGGTTGGAAAGAATTCTGCAGGTCTAATCAAAGGTTTCACAAAATTAATCAGACCACTTGTGGTTCAACCGGCACCCGTAGGGGATTCGAAGAAATAAGATTTAAAGCAAACTGCAGGAAACTCGCACCCGTAGGAGATTCCGAGTCCAAGGATCAAATTTGACGCAAACAGCAAGGAACTGCCTTGTGGTATCCAAGGATTTCAACCCACCCTGTAGAAATGCAGCAGACTGATGAAAGACTGCACCCATGCTTCAACCTGCAACTGTAGCTGAGCAGAGTCAGAAACTCTGCGCCCGTGAATATGGTTTGGAGAAATAAAGCAGACCGATGAAAGGCTGTACCTGTGTTTTACCCTGCACCCACTCTGAGTGATTTCGAGGAAGCGGACATTTCTATCCGCAGACCGATGAGAGCCTGAGGCTACACCTGTGTTTCAACTCGACTTGAAGATGATTACCAGAAAACCGACCGAAAGCTACACATGTTTCAATTTTGCACTCTCAGTGATTGAAAGATTGAAAGCAAACAGCAGGAGGTGCTCACCCGTGAATCCCATGATTTTAATCCACACCAGGAGGTGGTTTGTGATGCATGTGTACCGTATTGCGAAAGATCACGCAGATCGGAGAAACCTATACCCGGGATTCAACTTGCACACGTGAGAATTTGAGGAAATGAAAGTGAGGGCACACATAAACCCATTGGAGTCGTGCAATCAGGAGGGTAATCATGTAGCAGTTGTAAAATTTCAAAGCAAGTTTTGAGCAAGTTCACAGTCTTCAGTCAATTCGCACCCGTATCAGAGGATCTCAAGATGCAGCAGATTTTAATCTGAGTAATTTGTCTCATATCCAAGGTAGTGACGGATGAGCTAACACTTGCCCTGTCGGAGTCGCGTCGAATGTGGAAATTCCGAACACAGATTGATGGTCCACGTGATTGCGGCCAATGTTTGTTCCATGTTTGTCGGAAAGACAGATACACATTGTCATTGGCTCGCTTCAGCATCACGTAACACCCGTCTTTTGTATAATAGATTGAGGTGTGCTTTACCATCTATCGAGATCCTGGTTGGAAGAGTCCAGGTCAGTAAGCAATACTGTCCAGCATTGTAATTTTTGGCTTCAATGCCCCTGTCATGTACTATTAGTGACTGGGAACCTGGCCACACTAGGAAGCTGGCCATAGGCCAAATATAGGACTCTAGAGTGTGTAATATCTTCCTTCCGTATTTCCACAATGGAATATGAACCAGTGCGCACCTTAAGACCAAATTTCAACCCAAAGTGATAAGTTGATCCAAAGCTGTGCCCGGATTGATTGCGGTCCGGAGGGTGAGAACACCATTTTGATAACCCCGAGCCACCGTTTCGCTTGTTTCTCAACCAATACGCAGTAGATCCGAGACTTTGGGGGCTTATTATTTTGGTCTGATGTGGGACTCTCTTGTGAGCATACAGGACCTGGCAGATACTTTGTTCTGCATCCCCAAATTCACCAACACACCGGGAACAGGAATTCAACATTTGCAAACTGAAATTCGAGATAGCAATGCACTCTTGCAAAGTACGATTCCGAGGCCTTGTAGTATCCATACTAATGTCTCAACCTTTCATATCCTGAATAGTGCGACACCTGAATGCTTCCTCATCCCTCCTGATACGCACTTCAATAGAAAATCACCTGTTCGGCCCCCAAAAAAGGATTAAACGTCGGGTTCTCGGCAGAATACCTCCAAGCTAGAGGTATGTGTCCAGGTTCGTCCACTAGGTTCCAATGAACCTGCTTGTGAATTACTTTGGCTTCAAGTCTGTTATCACTCGCGTACCAACCCAATTTAGGATGGAAGTGCAGATCCCGCCACCAAGGCCTGTATAAAATGTCGCCGCTACGCCACTTCTGCATGGTCGAATGTATGACAGAAGGACCCAAAATGCGTTATATGGATCTCATATACACTGCGCACAATGGTCTGGCCCCTCATTCTTCATGACCAATGAGCCTTTCAAGGGTGGCCAGGTTCCACGTCAATTGCCTGTTCGGGAAATCCTTGAAAACTAAATTCGCTGAGCACGCAAATCGGCACCGAAATTATTGCAAATATGCTCAGTCTCTTCGCAGGATCCGCGCCTATTGCGTAGGGTCCACAAACCTGACAGAAGCCCCCGTGGTACATCGGTATTGGGCCCAAATGCCTTAGGTGGCCAGGTTCCCGGCGGGATATAGTATTGAGCCAACTGATTTGTTGAATAATTAGCTTTCATTCATTTCCCTCAGGTCTCCCCTTTTGAACATAGATAAGAACTCTCCAGGGGTAACTCAACTCAACTTTGACTCAATTTCAAGGTTCTGGCCTTCCCTTTCTTACCGTTTGAACTGCAGGATTTGTCTAGGTGCCTGCCAATATTAATTAGCACCCGATCCACGGCGCCATGGGACGCAAAGAAAAAATTGCCTAAGCAGGGAACCTGCTGTGTATGATGTCTGTGACTCTTGGGTATTTCTTTCCTGAGGATTAGTAGCATCAGCTGTTGAAAACATGAAGCCCGAGGTCTGTTGTGCTCTGTTTCCAACTTGGATCAAACGCGCCGAAGATATTACATAATATTCAGTATCGGTATCAGTATTGGACACCGGCACCAGTATCGCGCCTAATTAAAGCCTCTCTAGCACTTTATATAGGTTCAGGAAGGATAATACATACCTCAGACATCCAAACCAAGTGGCAGTAGTTGTCCGAGGGACATTCAGTAGGTGGCGGAATGTCCGGAGGGAGCAGCCCGATGCCAGGGGTGGGAGATACCTTCCCGATATGGCAGGGGGGGGGGAGGGAGTCCAACCAAGGCAGAAGAAACTTTTTGACCCCCCTTCCGATTTCTGAATCCCGATGTCCCCTTGCAACTGTGCACCACATCCACATTTTCCTTGTATGCCTAAACTGGACAAGAGCGAAAGGCCCGCCTCGCGGCCCTTTCTTCTCTTGATGATGACACCCCTTTCTGCTCAATGTGATCAATAGATGTATCAAGCGGCACATCCGGCACTGGAGATAACCAGGAAGAAACACAGGCCTCAGGCGAGACAGAACGACCTCAAACTTCGACACTAGACAGAAGTTGGTGGACGGGGAGTTGGTGGACGGCTCTTCGTTATATGCTTATTAACCGCTCAGAAAGCACTCATAACACCCGGTCTTCTCAATCTATCAACCAGGAAGAAACACAGGCCTCAGGCGAGACAGAACGACCTCAAACTTCAACACTAGACAGAAGTTAGTGGACGGGGAGTTGGTGGACAGGTCTTCGTTATATGCTTATCAACCGCTCAGAAAGCACTCACAACACCCGGCCTTCTCAATCTGCCAACCAAGAAGAAACACAGGCCTCAGGCGAGACAGAACGACCGCAAACTTCAACACCAGACAGAAGTTGGTGGATGGGGAGTTGGTGGGCTGCTCTTCACTAACTGCTCAGAAAGCACTCATAACACCCGCTCTTCTCAAACTGCCAACCAAGAAGAAACACAGGCCTCAGGCAAGACAGAACAACCTCAAAATTCAACACCAGACGGAAGTTGCCTGGGAAGTTGGTGGACCGTTCTTTGTTGATTGTGCTCAGAAAGCCCTCATAACACCCGGTCTCATCAAGCTGTCAACAAGGAAGGAACACAGGCCTCAGGCGAGACAGAATGATCTCAAGATTCAACACCAGACGGAAGTTGCCTGGGAAGTTAGTGGACCGTTCTTTGTTGACTGCTTATTGAATGCTCAGAAAGCACTCATAACACCTGGTCTCATCAAGCTGTCAGCAAGGAAGGAACATAGGCCCCAGGTGAGACAGAATGATCTCAAGATTCAACACCAGACGGAAGCTGCCTGGGAAGTTAGTGGACCGTTCTTTGTTGATTGCGTATTGACTGCTCAGAAAGCCCTCATACCACCTGGTCTCATCAAGCTGTCAACAGGGAAGGGACACAGGCCTCAGGTGAGACAGAACAATCTCAAGATTCGACACCAGACGGAAGTTGCCTGGGAAGTTGGTGGACCTTCTATACAATAAGAGCTCCAAGTCCGCCAGAAGTTGGTAATCATATTGCTATACCTCAACCATGGCCTTATGTATTGTGATTCTCATTGAATATTTGGAAGTACAGCAACATTTTGAGTGTTCAGTATATTTTGATGTGCCATCAAAAAAAATCAAAATCACTATAACTTTACGAGTATTGAGGCGCATAACATTTCGCTTGTACATCTGGGTTCGTAGAATCAATACGAAACCTTTTTATTTTTTAATGCGGCATCGTTGATGGCGACGTCGGGACAGCGTTCGGGGGGTTGCAGCGGTGCTCGGGACACTTTTTTGATGGGAGTGATGTTGGGGACACTGTTGACGGTGTGATGGGCGGCAGGTGTTGTTGATGTGATTGCGGTGTTGTGATGGGTGATGGTGATGCCAGCGACCACCGACGACGACGATGGTGACAGCGACGGCGGCAGTGATGGTGAAAGGGTGTCGGGAACGGCAGTGGGGCACTCAATAGAGTTGGTGGACGGTGTTGGGCACAAGAGGTAGGCGGTAGCCGAATCCCGGACACTGACCTCTTTTTGATCATTTGACCCCAACTCCGCTGTCGATAATCTCCGTCATTTCACCCCAAATCGTAAATCTGATGTAGATGACCCCTCCCATTTGTGATACTTCTCTTTCGTTCTGTCTACTCAGAATTCCCTTTACCGTCCAGTTGAGAGTACAACTTCATTTTGATTCGGGGTGTCAAGCTGTCAAATATTTGAGCCCCTTGACGACCGAAATGATAGAGCATTTTGCTCTTTCTACATGACCCAGACAGAAAATCGGAGGGATGCATACTCCCCTGAAGTGGTATCTGAGAATCCGAATATCTAATTTTTATCGTTATCGGTTACAGCCAACGACAGTACCGAAGGCGCGGATCAAAATTTTCCAATTTTAGAGATTTTTTATCTTTCTGAAAGAATTCCCCATTGCTCGCTTAGTACTACACCGTTCAACTTGTAAGTAGGCTAAAAATGACAGGCTAATTCATGCGCAATTAGTCATAGACCCAAAACGACGAAATTATTTTATCTTAGGTAAGCTCACAATTCGGGCTTGGTTGATGGTAAATTCGCGCTGGTAGTGCCATATCACATCCAATCGGGCCCACTCTTTGGCAGGACTATTCAGGAGGTGCTATGATGAGCTCCATAGACACAGAACAGCAGATATGCTACCCAAAAACTTTAAACCTGGACCGAATGGATCCCACTCTGAGGGCCACTCACCAAACATTCAAAAATAAACCAGCAGATTGCACCGAGCTCTACAGTGTGTACTACTTGTTGATGTGCTGGCATGCAACTTGATTTTGCACCAGGAGCAGGGAAAAAAACAACTTCAGCACAGTTCATAGGACTCAGAAGCGGGAAGGCCCGCTTGTTTTGTTGCCTCTGGAGAGGGACAAGACAAGCAGGGGAGGGCAATTTATCCTTGTACTGGCATCCAGGGTAGATTGTGGAGTAATAGGAAACATAATCTACAGCGAGTGCGCGTGAGTAAAAGAGATTCAATGGTTCAATTACAACTAAGATTCAACCTCTTGATGCAAGCAAGTTGTACAACACACTTTGGGTTCTTTCTGCTCAAGGGCAAGGTGCGGAAATTGGGTGCTTGAGGAGGGAAGAAACAATGATGTGAGGCCAATGATGTGGAGTGACTTTGGTGACTGCGTGATGATGAAACGCGACGCGACACGTCTAATTAGTGATGCGGGACGTGTATTAGATTGTTTTGGGCATATATTCAAGTTAGATACATACCTAAGGCTCTCTAGTGGGTGTGCTTCACGGCTGAGATCGAGTTCTCTAGTCAATACACAATTTTCAGCATTCTCACTGTTGAATCCCCGTGGCCCGGTTCTAAATGTATTGGGTAGAATATCATAGTCCTACCAAGAATTGGGCCCGATTAGATGTGATATGGCACTACCAGCGCGAATTTACCGTCGACCAAGCCCGAATTATGAGCTTACCTAAGATAAAATAATTTCGTTTTTTTAGGTCTATGACTAATTGCGCATGAATGAGCCTGTCATTTCTAGCCTACTGACAAGTTGAACGGTGTAGTATTGAGCGAGCAATGGGGAATTCTTTCAGAAAGATCAAAAATCTCTAAAATTGGAAAAATTTGATCCACGCCTTCGGTACTGTCGTTGGCTGTAACACATAAAAGAGGGAAAGTGTTATCAGTGTCAAAGGGAGGTTAGTGTTCGGAATTTGGCTACCGCCTACCTCTTGGTTGGGCACTTACCCTAAGTCCCTCAGATGACGGATATAAGAGATTCCCGTGAATTTGCCTAAACCCCTCTAGTTAGAGAGGGAACCCCCCCCCCCCCCCCACCTTCCCCCTCTAACTAGAGGGTTTAGGTGGGCACATTAGGTGGCCAAATTTCACAAAGTCAGCGGTTCGACCCCCTCACTGTGCCACAAGCTTAATTTTTTTTTTGCTCTTGGGCATGATAGTGGGGATATATGGTGGTGAGTACCCACCCAACCTTGTTCTAGAGTCTCACTTAGTTTCAATGTTGACTTTACAAGGGTGATTTTCATGCCTAAAAAGGGCCGAAAGATCACAAGATTTTGTCAAATGGCTCGTCCTTTGATCACCTCTGTTTTGAGGAGAACTCAGAATCTTGACTCGAGATAAATATAGTGAAGAAAATAGAAGGAACAGAAGAAAGCGGAGTAAGCTGAATCGGGGAGAACATTGGGGAAAATGGGTCGTTGGGAAAAGCCGAACCGTGGGAAGATCACAAATTGCATGCTCGGCTCCTCTTGTGGGATGGAATGGACCATCCAGGAACAAGGGGTGGTCAAAACAAAACCTTCGGACATCAACTCCCAAAAACCTCTCACCAAAGACCCCGAAACTAGATCCACCACCACCCGTGGGACTGTCCCACGGCCCCAAATGCGGCTGGAGGCCAAATGCCGTGATGTACTTTTGTCCAGCTGCCGCCAACTGTTCCAGCCTAGGTGCTAACACTCCACAAGGCTCAGGGTGAAGTGACCAAAAGATTCATTCATGCAACCTGTATTATATGTCTTTTTTTCCGTACAGTCTCCCGTGTTCCTTGTTAGTAATTCACCAAACGGCGGTCCCACGACCTGGTTTTGAAGCTTTGTGGTCATGCCGAGGGTTGGATTTTTTTCAGACAGAATATCATATATAATGAACTATTTCTGCCCTCATAAAAAAGGTTGCTACCTCCGGATCATGCGGACAGGTACGGTTTGCCGGAAGGACTCGGATGGATTTATTTTGGGAGATTGGCGGCGGTTCGAAGCCGGCTGAATACATTTATTCTTACCACTACTACTATGTTCGATATTACATTTCAACGCATTACAGAGGCCATTTTTGAGAAGAGATCCCAGGCCGTCTCTGCGGAACAAAGAGGTGAGTCGAGTAGGTCATACACCTGGGTAGCAAGTGCGTCAAATTCAGCTGGAACCCAATTCAAAGCATCCTCTCTGTTCAGGGGTATGCTATCACGGAAGGCGTCCACAGCAGCCTGCGGGACCGGTATTGCAAAGCAACGGCCTCCATAATGTTCCGGGTGTGCATAGAGCTCATTCGGGGACACCCCAGATGGCATCAATTTGTTGCGCTGACGGCGAATAACGTGTGAGTTCCACCGCTCGGTGAAGTTCAAGTTCGCCTTGGACTATTGGGGGCCAAATCCAATTGAAGAGATGCCTGGAAGAAAATGAGGACCAATAAAATCCTGATAGTAAAAGATATTACACGCACCTGCGGATGGTGACCCATCTCCTGCCTCCGGTGTGGTGAAGGAGATATTTGAAGCTGCCACAAACCGTCGCATTGTATGGCTGTTGGAGCCTATGCGTAACTCCTCTGTCACTCATTACACTGGAACAATGGACCACCTGGCTGGTCAGGGTCAGCTTGCCCACACCCTTTCCGCATTTGTGCATTATGCCTTCCAGTGGAGCGAAGGTGCTATTGTCCTTGCGGACATACAAGGTATGTGTTCATTCTGAATTTTCTGCCTGGTATTGATACTTGCAAGGTTCATCGGGGAGACTCAGTACGAACACTATGGGTATTCTCATCTTTGACATGATGACCCACACACCTGATGGGTATGTGTTTCTCAATATTCTGTGCTAAATCTCATCCATTTTCAGGGATTCCGGTGTCGGAGATCATGGCGGAAAGGGCATTGAAAAATGGCGTGATCAACATGACTGTAATGTCTTCTGCAAGACTCTTAACCTTGCTGTAGGAGATGATGATGACGAGCAGGATTGATTATTGTAGTTGCCTGATGTCACAGTAAAAACCAATGCCTTCATTTGAACTATGTTAAAAATGAGCGGAACATCTTGGGATTGCCTGGCGAAGGAATCCTGAGGTATATGATGTGTGTTGGTATAGCCATTGATCATGTTAAAGCACTAAGAGTCTGCCTCTGAGTAGTTGTGCAAGAGCGCGAACGAACACAAGTGAATTGATGGAGGATCACATGATCGCGTTCCAAGGTCCGGATAACATGGGGCGCCCCGTGAAATAAATGATTGGAAGCAGGCCGGCGAGCGGCGGGGCACAAAAAGGGTTTGTTCTGCAGGTCTGGAGAGGCACCAATTTGAGCCGAGAAATCGTGTTTGACTCAACTCCAAAAACTAAAGGTGGAGCCGGGCTCAGCGCCAAGTTGGTGCGTCTGAACCGCATTTAGCGTCAGCGGGTGGGAAAAAAGACAGAAAAAAGACAATTGTTCTAGTACACAGTGTATTTGTATATCCAATGGATTCTCTGCAGCTGAGATCCGAAGACGAGCGACTACGAGCGACGGGATTTACCAGGATTTGCTACGGTGTCAGCATAAATGACGAGATTTGATGTGCAAGTCACCTGATGTTTTGGCGACATTCTCGGCTGGTAGAGCACAAAAAACTCACTTCGTTCCCTTTTTGTGAATCACACCTGCCATAGTTAATTTTCGGAGTATATAATAGTCTCTTGTGCTCAAAAGGTTGACAAAATATGCAGTAAGACAGTAACTACACATATGTTTTGTACGGGACTCGATCCAGCGACCTCGGCGATCCGTGCCTAATTTTATTTTCATCCGAGTCCTTCCCGCAAACCGTAGACAGGGGAATTAAATCCCATTCAACTGCTTCAAATAGCACCAAGATCTGAATTATTGAGAGCAATTGTGCACCCTGCACCACATCCGCTTTCATCCGAAACACAATGACCATGTCGTTTTGTCTCACCGCTTTTGCTAAGAAATCTATTTTGAAGCTGAACCGTTCAACTAGTATTGGGCTTCTCTTCATATTGGGCAGTGCCGTTGTGAGTTGTGCTGCCTTGAAGGCACAATTAATCAATGCCGATGGGTGGCCAAAGTCTTGGGGTACACCGCCAATCGAGTCCATTGTTCATCAAACATTGTAATGCGGATGTTTCGGCAACATGTCGCCAAACATCACAGGGCCGGGGCCAAAAAAAAAAGGGGAATTAAGTTGATCTTTTTACTCAAAATATCGCAGCAAATTTATTGCGGCCGAAAATCCGATTTGATTCTTCGGATTTAAGGCTCGGCGAAATCTAATCACTAATCTAATCTATCACGATACAAATAAAGCACGATTAAACTTGAAGTTTCGCTGCACCTTTCGCGAGCCACAAAATGCATAATCTAAGATAAGGAATAGTAGGTTCTGAAATAAGCCCACAAACTTCGGGTTTAAAACGCGTAGATATCATTTTCTATACTTTACATTTCGAATTACATTTAAACGACGCTAAAACGGTAAAAAGAAAATCTCATTTAAAAGCGCTTGAAACTCGATACGAAACTTCACGTTTAGAGCGACTTTAAATCCGTCTGCAGATGATCTGCAGATGATCTGCAGACCGTCTGCAGAGACCATCTGCCGCAGATCGTATTAGACCGGTGCGCCGGACCCCGCTCCCGACCATGCAACACAGCCACCTCGCCCATCCGGCTTCTTGTACCACGTCCGCATTCGCATTGAAAACATAAATCGCCGAGAGGAGGAGTAGGGCGTAATATCCAGAAATCGAGGCCGGAAGGTCCGTTGGCGCGGATGGACGCCGCTATGTGATTATTGACAAAATTGTGTGTTTCAAGTAAGAATACAGTGTCGATGGTATTACGAGAGGCGCGCTGCGAGATACTTTGCAGAAAGTTTGTCGTTCTTCATATTCACCTTGTGGGCGGCAGTACTGAACCTGAGCTTGTTTTTCCATTCACTGTAGGTGTGAAGCTTGACCTGCGGGCTCTTCGTCTCCTTCAACCTTTTCAGGAACCACCGCTCACAATTGGCATTCCACCATCCCGTGTGGAGTCCGGACGACCAGAAGGCGGTTGGTGTCGGCCACCAGGAGATGTACTTCAATTGTTGGCCGTCTTCTGCCGCCTTGCTCTTTTGACCTGGACTGAAATGAGTATACATCAGTGAGAGGGTACGCTTGTCTACGTACCTGTTTCAATCACGTAGACTCCGCAAATAAGACGGATCTCTTCCTCCGTCAGGGTTTCATACCACAGCGCTTTTTCGCCATTCCCGCTGGCCACGCGTGCCCCGGTATCGAGGACATCTTCGGAGGCTTCAAGGCAGGCCAAGCCCTCGGAGTCTGAGAGAACTAAGCGAGCGAGTCGGCCCACGATGCCCCCATAGAACAGGGCTACGCGACCGCGCGACGAGTGCAGGAATCCGTCACGGTGTTGGACGTAGACGCCAAAATCGAGGAGGGTGGGGATGTAGCCAGCGGGGCGACGACCTAACGTCAGGCGGGAAGAAACAGGAGCAGGAGATGTGCGAAGATGAGCAGGTCTCCGCCAGCTCGGATGAAACGCCGCACCCAGTTTGACAAGGTTGCGGATGATATATTCAACGCCGTCGTGCACCCAGTCGGACCTGATGATCTGAAGCGCAGTTGCAGCGCTCTCTACTAGAATCGACGGGCTGGACGCTTCAGAACCGCGAAGACGAATCTCGTAGAGCGTCTTGTCCTGCTGGCGGAAGACGGTGACGTCGACGTTCCAGTCATTGTTCAAGTCCGAGTCTGGTGATATCAAATCACACAGATTAGCAGGAGCGGCTTTGAGATCGCCCTGGAGAATGTAATAAAGGAGGGTGGGGAGCGCCGACGTTTCAGGAACATCCCACGTTTCGTCGCCGACGGTCCACGCACACGCTTTGGACTGCATCTTGGGTTGCGTCTGCTGGGGAGAGATGGGCTCGGCGAAGCCGAAGCGAAGGGAGATGTTGGACTGGACGTCTTGTTTCTGCCATCCCAACAGGGTCTCCACATCTGCACCTCGATCCTGATCCGCGGGCTCCAGATCGTATGCTCGCTCGAGGACCTGCGCGGCCCTCTCGCCAGTCTCCGCCTCCAGTGTATCACGCCCGGGGACATCAGGAATTGACGGAATGACCTCGGTGGCTGAAGTGGGGGGGTGGAATGGCATGAAGTCCTCATAGTCGTCGTCGCCGTCGTCGAAAGACTCGGGCTCGGCCTCTTCGTTGGGAGCTAACGCGGTGCAAAGATCCCACTGATCGGAAAAGGAATCGTAGATGCGCTGGGCGGGGGTGAATTCGTCCCAGCGCTCAGCCGCCGTGGTGCGATTGTACGCGCGCCGGATAAAAAAGCCACCCTCCTCTTCATCCCATATGAACACACGAGCCCCCCTCTTGCCCGGTGACGCTCCCTTAGATGCATGAGCTTCTCGAGCAAGACGCGCCGTCCTTGCCTCTGTAGATTCGTGCTGCGCGCGCTTGTCGTTGCGTAACCTGCGGCGCTCCATGAAAGCGTGGACATCTTCCCCTTCTTTCTGGTCGCTGCCGGGTTCGACAGCGGGGAAGGGTACGGCGTGGACATCTACTCCTTCTTTGTAGCCACTGCCGCGTTCGACAGCGGGGAAGGGTACGGCGGAGAAAGACGCCGCTGGATGTGGGGAAGGCGGAGCAGATGCGCCAAACGGCATTGGGAAGGAAGGTTCGCCGTTTCTGAGACTTATATAGGCCCATTGGGCACCCGGCTTCGAGGAGCCCGTTTTGTAGATCGCCCATGGGCTGAAAACCACGCCGCCGTCCAGGCTATGTAGATATTCAAGCTCGTCGGCATCGGGCACAAAACTCACGGCGACGAGAGGTTCGGGGATGGGCTCCTTGAAAGGATAATCTTTGCCGAAGAAAAAGTAGAGGGGGATGCGGTGTTTCCCCCCGAGGAGATGGGGTAAGAGCCAGCGAATGTGTCGAGGAAGGTAATGATCAGCATGCTTTTTTGCGAGAGTGAGGTCAATGATGCCCCCGAGACGGTCGATGGACATGTCTCCGGCGGCAGAAGCCCCCAAGTCGGTAATCCACTGCGGGTGGAGCTTTGGGAGTTTCCCCTGCAGCCTAGCTCTCCAGTGATCGCGGTCGAGCGCATCCAGGAGGATGAACATGAGCGAGATTTGGGCTATGAGCGGGAGAAACGCATCGCGCGAGCGCAGAGCGATGTCTACGGCGGCGGAGCGAGAGCGGGCATTCCGCTCGGTGTAGCGATAGGAGATGGGAGATAGAAACCCGTACACCCCCTCGGCAATACGACCACCATAGAGGTCGACCATGATCCGCAGTGTCATCCGGAGGAGACTCTCCAAGTGCAGCCACTTGTCGATGAGGTCCTTTTTGAGGCCCCATCGGACCTGAGAGTCGAACTCGCCCGGCGCTACGACGTTCAATTGCTCCACGGGGACATTGTGTTTGTCGACATCGAGGCAGTCGAAGAGAGGCGCATAGAAGGGGTTGTATCGAGGGAGAAGCAGAAGGTAGGGCATGTGGGGGTTGATCCAGACGGGACGTTTGAAGTCGCCATGGCGGAAGTTGTACGCGTCGGGGGCGGCCGCGTGCTCTGGACGGGGAATGTCGAGTAGAAAGCGGGGGTCACCGAAATGTACCCCAAAGACGCCCATGTTGTTCTCAATGTGGCCGTCGAAATGCTTTTTGCCCTAAATCGTGGTTGAGCGTAAGGTCGCCAAAGAACGGAGGGCAACGTACATAAGGGAAAGTGGGTGGCAAGGGAGATGAACCGGAGGACTCCATATCTCAAAGACCTGAGATTTTTATGGGTACGAGATGTTATGGAAACAAAACTGTACTCACAAGAAATGAGGGAATTGGGATAGCGAAGGACAGCAATTCGATTGAACGCGGTGCTACGCACTGAACGTTCACTCAAGAGGAAACCAGCAGGACTTGAAGTTTGCGAGGCGAGGCGACGAGTCGATTAAACGCGGTGCTACGCACTGAACGTTCGCTCGAAAGCCGCGGACACAGGGTAAAGCAGAGTAAAGTAGTGGGCGAACGCGGTGCTTCGCACTGTACGTTCGTTTGGAATTTGGAAGTGGTGGGAGGAGGAAGAGACTGAGGATGACTGTGACGATGTGACATCGTCACTTACTTTGCCAAATTCGGCAAGTCTGCAAGTACTGTACGACGTTGTACGTCGGCAGCGTAGGCTCCTCATTGTGCTGTGAGCGTTGTATGACCACAGACCTCAATCAGCCTGTACTGGAAATCTAACAGACGCCTCAATATGGCCGTCGGCGTCGGCAAAATACTACTTATGGTGGCACTGTGTATCTTCAGAACCTAGCTGTTCGTGTATTGGCTAGACTATGAACTGTTTACAAAAATCGCATATGGGTACTCGTGTATCTCGTATAGGACAATTCAACTCTTCCCGCCGACTTTAGATCGCCATCCGATTCATCGCAGCGACGAACAACTCGAATACTTCCTTCGAGACCTTGAGCTCATTGAGGTAAGCAGGTGTCGCGTTCTTGAGCCATTCGCTGTTGTAGAGACTCTTGGGAAGACCACGCGGAACTTTGGAACTTCCTACGGCGCGAGTTCTGATTCTGGGGGCGGGGATCGGACCCGCTTGGTGCTTCTTGAACAAGGCCGTTTGCGCATCCACGAAACGGAGGTATTCGACGACGCGAGGCTCGCGCCAGATGCAAATCTTGACCTTGAAAACCAAGACTTTTGCGTCGTCCACTTCTAACTCGTCTTCTTCCTCCGAAGACATTCCCTGTTCTCCGAGAAGCTCGACCATGCGCAGCAGCCTCTCCCAGGTCGCGATGTCGGCTGCAACTCCCTCAACTTTCTTGATCTCAATGGCAGCGATGATTGTCTGAATGCGGTCCGCGTATTTCTAGAATAAGGCTTAGCATATGTTTTAAGCGTCATCGAGCAGGGCTTACGCGATGTTTGGAGGAGTTGCTTCGGGTAGCGAGCTGGTGCTGCTCGAAGGACCGTGCTCCACGAGCATTCGCCTCCTGGTTCGTCTCTATGCGACCCAGGTCTGCGTCAAAGCGCGGCTGGAATCCCTTCCACGCCCCCTGATACCTTGCTAACTTCTGCTGCATAAGTTCTTCCAGATAATCGCGTCCGACCCCGCCACGAGGAATATCTCCGTCCTCGCCCTCGTCTTTCAAGACCGCGTCGACAATCTTCTCGATAATTTTCTGGTTCCAGCGGGAATCGAGGTATCCAGTACTAAAATCCCACTGGTAGAGGGCACGCGGTGGATCGATGAGCTCAGTCTCGCAAGCAGCAACCTTGGTTCCGTCGGCTGGGTTGTAAAGGATGAAGTCGGCGGCTTGCCTCACGCCAAACTTGACGTACGTGGTTTTGCGTAAGATTGCCTATGGACCAGTTTCAGTCAAGGTACGATATGAGATTATAGATGTTTCATACATGAATATAATTCTTCAGGTCCTTGGGCAACTTCTTGTCCGCCGTTTTCTTCGACTTGCTCCGAGTCCCTTTCTTCGGCGTCGTTTTCTCGATGTCAACCGTCGCGCCGCTGCTGATGAGGAGTTGTTTCAGTTGGCCAATCAAGCCGTCCAACGTGGGGACATCCGTGCCCAGCAGGTCGGCCAATGCAGGCGTGGCACCCAAGTCCAAGTTTGCCTTGGGTTGCGGGTTTGGTTTGCCGCTGGGCGCCTCAGGGATTGGAATGGGGTCGAGGGGGATCTGGATGGTGCGGGTGCTGGAGTTGCGGACAGGATCCAAACTGGCACGCGTCCCGCGACGCGGGGCTGGTTTGTTCTGTGCCTTCCTGCCTCGAAGGTGGTTCAAGGCCCGAAGCTGGATGGTCTCGTCTTGCTTCTCCGCCTGAATAATTGCGCTTAACGTCAAGTCAACATAACTGCATTATTTACTGACCAGAAGACGGTTGAGGTGGGCGACATCTGTGTTAGCCTCATTTTGCTTCTGCGCCTGAGAGATTGTGCTTAGCGCAGAGTCAACATAGCCGAGGCGTTTACTGACCACAAGCTGGTTGAGACGTTCGACGTCCTGATTGCGCTGCATGAGCAACTTCTGGGCCTCAAGCATCTGAGGGATCATCGCGTGATACTGCCCAGCCTTTCGTAGCGCCAATAAGATGTTGGAAATGGTGCAATAATGAATCAACGCACCAGCGCCTCGTACTGTTGGAACTTGGCCTGGTCCTGCACAAATTGGGCCTCCAGCTGCATTTCGTGCTGCTGAAGGGCAATGAGGGTCTCAGATCTACGGGCGAGTTCTTCATTCAGGGTGTTTATGTGAGCGGTCTGTTCAGCTTGAAGCTTCTGCGCATTTTGAAGCTCGAGATTCAGAGTACGGGTCCTCTGCCTGGCGAGGGCAGCCTGGTCCCGATGGTAAGCTTCGTCCTCGCGTGCCTATAAGAGTTTGTTGAGGGCAGGAATTATTCAGACGAAGATAACCTACGCTGTCAAGCTCCTTGGACTGCGGGCCACCAATTAGACGAACTTTCGCCGCATTGGACGCTGGACGGGGCTTCAAAGGGGAAGAATCAACGAAGAGTCTAAAAACAAGGTGCGCTCGTACCCTTCCACCATCGTCGTCGCTATGATCTTCCATTGCGATGGTCTTGAGATAGCTCGACTTGTTCACTCCTCACGTACAACGTTTGGAGGCAAGGGATGGAGTGAGGGATGAGGATAGAGTGCCGGACGAGTGGGGATGAAGTGGGCTGGTATTTAAGCCATCGAGTTTCCGTTTCCAGCCCAAAAGCGTGGTTATTGTTATCTATAAGTATGTTTTTGTTATTAGCCGATGAGTAGCACAGCGCCGGATGGGGGACTTGCAATTGGAGGACGCATTAGGAAGAAAGTGTTTCCAGCGTCGGTTTTTGTTCTTTAGCCGATGGATTAACGGTAGCACATTGCGACCGGATGTGGGGACGTATTGGGAAGAAGGGCATTCGTGGTCCTGCGCGCGTACAACGCGCTGCAGCACTGCGAACGACCCATTCCTGCCGACGTACAACGTCGGGCAGGTGGTGAGAAGACAAGAACGCTGATGATTGGCGCCGATGATGTGACGATCAAGTGCCGATGCCGGATCGGCGAAACACGGTCACATGAGAAGCGCGTGGTTTTGCTCGCGTGCTGAATCCTGCGAGCGTACAGTTAAACTTAGGGAATCAGTCGGGATTTAGCTATCCAAAAAGACATTGATTTCAATGTAGTTTACAGAGAGCTAGGCTATATATTTAACTGGGCTATATCTGACTGGCATATATTCGACTGGGTCATATCGCGTTCACTGCAATGCACCTAATTCGCCTTAGCGGCGGCGGCCGTGGCCTTCAAGTGCGCCATGATGATGCAACGCGTCGCCCATTCGTTCTCGAACTCGCGCAGGACTGGGTGCATCTCGAGGGCCTGTACGACAGTAAGCATCAACAAGAAACAACGTGGGTCATTACGCCCACCCTTTCATGAACCAAGAGGCGGGGCGTTTGTGCCTGGTTCGAGTAGCACTGGGTCGTGTCCAACAGCTGGTCCGTAAGCCTGTGAACCGTCCTCTGTACCATATATTGAGTAGACAATTTGAAATGCAGTGGGACGGAGCGCACCTTGATTAGCTCGGTCTCTGTTGGAGCTATCTTCCAACCCTTGTGATTTTCGACAGTCTTGGTGCTGAGGTGCCGAGGGGTCGGGATCAAGTTTGGGACGATCGACGGCGGAGGGTACGTGTGAGGCGCCGCCGCGAACGCCACTTTCTTAAGTTTCTTGACGGGAGTCTTCAAATCCTCGTGAATGAGACGGCCCGGGAAGGTGGGCATATGGAGAGTAGTCTGCGAGAGCAGGAGAACAACAGGAGCAGGAGGCGCTTTTTTCGCCGCGAAGGGAGAGACAGGATGAGAACGAACGAGAGACATGGTTGCAGTGGCCGTTGGGCACTCCATATTTTGGAAAGTATTTAGCGCTAGCTGAGCATCAGTAGGCGCTCCAATCAGTAGGCGCTCCAATCAGAGATATCGCGATATCCCCGGGAAGAATATAATAGCGCGTCTTGATTCAAATAGTACTAGTTCGGGTCCCGCGTGGTCGAGATGATCAGGCGCATCCTCGTCGCCCGATGATCCTCGAGGAAGACAATTGTGCGCGGCCAAGCGAGATACCGGTTGCCCGAATTTCGAAAAGAGTACAATGCGCGTTGCGCGTGGCATCGCGCTTGCGTGGGGCGCGCACAATTGACGAGGGTGAATCTTTTGTATTTTTCCCTACAATAATTCGAACATCCCCGAGTAAAACAAGGTTGAGCTCGGAAGAACTTAAGTACAATGAGGAGAAGGGCGCGACAATCCGCGCTCACCTATCTGTGATGTTTTTCTCGCTGCATCGCAAAACTTCGAGCTACTTTCTGCACGGAAAGCTCAGTGGCCACTCGGGCGGAATTGAACGACTCCGTGCAACGGAAGACGGGAGACTTCTGGCCAGCGGAGGTAAGCAAACGAGCGGCTCTTTGATCACAGCGTGGCAACTTACTTCTCGTCTCTAGGCTCAGACGGTACGAAGGTCTGGGACCTCGGCGCCATGCGTAAGCTAGAAAGCCCGGGATCGCCAGCACTTCGTGGGGGCACCACGGCGCTTGTTTGGATTAAGCGCGACGACGAAGTGAGCGAGGCCTTGTTCTACGGCACAGAGAACGGTTATCTAGTCTGCTGGAGGGAAGCCAAGCACAATGTACGTACTATGATTACGCGGGTTTCAGGCGCTGATATTATTACCAGGGGATGGCGATATTTGTGGAACTCTCGTCCGTTCAACTCGCCAATCCCGCCGAGATTACCGGCTTAGCGTTCGACGCTCCCACCAATCGCCTCGCAGTTTGCCATCGCGGCGGCCTTCTGCAAGTTTACGTGGTCGCCAACGATATGTCCTTGCAGAACATTTTCTCGATCATGCTGGGGGAGATTGCGCCGCGAGCCGTAGCTTTCGGGCCGATCTGGGGCAACCAAAGGGACCTCTTGGTCTTTTCAATTTACGACGGCCATATGTGAGTCTTTCATCTACGTGTTTCAGCTATCGACTCACGAATGTCAAGCTACACGTTCCGAGGCAACAATGGAACCGCGGCGGGCGATTGGGACATTGGGGGAATGATGTGAGTCACTGCTCATCGGTTCGACGCATAGGCTAACGACGTGTTAGCGGCGACGTTGCGATAGATAATCGCAAAAACGTACTGTGCATAGATGAGCCATCCGTGGGCACGAACATCTATCGCTTGGACGATCAGGCGTGTGTCAAAACCTTTCCTGTTTCTGCCAAGAAGAAAGACCAGAAGGCGCGCCAAGTGGGCCTCTTGGAAGAGTGCAAGTTCATCGTCAGCGGAAGCGACCACGGAGTGGTGTATGTGTTTAATCGGCGCAGTGGAGCCACTGTGGACGAGTTGAGAGTCCACCCGAGCGAGTATGTTCAGACAGTCGCCGTGAGTGTGATTCTTTGAGACTAGAAGCCGTGCTGAACGAATCCTAGACGGCCGAGTGCGCGGGATTTTCCACAATTTTCGCAGCTAAGTCGCGCGACCTGGCCGGTCCGAACGAGATTTTCGTTTGGCGCAAGAAGAGCAAGCATGGCCGCAGTTTGGCGAACATGGTGTTCGGTATGTTCATCTCCCTGCAGCTGTTCTTTGTGGCGGCAGCAGTGGTTGTTGTATATCGTAACTTCTTTACCATCCGGATGTAAAACACTGTAGAGCTGGGCTGGGAAGTGCAATGAAAAGCGTTGAGTCGAGAAGTACGGGTGTGAACGGCGGCGCTGCCAATGTACAACATTGAACAGAGCTCGTCAACGGAGAGGAAGCTCGACGTCTGCGAGCGTACAACGCGCCGCAGCATAACGAGCAGAGCGACCCTACCGACGTACAACGTCGAGCAGAGGTGAAGGCGATTTTGACGCGCCGTCACAGAGGTGAAGATAAGGAAATCATCACGTGAAGATGTCACATCATCACCATCGTCACTCCCATCGCCGATACGGACAAGTCCACACCACTCCCTGCTTGACGTTGTACGTCGGCAGGGCTCTCGCTGGGTTGGTTCTCGCGCACTGTGGAGCGTTGTACGCTCACAGACCGCGAGCTCGACCCACGCTGAAGCTCACCGCCATCAGCGCATGTGGTGCGTACTTTTTGTTTCGCGCTAATTGTTTCGCTAATTAATTGTTATCCAGGCTGCAATTGTGTTTGGCAGCCCTTAAAGCGCGCTGCTACTTTGCTCGTTCTCAGCAAGAAATGAGCTTCCGCAACACTCCGTCGCACGGCAGCTCGCACTCCTCCCAATCCACCCGTGAGTATTCATACCTCCGACTTGAGTATCTTTCTGATTCTCCCAACAGACCACATTTGTCCCCGGTGCGGCATGTGCCCCATCTGTAACTCAATCGCGCCAACGCCGCCCGCAACTATGGTCGTCCATGCACCCCCCGCGCCGGCCCCCGTCGACGGTACGTCCTTAACCCGAGATGCTGCCTTAGTTTCTGACTTTGGACTCCCAGAGCGCATTATTCAATTCCTCTTCACGCTGTTCGTGCTGGAGACCCACCTCTCTGGAGACTGGCACCATTTGATTCTGCCTTACGCAGCGTGCATCCTCATATTCTTTCCATGCCTCATCAAGTCGCTTCTGGCGTTCTTCCACTAAATAGATAGCCGACTCCATGCACATATGCTCAATCTATGAACTATTGTTTTCCAATTGGCGTACCCTCGGGGAAATTTCCCCTTTTGTCACAAAGTCGCGATGGACAAAAAGTGTCGCGAATCCTCACCCCATTCTCGTCCCTACTTTCATCACACCATCCTCGTCCCCGCCTTTCCTGCCGAAGCTGTGTGACGTTGTACGTCTGCAGATAGTAGATATGATTGCACCACTCGCGAACCTGCCCGACGTTGTACGTTGGCAGTATGGCGCGGACGGGGCAGTGCGTGGCTTGTCCTTTGCAAGGAGGCGAAACCCACTATATTCCGGCGCGCGACCGGATTCAGCACAAGATACAACTCGACGAGTACTATAAGAATCAGGATCCTCTGGTGCCTGGGCTGGAAGACGTCAACGATGAAGATGACGATGAGAGCAGCATTGACAATCTCGTTAACGTCTTCACGGGGTTAGTTGTCACCGACGATGGTCCAGACGTCCGAGGGCAGCACCACTCCAAGCTTTTTAGCTCCCGTGACGACTTCCAAGACTCCCTCCCCGACGTTCCCCTTGCCTTCCAGCCGACTTCGGACACAGAGGCCATGTCGAGCATCAACGCTCTTGTCGCCGCCGCCGCTCCCGCTGCCGATCCCCCTCCGATGCGCACAAAAGGGCCCACTAGAAATGAGCGGCGCGAGAGCATGCTCATCGAGATGCAGGGGCGTATCCGCACTGCGCACACGACGCTCGATCATATCTACACCTTACTTCGGACCAACTCCGACCATAACTCCGCTCGTATTGCCCTTGACGCCGCCGGCCAAACAGTCGTCGCTGCAGGCAAGCTCTTGAGAAGTGTTAAAGCTGCCAAGGACTACAGAGAGCTAGCGATTTTGTGGGACAAGGTCTGGGCCGAAGCTGTAGCGCTCGATCAACTTGTGGATATCGTCGGGGCCATCGTCCCGGAAGAACATGCCGACCAAGTAGATGAAGTGCTGTATGATACTGGTAAGCCAGTCCTTCCCGAACCGCTCTACAAATACGAGACTCATGTCTATGCAGCGCACCACTTTGAGGATCCTATCAAAGATCACGACACCGTCGCTCAACTCGTCATTTTGCTTGCGATAATCTCGAGCGTTGTCGTCGGGCTGGCCTCTAACCCATGCAACTTCCTTATCGACGCGGTTACCATGATCATCAAGGCCACGATGAACCTGTCTTCCCCCGCCGGCCACACAGCCAAACAACGCGACGTTCTTTCACAGCTTCCGACGACCCTGGAGGATGCGCTCAAAACGTTCAAACTTGAGCCCAAAACCAGGATCCTTGCAACTTGCGGGTCGTGTCATTTCACGCATGAGCCCGAGGTGAATCGGCTCACTGGAGAACCCACCTATCCCTCCCAATGCCTGAACATGGTTTTCCGCGACAAGACTAGCCGTGCTGTCCCATGCGGACAGGCTCTGCTCGAAAATCGTCAGGGAAAACAGCGGCCGATCAGGCCCTTCGTATATCCCGACTTCGCCGACCATCTGGCCTCCGTCCTTTCGGATCCCGAGATCGCGGCGCAGTGTAACAGAGCCTGCGATGAAGCGTGGCAAGCTGTACACGCCGCATTATTGGCGGACCCGCATGGCCCGGTGTCACCTGAAGAAGTGAACAACGTCTTCGAGGCGGAGTTCCTTCGCACCTTCGAAGGGCCCATTCCTGATCAGCTCTTCATCGATAGAGGGGGCCGGATGAGAATTGCGTTCCAAATCTTGTTGGATTTCTTCAACCCGCACGGCATGAGGAAACGCGGTAATCACGACTCCGTTGGAATTTTGGCCGTTGTGAACCTCAATCTCCCTGAGGACATTCGCTACAAACCGGAGTACATGTGGCTTAGCATCATTCTTGGTCCAAACGAACCCAACCACGACCAGATTGGCTACTACCTTCGTCCCCTCATCGACCAGTTCGTCGCTGGCTGGAAACCTGGCCTTCGTCTCTCCCACACCGGGCTGTCGGAGGATGGCTGCTCTGTCGACATTGCTATCGCTATAAACGTGAACGACCTTCCAGCTACGCGCAAGATGCTCGGGCTCGCTGGCGTCGGCTCCCACCACATCTGCACAGTCTGCAACTGCAAAGGTGTCAAGATGACCCATCGCACTGACCTCGAAAATCCCGATTGGGCTCGAAGAGAGGTTCGGGAGCTCCGTCGTTGGGCGGAGGCCTGGAGGGATGCTGAAACGCAGGCTAAGCGGGACGAGATCTTCAAAGAGCATGGCGTGCGTTGGTCCGAGCTCTGGCGGCTTGTCTACTGGGACCCCACTCGGATGGGTGTTGTTGACTCGATGCATTGCATATTGGAGGGCTTAGTGCACTACCACTGTCGTCGGGTCCTCCGAATCGATGCTGAGATTGCCAAGAAGAAGGAGATAGCCGGCATCGCGTTCGAGCAGGACTGGCTCGAATACGATCCTCACCAATGTCCCGCCGATTATCACCTCGAAGACCAAAAGGACCTAACTCATGTCTCGCGAATCCAATCTAAACTTGTCCAATCTCTTCTCGACGACGACGCCGACGCCGACGAAGACGAAGACGTGGAAATGCCTGATGTACCTGAAGGCAATCATACACCTGCCATCACCGAGGCAGAAATGTGGATCCACCTGCACCGCAACAAGCTTGGCCCTCTTCGTTTCGTCACATTTTCTCTTGATCTCGACCACAAGAATGCGGTCACAAAAGCCCACTACTGTGATATCCTTATGGCGTGGGTGAGTAGTCCTTTCTTAACTTCAGTGCTCTCGTATTGATAGATTTTCCAGCGCCGAACGAAACCCCGCAGCACCGACAACTTCGTCCCAAAAGCAGTCAACTTGAAGCAAATCAAGTTCATCCAGCGTGTAATCGCACAAACCGTGACACCAACTTGGATCAATACCGTCCCCCATAACTACGGCGAGAGCAACGCAGGCACCATCAAGGCGGATGAGTGGCGAACAATCTCCACGCTATATCTACCGCTCGCCCTTGTCCTCATGTGGCTAGATGGTGCCCCGGACGACGAGGAGGAGGCAGCACGCCAGCTCGGGATGCTAGATCACAGCATGTCACTATTCCAGGCTGTAATTCTCGTCTGCCGCTACACAATGACGGGCGAGCGCGCACTCAGATACCGCGGGTTTCTCAAGGCCTGGGTTGACGGGCTCACGATTCATCACCCCCATACGCTCCACCACGCGAAACGGCCCAACATCCACGTCGCATTCCACATCTACGATTTTCTTCGGCTTTTCGGCCCGGTAATCTCCTGGTGGTGTTTCCCTTTCGAGCGAGTCATCGGTTATCTCCAAAAGATTCACACCACCAACCGTGTCGGAGGGGAGCTTGAGGGCATCCTGACTCGATCGTTCTTGCGAGGTGCGACGTTGCGGCGCTGGCTTCGACGCCCAGATTGCCCAGAGATTATCAAACAATTCAAGGCAATCTTCGACCGGGCTTTCACTCCGCGGAGCGAGGCCGTGGGTACTTCCCCTCCTCCTGTCAAAGATGGGGACCGCGCGCAGTTCATGTTCAACGGTGTCCACTTCTCCCGTGCGAAAACACACCTGGGCAACAGTCTCGTACTCTACTATCCGTCATCTTCGGCGAGCACGCCGATTCCTGGCCGCATCGAAAGAATCTGCTCGAAGGGAGAGAAAACCTCATTTATCATTCGTCCTCAGGCTCCCCTGCCCGAGGGTAAGGTGGACCCATTCCTTCGCTATTTCCCCCACTTCCCTGCTCAAACCTACTCTTCTAAAATGCAAAACACCACTGATACAGTCGATCCATCCCAGATACTAACACATTACGCACGATTCGAGTTCTCTGACGACCGCGCCGTAGTTCTTAATCTATCTAGAAGCTAGCCCACAAAGTTCCATAATATATTCCGTTACCCGCAATCACGACCGACGCCTTGAGTTTTTGAAGCTGCGGAGAATATCAGCATCTGAGGAAGACGCATGTCACGCACCTGCGCGCGCCGAAATGGGCAGCTAGCTATTTTACGGTCGTGTGGGCTGCAAGGCGGAATAATAATATCTAAAGCTCGTGCCAAACATCAGCACCGCCACCCCCTATCTGCCACTCTGACCTCGGTCGCGTCTCAGGACAAACAAATCGTAAAGGCGCGTAAAATATGCTGCGCAGTGGACAGGTGCTAACTATTTTATGAAGGGTCTTATACTACGAAAGTTCCAAGGAAGCAGGGCGTACAAGCAAATCGGCGGTGATGGTTTCCAAGAAAGGGTGTGTACGATTATACTACAAGCCGAAAATCGGCGTTGACTATTCTACAAAGGTTTCCAAGAAAGGCTGCAAGTATACTACAGGGGCGAAATCGCCGTAGACTATTCTACAAGCTCCAAGACATGGTGTGTACAAGTATACTACAGGCCGAAGTCGGCAGCTAACTACTATACAAAAAGGACTATACTACAGAGGTCAAATAAGTGCGGTGTCTAGAAGACGAGGTCGTAGTGTTCAAGAGGGATCCTGCAGGTGATTGATGAGAAGGAAGAAGGAGATTAACTGAAGCTTACATTTGCGCTCTCGGTTCGCCGATGCGGGCGAGGAGGGCGAAAACACGCGTGCAAATGCGCAAGAAAGAACCAACGCGCATGAAGCGCCAATACTCGCGATGACGCTTGTGGCATCCGGAACAGCGGCGAACGCTGCGACGCGCGCGCGACAGGAAATCTAGGTGTATCAAGCGCTCTTGAAGGAGAGTCAGGTAAGCGAAACAAAATGCGACGAAACACAACTAACCAATGCGGTAGCGCTGCCTGGTGGGGATGAAAAAAAACCACAAGTGGGTTTGGCCTCTGGCATCGCAGAGATCGTAGGCCTCGCGCCGCTTGGATACGTCCTCAGCCACACCGAGTTTCACCCGGAGCGCGCTCTTGAATTGCGCTGGGGAAATGGTGCCGACGGAGAATGCGTTGTAGGTGGTGGTGGGGACGGCAGCGCAGCAATACAATTCGCCAGGGACGCCGTCGCGGGCGTAGAGGCCGCGGTTTCGAAGGTGCAACTCGCTCTGGTGCTGGGGCTTGGGGCAGCGCCTGATGGCGCGGAGGGCGCGGGAACGATCACCGTTGGCGACGTGCACGTCGATCTGCTGCTGGGCAGCTCGGCAAAGGCGGCAAAAGGCGACCGCGACGACGACCCGGCGGCGCGTGGCGGAGGTGCGGGCCATGGCGTTCGTGGGTGAGCAAAAAAAGCAAGGATGCAGCTAAGAGAAGCGCGGGAATGTGGCAAGAGCCAGAAAAGCCAGAGAGTGCAATTTGGGAGTCCAAGAACGAATGAGGGAGGAAGGGGCAGTCAGAGATTGGAGGCAGGAGCCTCAGAAGGGAGGGAAAACGTTCAGAAGGGAGGAAGGAGAGAGAGTGTGTGGTGGGAGACGCAAAGAAGGCGCAAGCATGCGCACGCAAATGATCCTGGCTGCAAAGTCAATAAAGAAAGTCGGCGGGAGGACTCATCGTCGTCATCGTCGTCCCCGCAGGACTCGTTGTCGTGGTCGCAGAACGCGTCGGTGACCCGCCTTACTGCCTTAGTAAATGGACGCGTCTGATTGGCCCGCCGTTTGCTTTGCTTCCCACACACACACCGCTCTTCCCGCTCTTCTCGCCACCGTCGCACCCTCGTCCTCCGCCCTCGCGCGCGCGCGCGCGCACGTTCCGTGCTCCTTCGAGCAACCTCACGGCTCCCCGCCGAACGCTGTGGCACGGCGTTCCCGAAGTCTCTGCAGCCTCCGCGCGCGTTCCCTGCCCTCTCCCACTCACACACAGCTGCAGGACCCGCCTCCTCTCGGCCTCCAGTTCTTCAGCGCCGCCCTCAACGCTCTCACCTTCCTCCTCGCCGTCTCCTCCGTTCTCGTCATCGCCCCGCCCCCTCCCATCCCCGCGCGCATCCGCCGCGCCACCTCCGCCCTCCCGACCCGACCCTCTCCGCATCCCCCCTTCTTCCTCCCCGCGCGCATCCCCGCGCGCATCCGCCGCGTTCTCGTCATCGCCCCGCCCCTCCCATCCCCGCGCGCATCCCCGCGCGCATTCCCGCGCGCCACCTCCGCCGCGCCACCTCTGCCCTCCCGACCTGACCCTCTCCGCATCCCCCCTTCCTCCTCCTCACCGCTGCCCTCTCCCTCGTCCCCGCGCGTGCCGCCCACGTCCTCAGCGGCGACCTTCTTGCCTGCGCCCCCCGTTCTCGTCATCGCCCCGCCCCTCCCATCCCCGCGCGCATCCCCGCGCGCATCGCCGCCCGCATCCGCCGCGTTCATCGCCCCATCCCCGCGCGCATCCGCCGCGCCACCTCCGCCCTCCCGACCCGACCCTCTCTGCATCCCCCCTTCCTCTTCCTCGCCGCTGCCCTCTCCCTCGTCCCCGCGCGTGCCGCCCGCGTCCTCAGCGGCGACCTTCTTGCCTGCGCCCCCGGTTCTCGTCATCGCCCCGCCCATCCCATCCCCGAGCGCATCCCCGCGCGCATCCACCGCGCAACCTCCGCCGCGCCACCTCCGCCGCGCCACCTCCGCCCTCCCGACCCGACCCTCTCCGCATCCCCCCTTCCTCCTCCTCGCCGCTGCCTCTCCCTCGTCCCCGCGCGTGCCGCCGCGTCCTCAGCAGCGACCTTCTTGCCTGCGCCCCCCGTTCTCGTCATCTCCCCGCCCCTCCCATCCCCGCGCGCATCCGCCGCGCCAACCTCCGCCGCGCCACCTCCGCCCTCACCCAAGCCCTTGCCTCAGCCCCTCCGCCACACGGCTCTATCTGCGAGCGCCGCGAGCTCGCGCCGCAGTAAGGTCCACCCGCGCCAACGGACCTTCCGGCCTCGATTCATGGATGTAATGCCCTACTCCTCCTCTCGGCGTTTTACGTTTTCAATGCGAATGCGGTCGCGGTACAAGAAGCCGGATGGGCGAGGTGGCTGTGCCGCATCGTCGGGAGCGGGGTCCGGCGCCGGTCTCAATACGATCTGCAGCCGATGGTCTCTGCAGACGGTCTGCAGATGGTCTGCAGATCATCTGCAGATGGGTTTAAAGTCGCTCTAAATATGAAGTTTTGTATCCAGTTTCAAGTACTTTTAAATGAGATTTTTTTTTCGCCATTTCAGCGCTCTTTAAACGTAACTCAAAATGTAAAGTATGGAGAAGGATATTTACGCGCTTTAAATTTGAAGTTTGGGAACTCGGTTCAAGACCTTTTATTGCTCATCTTTCAGATTGCATTTTGTGGCTCGCGAAAGGTGCAGCGAAACTTCAAGTTTAATCTTGCTTTATTTGTATCGTGATAGATAAGATTAGTGATTAGATTTCGCCGGGCCTTAAATCCGAGGAATCACATCGGGTTTTCGGCCGCAATAAATTTGTCGCGATATTTTGAGTAAAAAGATCAACTTAATTCCCCTTTTTTTTTTGGCCCCGGCCCTGTGCATGTGGAATATATTTTTTGAACCTTCCTCAAAGGTTCGGAGTAAAATGTTGGCAAGATGTAATTTCAATGTTGAGTGGATGTTGTCTGCACGTCAGCTCTACTAGTATGTGTTTGACAATACTGTAGTGTTTCGACCAAGTGTTCACGTCACGCGTCACGACGACTTGTGAATTGAACACTTTTGGCTTTCGTACCGGTCACAGAGAAAAATGAACACCTGTTCTGGTGAAGTTTTGGAGAACCCCTAAATCGCATTTTTGAGCTATTACAAAAGTGCGAAAAAATCCGCCAAAAATTGATCCAAAAGAAATGTGCGCGACATGAAAGTGCCATGATAACTTCAAGAACAATCAATGCTGCTCCCAGGCTGCTCCATAGAGCCTATTGGGAAGCTTCTGGCGTCTACCCCGGCCCAAGACTGGCTCAGGCACCTCCTCCTCTTCAGCGTCAGACGTCTCGGCGTTCCCGGCCCGGACGAGGGCGCCATCCTCGCCGACCGCGAAGTTGTCAGCGACGACAGCGCTCCCTGACACGATATGGGCAGCGAGAACGTCGACGGGGATGTCACAGTCGTCGTCAGCAGGCTCCGAGAAGGGTGCTTCTTCCTCTTCCACCGGATTGGCAGCAGCGGGCTTGTCAGCGACGGTGTTCCTCCCCTGTGTGAATTCTTGAAAAAGCGCAGGGTGATCTACGTGGAGAGTACGCAGAAGAGCGAGGGCCGCTGGCGACGTCAAGCTCGCTTGCGAGAGGTTGAAGTCTTCGGTTCCAGTGCGGCACATCTCCCAAGCCTAGCGCGCAAAGAGTCAATAGGACGTAAGTGAAACAAAGATTCATGCGCTAACCTTTTTAATCAACTCTACATTGTCGATGTCGCGTATAGCCTGCACGACCCACCCCACAGAACGGTCCCGAAGGACGCCCAAGGTAGTATCCAACTTGATAGCCTCGGGCGCAATTTTCTTGGCAATTTGGCCGCTGGCCTCCTCCACAAGATCCCGATGCGCAGCACGCTTCATGCTGAGCTTCATGACACGCTGAATTCCGACGTCGAGTGGCTGGAAAAGGCCGGTGCATCCGCCCGGAACAAAGTTGATAATAATGTTAGGATAAAGCTGCTTCATGATCCTTTGGAATTCTTCGGACTTGTGGACCGCCCAGAGGTCGATTTTCCAGAGCGCGGTCTGGGTAGGGGGTAGCTTGAGACGGATCCGCGTTCTTACAAAGTACGGGTCGAGGATGTCCTTGGCGAATAAGCACATTGTGTCGTGCGTCGACCAGTAATTGCCCGTCTTGGAAGGCAGCATCACATATCCGAGTCCGATAGCCTCCTTGTAGTGGGCCGCCGACGGACTGGGGCAGGAAGCGGTAGTCTTGCCCTGGAATATGCCTTGCATCCCGAGGAGTTCGCCGCTAGCGCTGATGGAAGGAAGTAACGTAAGGGCACGCTTCTCTTCCTGCCCCACCGTCGCCACCTGCTTAGCGCCGCGCTCGTTCCAAGTCGTCTTCGTCCCCTGCTGGTACACAAGCTGGGTCTGGTCGGAGTTCACCCGGAGCTCAGCAGGAATGCCGTGATCACGAATAATCCAGGCTTCACGAAGGAATGCGGCGTGAAGAATCTCCTTGTGGTTTGCAGGTATTTTCTGAGCTGCCTTCGTGGCGCGCCGCTGACTCCAATTCAGGATATTGTGGAGATATTTCTTGACAAATGACTCTGAGCATCGGAAGGCGCTACCGTCGGCCATGACTTTGTCCCAGAGCTCCGGCGCCTGTTTGTCTATGTGGGCCACCATCAACGCGCGAATTTCGACCATCGTCAGCGGTACCCCGGCCTTGCGAAGAGAAATCAGGTGCGTGTTAATTGTTTCACGGAGCTCAGGGTATGGTGTCTAAACTTCCATGAGCGCAGGTTTATTTATTGAAAGAGAAACGTACCAGCAATCCGGAGCGTGTCGTATGGCCACCGGGGGCATTGCCTTTGAGACCGTCCACATTCGCCAGCACCGTCGCCTTCCACTTCGACACACCACGCGCCTTTGCCTCGGGGTCAATCCAGCGGCCAACGACTTGCTCAGTCAGGCGTGCAAAAAGCGTGGGATTGATTTTTTTGGCCGCTGCCGCAATCTCTCGCGGCTTCCATGGTTTCCCTGCAATTACTGCGGCAAGCTCGACCTGTGGCCACACCAGGGGATGAAACCAGTTGGTGAGCTTCGCGTCCTTCTTTGCGTGTGTTTTCTTCCGACCTGTGGCTTTCTTTGGCAGATCCTCCTTGAATTGACGATGTGGGCGCGACGCTTCAGGCAAGGGAGCGTGGGATAGGGAGGAGGTTACGTCGTGCTCCACTAGTGTAGTAGGCTGCACGGAGAATAGGTCAGTCAAGAGAAACCGCACTTGATTTGGACTGACCTTCTTTCTACCCGGTATCCAGCCTGCCGCGATTTTCTCCTCCTTTACACGCACACGGTATTGTCGTTGCCGCTCCGCCGCCCCCTCGCGTTCTCTCGCCATCTTCATTCGCTTCAAAGCAACCTCCTCCGCCATACGGTCTTCAAATTGTTCGCTAGCGACACGAGCTTCTCGCTCATGCCTCTCCATCTTTTCCTTTGCGGTCTCCACCTTCCAATACGACGTGACCTTGGGCTTGGCCCCCTTTGCAATGTCGCCTTCCCACACTGTCGACGTGATTCTCTCACCAGCGCCATCCTTGTCGCCATCACCCTCCTCGTCCGCGGCATCGCTAACGTCGTCCACGGCTACGCCGGTACACTCGGTGTCTTCCTCAGTGCCGTACACATCACCATTGGTTCCTTGGCTCTCGTCGTCACCGTCAGTTCCCCATCCCCCCTCCGATGAGCTGTAGTCATGCTCATGATCTGTCCAGCCCGCCTCATCATAGTCCGATTGGGGAGGCTCTGCTGCCGCACCTTCGGCTAAGCTCCAACGTACGTCTCCAGGCTCATCCTCCTCGCTATCGTTGTGCATCCCTTCGTCGTACTGATTGCCCTCATTAGCATCGACACCGTCCGACATCGACGAGGTGAATGACAGAGGGGGAGGGGGTGATCTAGTCCGATCCGCGCGTTTATAGATGCGCTTTTTCTGGGGACTCGGCGCTGCGCTTGGGGCATCTGGATGCCCCTTGGGACGCTTCAATGTGTCGGATGGCAGTGGCGCAGGTGGGGCAGGATGGTTTTCGAAGCCATGTGTGCTACGTATGGGTGAGTGCGCGTCCCATTCGCTTCCACTCATTATCTCATCGGAATCCTCGTCCATCGCTCTAGCTGCATTTCTTTCAATTTCAAGCTGGATCAGGCCGTTAGCGTTTTCTTCGGGAGGTGTAAACACAGTACGTACCTTTTCTAAAGATCGCTCAGCAATTTCAATGAACTTCTGGAGCCGTGCAGCTGCCCAGTCCTTCGCGTTGACAAGTGGAACAGATGGGTCTGCGAAGTGCTCCAACGAGTTGCCCACCAACATGCCGCACGAAAACGCGTCGGTCTGCGTCGCAATGGAAAGGTCGCCGACTGAGAAATCCATCGAGGTATGATGTCCAAGCCACCAACGATACGCAGCTAACAGCTTCTCGGGCACTTCAGCTCGGAATCCGTAGCCATCGCCGTAGTGAATTCTGCGCTCCGCTGCATCAACGACGATCGCTGTCCAGTGCGGCTCGTCGTTCACAGGTCCCAGGTGTGTCCCGGTGAGTAGCGATGCTTGGCTTCCCAGCAAATCCTCGGCGAGGATGCGAAGCCAATCAAGATCGTGGGCCGTTCTATAACTGACGGTGTCGCGCTCATCATATGCCTTCAGGAGCGCGCGCGTCATGTCAATGCTTTTGACACGAAGATCCCTCGTCAACCCCGGCGTACTGTTAATCTTGAGCCGAAGCAGCTCGAGCGTGTCGTTAAGCTGCGATCCGGCAAGCCAGTGGGGGCCAAGGAAGCGCCAGAGGCTGTAGTACGGCTCGCTATCCGATGGCTTTGTGAGACCCCACGGCATCTTTCCCAGAAGCACGCCAGTGGTCTCAGCGAGGGCTCGGTTGTGAGTCTTCTTCTGTTGTTCCACCCATTCCTGAGCCTTTATCCAGGGCTGGCGGACCTTTGATCGCAGCTCCACGACTCGCTTCCAATACGTTATGAGCAACAGCGGGAAGTACGACGTAACTGTCCCATTAAGGTGTGTGTACTGCACGGATTTGTACCCGTCAAGCCATGCCTGACGAACAGCTGCATATAGCTTGTTGACGAGCTTGGTGTCAGGGATGGGGAGATGACGCAGTCGAAGCACCGCGGCCGCTGTGATGTGGCCAGGTAAGGTCTTGCTGAAAAAGGCGGAGACTTCGCAATTGCTGACGATAGCAATTTGGAGTGGTAGGGGATATTGAATAAACTGTGTTATAGGCAATACTTCTGGCGGGAGAAGCTCGTACTCCAATTCTTGAGGGATAGAGAGTTCGGCCTGGGCCGCGCGGCGGACAACGGAGGGTAATGTCGCTGCCCATTTTTTGCCTTGGCCAATCCAGTCCGATTCTTTGAATGAAGTGTCGTTCACTTCCATCTTCGTTGTTACCGTTGATGACAGGATTTTTTCCCCCCTGTTGCCGGAGTCTCAAAAATAATGATCTGAGATCAAATTGCGGTACATGAGTATTCAATTGTAGCCTGCTCAGTCCAATAACTTCACTGTACATGGAGGAGTCTTTGTTGAGCATGAGAATGAGCATGAAAATGAATCCTGCCGATAACGTACGGGTAAAGAACAGAAGGCGCAAGGAGGCGTACAAAATTCGACGGCGGCGAACGTCAGGGGTAATTGGTCAAAACAAAAAGCTGCACGAAGGTTCGAACTCCAGCACATTGCGGGGGCAAATTTGTAGAGCGGGAGGCACATCCAACTGAGCTAAGAAGTCCTCATTGAAAATGAACACTTAGATACCCTGTCACGCAATATCCCCGATCCTGAACACCTGGTCCAGTGAACACTTGCCGTTATGCGTAACAACCCGTGAACACTTGGTCGAAACACTACAGTATCGGGCCAATATGTCGCAGTTTTCTATTTTTCTGTGTGCACTGGGCTTTCCAATGTGGCTGCTTAGTTGACTGCTTTTTCAACCAGCCCACCAACTGAGAACCGGGAGAGTGGCTTTATGGGATGTCACGACTCTCAAATCAAGCGTAAACGCACCGCCTCGGAGGCAGGCCTAAGGCCGAAATCCGCTTTTGAGGGGTTGGGCTGAATTACCGATCCAGGCAGCCTGGTGAAGCTTGAGTGGGATGAGGTCCATTCTTTGATGCCTGGCGTAGTGAAAAGTTTCGATGAGCGAAGTTTTGAGGATGAACGGCGCTTTAGAGCCGAAGAGGTCCGTGCGCATCAGACCAAACAAAGCCAATGTTGGTGGACCCACGACGTCGTCTTGTCTCTTCCCCTTCACCTCACCTCTTGATTGTCTTCCGTACATCATCCCAAGGACCTACACATGGCCAGTTACCAACTCGCCAGCCCCCTTGGTGTCCTCCCTCGATGCCGCCGACAACAGACCAGCACTGGCAGAACATCAGCTCCCGTTATCCCGCTCAATTCCCGCGGGATGCGCAGGTGCAACTCCTTCCTTTCAAATTCGTTCAATGCATCCATCGTCCATTGGCACAAGACACAAGTTTCACAATCAAGTCAGGAACAGCTCTCGCGCACGCAACCCGCAAGACCGCAAGCACAGTGCTGCAAGTTGCAAAACTACCTTGAACCGACGCAAGTCTACCTTTACATCAACCCAGAAGCAGCGCTCAACAGCGCGGTGCAATATCTCAAGCGCTCACAATTTCCCGGCCGAGCGGACTCCTGCATCTTTTGAACGAAGCCTCGACACGCACAGTCCGCCGTGAACTGCAAGACGATGCCACGAACGAGCCCGGATAAGCTTGACGTGCGTTACCTCCCTTCTCAATTCTTATTTCTGTCGCAGCGCAGTCATTGTCAATGAGCACATCTATCTCACTTTCATGCCTTCGATACCATCCTTGCTGTACTGTAGAATCAGAATATATTATTTTTTGCCAAAGTTCAGCAGAATTTGAGTTAGGGTTTTTACAATATCTCTAGAATGTTGAGAAGATGTTGCCGGAAATGCTTGCCAAATGGCGGATTGCACAAGGCTTGAGGGATTTGACGATTTATGTTTCGTCAACGTTTCGGCGGCATTTGGTGATGGTTGATGGATGGTTTATAAATATTCTGGCCAAAACACGCACCAAACATTTCATCCAAACGGCGGTGTAGACCAGAAGGAGCAAATACTTATAGCTGGAGCAGGGCGAAAAAAGTTAAAACACCAATGGTATCGGCATTTGCAGATGCCGGCAAAGAGAACCATGAACTCGGGGAAGGGAGTGAAAGCAAGTGAATTGTCAGGGAATTAGTCAGGGACACACCATTTTCTCGATGTATTCTTCTCCAACCGTGTCCCCCGTTTGTGTCCTTTCTTCTTTCTTTGAGAATTCCGTGAAGGCACTTGAATGAATTCCGATCCACGAATGAGTCTGGCCAAGAGCAAGCAGTTTTAGAAGTGTTATGTTTAGTCTGGGGGAAAGCGACGGGATTTCAATGTGCTATCGGAATCCCAACGAGATTCTTCATCACTTATAGTAAGAGCGCTGGCAGGGTAACCTAAAGGTCTGTCGCGCCTCGAGTTCGGAGTCAACACAGATTTACAAAACTTTCGCTCCTGATCCTAAGGTTGATTGCGGAAACTTGAACTCAAAGATTTGGGAGTGCTGTTGCCGTTCCAGGAGCCAGGTGGATTATTTGAATGGTCAACTATTGTCATGGAGAGAAATAACTAACCCGCGTAGCTTCCAGACTCAAAAAGAGCCTGGCATTCACAATTTTGCCAGAATTTCCCTCAGGGCTGATCTAAAAAGGCCAGAAGAGCGAGCCAGAGACAGGGAGAGGGACAGAGTCAGGTATTTTCAGTCAGTTGTACAGGAGAGTTTAAGTACAGGAGAGTTTAACACGGTCGAGTGAAGGTTGCAGGGAAAGTCAAGATCACGAGACCATCGCGTTGAGGAAAATCGGGCCAAACATGCCACAACAAACGCGTTTTTCGTAAAAATGAATTTTATTGTTGGGACGTTTGTGTTAAATTGCTGAAGGCAATACCAGGCACACTGCTGCTGTTTAATAACCTGTCCTCAACAGCATTGTACGTTGGATAGCTCGAAAACAAGGATGGAGGAATCAAGAGAAAATATTTACTGGGCATGGTATTGCGGGCTTCATCTTGCGCTTTGTTACCCCGGAGGCCATTGATTTGAGGCGGAGGACATAGAATTGAATTACATTGTGACTTACTAAAATGCATCCTTCTACTTACACCGCGCGTGGAAAAACGTGGCGATACTGCGTCCTGCCGCCCTACCCGCGTTTCGTCTCGGGCCAACAAACATGAGCTCAAGCACACCACTATTCGAGGCTGCTCTCGCTGTCCTCACAAGCAACACACCCCAGTGCGGATGCAAGCATTGGCCGAGCTCCTTCTCCCTCCCGGCGCCATGTTCATCATAGTGCACGTCCCCGTCACCGCGCCCTCAGGCACACGCACCTGAGTCCACCCACACGTCGACCTCAAGCACCGCCACCCTCCATCTTCGCTCTGCGGCGACGAGGAGCACCTCCAGAGTAGCCTTGTCCCCCACAGGCGTCAGCCCCCCAAGAAACCGCGAAACGGAGGGAGAAGCTAACATACCGCACTCATACGAGGGCGCGATTGCTCCGCGATGCCCTCGACGTCGAAGATGCCCTTGCCGAGTTTGACGTAGATACCCTGCAAAGATAAAAAAGGAGATTAGTACCTTTGGAGTGACAGCTGGACGCAGGCGGAGAGAATCAGGAGAGGATCAAAAATAGGGAGGGTGCCCGTGACTGCGAGAATCACGCTGCCACGAGCACGCCCCTGCGCGCAAATCGAAGGAAAACGGGAAGCATACGGAAGAGAAAAACAATGGAGAAGACAAAGTAAGGCTAGCAAGTGCGTACCTTTATCATCCGATAGCGCGGTCGTGTCATCCTCGTCGGCGATGCTGTGATCGAGTTTGGGGTAGATGGATGGCTCTGTATGAGAAGAAAAACAAATAATCGATCAGTACCAGTACCGACGTGCGGAAAGTGGGACACAAAGAATTATTAAATTATGTTAGTTGTGCCTTGTCGATTTCGTACCACCAAAAAAAAAAAAAAAAAAAAAAAAAAAAAAATTATTAAATTAGGAGGAAGGGAAGCAGGGAGGGCACGCGCGCATCGACCGCGTCTGCGAGAATCTGCGAAGGACGAGGGGAACGAAAAAGAAGAGAAACATCCGCCGACAGCAGGACCAAGGCGAGAACCGGGAGGGAAAGGGCAAAGATAATTCCATTAACGCCCACACCCGCATCCGCAGCCCTCTCCAAGACTACATACATCCACGACACAAGAAGCTGGACGATTGGCACCAAGGGAACGCCTACCCGCACCCGCCGCAGCAGTCATGACACGGCATACGGTGTCGGCAGCACCCGCGAAATCACCGCCTCACGCGTCCGCCGCCGACGCGCGCCACGAACGGCCGCAAACGTCGTACTGCACTAGTACTACCGACCCTGCAGGGCGCTCCCCGTTCCCGCCGGGTCGTGTGTACCGCGATCTACCCATCGCCACGCGAGTGAGAAGAAAAGAAGAGGAGGAGGCGGATGGGAGGATGTCGGGACGCAGATCCTCCACCTCCTCCTCCGCTGCTCCTGCAAGGAACGATCATGGGCGCCGCACGCATCGACGTCCTGCGTCTGCATCGCCCCGACGCGCCGAAACCGACCACGTCCCCGCTGCCACCGTGCACACGAGGGATACACTCCAGCACCACCGTACCCCCGCACACTCACCATCGCGCATCTGGCGACACCGTTCGATCGCACCCTCGCACGGTCCCCCACGCCGGTCCCAAGCGTACACATGTCACTCAATCGCACCCGCGATGCAGCACCCACCGATGCAATCACACCGCCGCCGACGCATCCGATCGCTCGTCGGCCAAGTACGCGGAGGGACGAGGACTGTCAGCCTCACGATTGGGTGTCCCGCTGCCGCGCACCACTGCCCGACTCTCCCAATCGCATCTCCGCACTACCAGGCCCCGCCGCCGACACCATCACACCACCGACGCAAGCGTCCCTGCACCGCCGACTTGCTCCCCGAGTACCGATTGCGCGCACGTCCCAAACGCACCGACGCGGAGCTCTCAATAGCCGCGACGCAGACCGTGTCCTTCCACACCAGCACATCGTTCCGCATCGCACCACTAACACGGACCCGCACCCTGATACGTCGTCCCGCGTCGTATCGCATCTGCACCACCGCGCCAAGCACGCACGACCACGACCGCAAGATATGAATACGTGCGCATCTGCACCCGGGGCCGCGCAAGGTCTATCTGCATCGCACCTTCCACATCTCATCACATCGCATCTCCCCGGCCTAATCTCCCACCAACGAAGACAAAGAAATGACACGGGGAGGAAGAAAAGAACCAAGACCACCCTCTCGACGAGGCGGGCGTTGAGGGCCATGAGGGTGCGATGAAGGAGATGAGAGGCGATTAGGGTGACGGTGAGGTCGTAGGATGCGCATCCCCACCGATGCGGACCTCCCAAACGCATCGCCGCGCTCGCACCACCGCCCATCGACTCGTCCTTCCGCACCCACGCCCACCTCCCAAACGCATCTCCGCGGCGCCGACGCACCCGGATCGTCGAGGCGGCTGAGGGCGACGAGGACCATGAGGGAGATGAGGACGAGGACCACGAGAGGCGAGGAGGGTCGGTGACGGTGAGTACTGATGGTCGGATACGTCTACATCTGCGTGAAGAAATAAATTCATTAGCGTCGAGAGGAAGAAGAATACTAAAGGAATGGATGAAAGAGGGATGGAGAACGTAGGGAAGGTAAAACCATCTCGATACGCGAATATGTGCGAATATGCGAATATGCGCGCGGGCGCCACACTGATCCCGACACCGATCCTGCATCCCAAAGCATACGCATGACTGTGCGTACACGACGCCGTCAATGCGCAACGAGCGACTAATGAGAGCGCGTCGACACGTTCGCGCACTCCTCCGCCCTCCGCCTCCGCATCGCAGCGACACGCCAAAAACCAGCGCGTTCTGCGCACCCCATACTCGCACCCACGTCTGAGCACTCGTTCCCTGCCTGCGCGCTCGTTCTCCGCCCACCGCCTGCGCCCTTCATCGTTCCAAGTCCACCCCGTTCGCGCGTGCACTGCGTCCGCACGACTCCATCGCATCCCACGCGTCCCGCTCGCACACACCGTCCGCACAACTCCACTGCACCACGTCCACATCGCAGTGACCGCGCCGACTGACGTGCACCAAAAACCAGCGAGTCGAGCGCCAAAGAGACAAAAATCGGAAAGGAAAGAACGAAAAGCAACGGCGGAGGCTTACCTTTCTTCCGCGTCCCTAAGCGCTAAGCAGCAGCGGAAAACCATCCACCCTCGCACGAGGGTATGATCCTGCGCATGGACGATTCGGCACATTCAGGAAGAGGGCAAAGAGGTCCATGGGGGGACGGCGCTATTCTGCAAGAGCGTCAGTTCTCCATTTCGGTTACATGGAGTAAAAGAAGAGCCATATGAGGTGAAGGGAAATAGGAACAAAGGTATCGAAAATTCGAAGGAAGAGCGACGCGCGCGCACGATGGACACAGAAGGACGCAAAGGGGAAGGAGTGGGACGCGCGGCAACGAAGCGCCGGATGACTGCGCGCGGTGGGCAGATACCGCGGTGCGCGCGCGGGCAACGCGGGCAAGCACATGACACGACAGAACGCCGCACATCAAGAAGCTGGCGGTAGCAGAGATACAATGTAACCTAGAATAGACGGAGGGAACGAGGGATACGCACCAAATGCAAGTCCCTCCCGAAGCCAAGGCAAGACGTTAGTGTGGAAGTAGGAGCGTGCGCGTGTGAAGGCAGTAGTTATCGCCCTGCACCCTCTATTAGTACAGTATCCAAAGAAAAATCGAGCAGCACGCACGATAGATGCAAGTCCCAGCGCCGCCGTTAATATTGCAATCGTGAAGTATGTGAGGGGTGATATTGAGCCAGTATGTATCCTCTGTACCCCGTATTAGCACCCAATGCACAGCCCCAAAAAAGTGAGCACGCACGTACGATACGCGACACAGCGCTAAATCCTACGCGCCATATTCGCTCTCAAAGGATCCGAATTGCAGAACGGCACGGTTACGCGTACGGGGAGCGCGATCTGCGTCTTGTAATACACCCAGTCTGTCACGACCAGTGGACCACCAAGTGGCAAGTTTCCCGAGTGTCCGCAGATCAACTTGAAGGTGAATTTCGTAGAATGGAAGGGTCGGCAGTGGGCACCGCCGCGCCGAGGATGCTTTAACGCGCGGACGGCGTGCGCGAGGGAGGAGTTGGTGGAAGGAATCAGAAAACGTGGGATCAGAAAACGTAAGTTGTGATGCGTCCCACGGGTGGCCAAAGCGAATATTGTTCAATCTGTTGCATGAGTGGACGCAGTCTGCAACGCAAAATTCAGCCTATCTCAAAAAACTGCTTCCAAGATCGTTGGGAGGATGAGAGAAAAAATGACTCAAATTCTCCCATGCGGACGCGGGGGTTGAACCCCATTCGACTGCCAGCTTCAACGGGGCCGAGTTGAAATATTGAGAGCAATATTAATCGCACACCCTGCACTACGTCCGCTTTACTAAATTCCTCTCGTGGTTTCGAATGAGCGTATTATTTGATTTCGCACCTTCCACGTTTGTGTGGATCGACCTCCGAACGAGTTCCATTGTGATTTGTGGAGTATGGGGATCTGCTGTTAACTAGGGATGCGTGCTCAAAGTCTTTAGACCGACCAGGAGGAACGAATATGGCTGGAGCGGGGAAGAAAAATACTTATTGGGATGGGTGTACCCTAATGCGGACGCGGGGAATCGAACCCCGTTGGACTGTTTCAAATCGCACTGAACTTGGTGCGTCTCATTGAGAGCGGTCGTGCACCATGCACCACATTCTTTTTTATCCTCTCGCTCCTAACTGAAGGATGGTACCATTCTGAATTTTATCCAACCTCGGCCAGGAAGGTTCAAATCAAGAACAAAAAAGAAAAAGCGACGAACCGTGAATCCTAGAATCGACGTCTAGATGCATCGTTCAAGTTCAAGTTTCCCCAATGGTACACTTTTATATGCGCAAGTGGGGTGTGCGGGCTCAAAAAGGTCACGAGGATTTCGGTTAGGCGGACGCGGGGAGTCGAACCCCATTCAACTGCTTCAAAGTTGCTGGCGAGGGAAGCTACTGAGAGCAGTCGTGCGCCGTGCACCACATCCGCTTCCTCCCTCTCATGCCTCGGCCCAATAACACCATAATTTTTACTGGATTCAACCTCGAGAGAAGTTCGAGTTAAATAATGTCAAAAAGAACGGAACGGGGCCATCGAAGTTCGGGCTCACCCAGTGTTGCCTTTCTATATTGTCTACGCGGGTGGGATTCTGGTTTAGGCCGTCTTTGGTCTGGGATATAAAAAGATTCCTCAACGCCCGATCATGCGGACGCGGGGAATTGAACCCCATTCAGCTGCTTCAAAGTTGGCGTCTCAGTCTTACCACGTTATTGAGAGCAGCCATGCACCATGCACCACGTCCGCTTTCTGCACCATGTCCTGGGTACAGCAGGTGCTCATTATTTTTTCACCTTGCGGCGCGTTGGACTTTACACCTCCCTTTCACTGCGGTGAGTTTGTTTCACGCAGTGGGTGCATTGACAATTGAATATGCGTGGTAAATTCCCACAACCTTTCCGTGTACAGTTCTCAAGCTGGATCCCGAGGAGATTGTATTACATATATGACCCAAGTGTGCAGACGGAACAGAGATTTCTTTAAAAAGCAGGTCATTCTGGATTCATGCGGACGCGGGGAGTCGAACTCCGTCAAACTGCTTGAGGTAGTTCTACAGTTTAATGAGAGCAGCTGTGCACCGTGCACCACATCCGCTTTCATGACCGTCTTCCTAAACCCAATGACCGAGTCACTTTGTCTCCCGGCTTCATCAAAACGAACCGATTGTTTGGATTAAGGTCAAGTTGAAGTTGAAGTTCAACAACCAGTGTCAGGTTTTCCTTCAAAGATTGCTATCCAGGAGCTCATCTTCGACAAAACCTTAGGATTTTGGGGTCATGTCGAGATTTTGGGCCCCACGCTCCTCCAGACTCTCGAAATGTTGAATTCGTTGAACCTGTCAGGCGTCACCCCCTGTCGATTTGAATGAAAAAGTACATTACCTCGTTCCCAGTCCTCGAGGATCTAGTCGCTAGATAATATTTTTTCGGCCAGTTAGTTTTTATCTCAGCTCCTCCGTTGATTTCGGTTGTTTCTTGTTGGTTTCCGGGAATCACCGCCGGCCCGAGATGGCCGGTCCTTTTCACACCATGCCACCACCACGGGCGGATGCACACCCTGGAACGCGCAGCGTTTTGGGCTATTCAGGGGACCACCGCTCCGAATTTGAATCAATCCTACATCTCCTCCAACGAACAACCAATCCTTGCCACTGATTTTGACCGATTTCAAGTTCAAGCCGATGAAGACTAATGACCTTTGAGTTCTCGCTTGGACACCCGCGGACGCCGAACAAGCACACTACAAAGTCTGAGGATTCTGAACAGGTCACTATTGGCGCGCACCCCATACCCTGTTTCCCTTTTGTTCAACTCCGCGGCGCTGAGTTTTTATGGCAGCGGGACCTTTCTCTTCCTGAGGGCGCGTGTTGACTCTTGGCCTTGAACAATGCAGCCATCTCGTCATACCTGCGTACCGCCGAGGAAGACATACCTCGATTTATAAAACACCGACGCGCAGTTTCGTACTGGGCCGATATCTACAACTAGTGGCAGCGCTTGTCGCTCAACGACACCTCCCACCCCAACCTTTCAGTCGTCAAGAACACCCTCGGGCGAAGGTTGAACGTGGTCCGAACTGGTTTTAGCAACGGCCTGAACGGAACGAAAATATTCATGGCGCGTTTGGAACTTATGCACTAAATCTAAACCGACCTGGCACAGACTGGGTTTGGTAACACTAGTGGTTAGCTAGCGGGGGGGGTGTCTTGTCGCTCTTGTTATAACCCAACCAAGACCCTTTTGGACGCCCTGCTATGCCTTGGTTGGATTCAATTTTACTTCATCAAGTCTCAAACCCCCCGGTTTGATAGTGTAGTTCTAAATAACGTCGGAACGCCAAAAGCCGATGACATGCTGACTCGTTAAGGTTCGGACCTTGGTGGCTCACTTCCCAAGTAGCTTCGGAGCGACAACCACCGGCGCCCGGTCAACTTTAGACGGAATCCCAGTTGGCACTGGAGAGCCATATTGGTTTCGCTGTAAGAACACTCTGTCAATCACGAATGACTTCGTGCTATTTTCTGATTCCCGCTAGGCCCAATACCGTTGGGGCAACCACCGTTTTTGCTCGGTTTAATGTTCGAGAGCACGGCACACTTGATCGTTACTTCGACCAGCTTCAGTAGAAGCACTGTCCGCCAGCTGAATCAGCGCGGGACCTCGATTGGAGCTGCGCGACTACCAAGAATGATATGAGGAATGGACTATCAATGTCTTCTCGCTCTTGCTTGAACAAGCTGTACCAACTTCCCATTTGCAGCAAAGCGGATTTGGAATCCGAGGAAGTGGGGATCTTCAACAATTATTCAGATAATATATATAGTTCAGCCATGGGACGGGTTCAATGTGAGCATCACTCAGTCGTATCCTGCATATCACTCAACCAGCTCTAACCATGCAACTGCTTCTCCTTCTTCCCCTCATTTTCTATTTGGGTGTCGCTGCATTCCCAACCATAACCACTGAGGGACGCATGGTGCTTTATCCTCAGCGGCACCCTGACGACAATCTTGCCGATCTTGCCAACCTAAAGGCCTCCCCATCTGCCTCCCTCTATTACGAGGGGGTTTCCGCTTTCGCCTTGCTTCATTTCCCACAGTTCAAGTACCCGGCAGTTGCTCTCGAGAGATCACACTTCGTCTCCGCCACCACATGTTCCGCCTCGGGCAATACGATGACTGTTACGTTCAACAACCCCGAGGCCTGGAAGACAGCTGCGCAGGACTGGACGCAACACCCCGAGGGTTTTGTGGTTATATCCTATATTGCGGGGTGCGGCCATGGGTTGTCCACCGCCGAGCGCACATTCCATCTCGTAACCTCTGTTCGGCTGAACGAAGGGAAGCTCCAGATCATCTGCAGCGTCTCAATGATACCTATGACCGATGCGCATCCTGGGCATGAAATCAAGTTCCATATGACCAAGTACACCGGCACGCCCTCGTCCCCACCCAAGCATTCAAGGCGCCAGGACGATGGGCCCACGGTGTGTTTATCATTCATTCACTCCAGGATTTCAACTCACTCGCTCCGCGAAAGGGCATATCTGACGAGGACAATAAGGCGTTCGGAGAGGTACACTCTATCCTTTAGTGACTTATTAACATGCTCAAACAATTTCGCAGGGCCTCGCCAAGACGGGGAAGGTTATCGGACAGGTAATCTTTTGCTTTTCGTTGTGTGACCATCCTATCAACGTCACGACGTATACAGAGTATTGCAACGGGTGCCACAGCAATTGCAAAGGGGCTGTGGAAGGTGGGAATTTCTTCAAGTTGTGCCTTGAACCGCGCTAAAGGTACCTGCTTTAGGCTTTCACACCGAGCCCCTCAGCAGCGGCAGTGAGTGATCTCTCGTCGAATTTATTTCCACTTTTGACCTGCTATTCACAGGCGCTTGCTTCAGGGGAACTCCCTGTCGGTGCGGGATTAAACCCCACTGATGTAGTCAATAAGTCACTTCAAGACATCGCAACAAGTATTATCCCAGGTATGGGTGCCATTTACAAAGTCACCTAACTCTCTTGCTCACCGCTGGGACATTATGATCAAGTTCCAGTGCCGGTCAAATCCGGCCAGTTTTATTCGACACGTCGGGGGATTTTGTGGACATTCCTGACGTCGGTCGCGGTTACGTTCTCCTCGACCCCGCAAACTCTTTGAACTTCATCAAAGAAAATTCAAAGGGGGGAAGCGTCGGCATCACGGGCTCTATAGGGCTATATTGTATTGGGTGTCTTGCCCGAACGAGGGCAATCGACTTCTCTTGTGGTGGTAGCCTTCTTGATGGGGCCGTGACCAGTGCACAAATCGTCGCGTCTGGCGATCTCGAACTCAGCTTCAAGTTGAAGGCGGTTTTCAATGGTAAGCACTACATTCAAAAAAAGAACCGGGAGGACCAATAATCTTATTTGCATAGTAAATCTGGAGGCTGCCCTGGAGAAAACGCTTGTCCAAATTCCTATTCCCTCGGAAATTACGCTCTACATTCCGGGATTCCTCGAGATAGGCCCAGCTGTCGAGTTCTCGGTCGGGATTGAATTCATTGTGACGGCGGAGGGGACAGTCGAATTTGGTTCCGCTTGTCGATGGGATCGAATCTCTTACACCTTGGATGTAGTCAACACTTCAGCCAGTGGATTCGATCATGCATCACTCACTCCGGTCTGTACGGAGACACCGTTGACTTTCGGCGGGAAACTGGAAGGGAGCATAACACCATTTGCCAAGCTGAGCTTGGGGTTCAATCTCCGGGTTCTCGCGAAATTAACCAAGGAAGCTAGCACTAGCGTAGCGCTGGTAGGGAAATATGGTGTCAAGCTCGCCCTCTCTATTGCAACAGCCGATGAAACCGGCTGTACCAACCTCAAAGCTGGCGAAGTCAAATCTAGCTCCGCGTTGACAAGGAAGATCTATATCGAAGGAAAGGCGGGGACGATTAAACCACTCGAAATTGGTTTGTGGAACCCGCCCGACACTCCCATTGACAGCAATTGCAGGTAAGTCCAGCTTTAATCCAACACCCTCCTTGTTGCTCATTTGAAACAGAGCATCGTCATCGTCGAGTTCAACTTCCCCTTCAACTCCTCCCCCTTCGACCACACCGCCACCGTTCTTTCAGTCCGACGGATCCACATCGCAGTCCGATATGGACGGACTCGGAGGCGGAAATAAGGACCACCCGACTCGACGTCAGGATGGAGAGGACAGTGGAGGGGAATCTTCGGGCGACTCTGCATCACCTGCTGGAAGTCCAGAAGACGAGGGATCCCCTACAGATGCCATGACTGAACCAACCAATGATTCTCCCCCCGATGCAACACCAGAAAGTGCACCCACTTCCCCTGAACCCGACAGCCCTCCGACATCCGACAATGTTCCACCGAGCACCGGCGACGCGCCCGAAGCGGGTGTGGCGTCCACTAACCCCCAGCTTACCACAGGGATGGACCAGCCCGTGGACCAACCTCTATCCACCGACGGGGAGGGCGAGACATCTGTTGGGGGTGGGGAAGGGAGCTCTGACGCACAAAATTCAAACACAAGTATGGACGGTGAGGCGCCTGTTGGGAGCGAGGACGGTGAGGTACCTGTCGGGAGCGAGGACGGGAGTTCCGAGGTTCAAAGTTCCAACACAACTTCCACCGGTAGCGACGCCATTCCCGCTGCTATTGTGCCCTCCGATACCACGGAGGAGGACGCCGACCCCGAGTTCATCGGCACTCTCACAGCCATCATCTGGGGTGCCTGTGCAGACAATGATAATACACCCCTGTCCCTTGGGACGACTTCTGCGCATGGTGGACTGCTGTTCATGCCGGATTCTGGCGACCAACCGTTCCGCCTTATTAAGGGCCTAATCTTTTTGACAGCTGACGATGCGAGCGCGCTTTACACCACCGGCGCGGAGACAGTGTCGCTCGTGGACGCTGCTACGGCCGAAGCGAACCCCACGAATGCGATGTGGGTACTTTCCGTCTCCAATTCGAATTCAGGCTGAGAACACTCTTAGTACGCTCGCGGCGGCGAAAGATGGCCTTTTCTTCTTGAACAGTGGCGCGCCCGTGTATGATTACCCGGTGGCGTGCGACTTCGCCGGCCAGTGGGCACTCTTAAAGGTCTCTACACTGGAGGATGTGGAGCCGCTGGCAGGGAAACAGGGTGCGGACAAGTGTGTTTTTGCGAGTTTGCACGTAGCTTGAGAGCCTGAACGGGGAGTATGTGAGGAGACTCAACGCGGCCGACACTCGAGTAGCTTCTAGTCAGACGTTACAAGGGGTTCAGCGACAATAAATCGTGTTGATATCAGAACGTACTCTGTGCAATCAAAGTCTTGAAAACGAACTCAAAAAGTCGACTCCAGTAGCGGGATTCGAAGGAGAGAGGGCCAACAGTTTCTTTCCACCGACTCACCAGCGAGTGTTGGCTGAATCAAATCGTTGATAGTCTTGCTAGTGCCATACTCGAGGCAGGACCCGAACTCGGGCAGCTCGGGCATCAACTCAACTTCGTTTCGAAGATCTCCGTTTTTCTGTTTTCGTTGAAAAACTGACGTACCAATGTGTACATGCACGCTTCGTAACTCAATTCTAACTCAGTGTATGTGATTTCCTGGCCTCTTGAACGATGGCTGAACTTGAGAGGATTCCGCGATGCAAATAACGGATACGACCATCCCTCGCTTTTCCGATTTTGCCTCGCATATGCGCATCCACCCTTCCCCTCCACCGCCTCCTGCGGCCGAATAAAAAAAACTCCTCAGGGAGTGGTGCACCATGTACGACATCCTCATTCTACTTTCACCTGCTAAATTGGTGTTTGAAGCCAACGCAATATTCTACAACTTGAAACGGAAGATGGTTCAATCTTGGTTCAATCCGCTTTTGGCGGACAGGTACGAAACTTCGTCGGCTGCCGGAAAAGCCTGCGTGCTCTATACGGCTCAATTTACGTTTGTGACGCCATCCTGCGGACCAGGATTGTCCCTCGCGTTTTACTCGCGAAGTTGGGATTACAATAAGGATCATCGGCTAAACATCGGCTGAGATGCCGGCAGCGTCAGGGCGGCCCGGAAGCCTTCCTCTCGACCATCATCTTGCCAGCTTGCTCCCAGCAATACAAGTGATTACAATGCTATCCACTTCATTGCCTCTAGTTGAAGACGTTCTACTCCTCATCCTGTCCTTTTGCGACATTGCTGGAATTTTAACGATAAGCCGGGTGGGGACACTTTGCGATTGATCTGGACCACGACACTCAACTCACTATACAGAGCAGCAAGTACTTTTACCGCCTCGGCTCCAGCAAGGGTGTGTGGCTAGCGGCCGTCACCGAGCTCGTTCGCAAAGGATTTGTGCCCCAGGAAGAAGGGGTGGTTTTGGGCGACCTGACGAAAGAGCAGCTGGTAGAGAAGGCTAAGAGAGCGATGCTTGGGCCGCAGACCTGGGGGCGCGATGATCATAACCACCCCGGACCCCCGATCGTATCGAGGACGCTGCCGAGCAGCGTGCGCAACGACGACTGGCTGGACTTTGAAGTAAAACTGCTTCTTGGTGGGGAATATCTGTTCCACCGAAACTGGCGCCTCGAATGCTGGAGTGTCTCCCAGCGAGAGGTCGTTTGGACGTACAAGTGCTGCGTAGAAGATGCGGGGGTGATTGCCTTTGCTGCGGAGCTCACGGATACCCTGGACCAAGCAGTGATTATGCCCTGTCAGCGCACCCGGGAGAACACTGTGGAGCGTAGAAAGTGAGAGCCTCCTTCGTTGGTTGATTTTTGACACGAGTTGAATACCAACAGTTACGTGGAGGTGTTGACTTTGGACCTGAAGGCGCGAAATTCTCAGTCCGTCATGGTCGCCCGGGTTCCGGACGGCCACGGGGGTGACGACCCCTACTCTCATCCTCAAATATGCGGCGACGTTGCTGCGGTTGCGGTTGCGGACCGACGTAATCGTATTTAACTGGCGCCGAGGGACGTGGACCAAGGTGGCCATCGAAAATGGCCCACGCCACTTTGCACGCTACTGTCGCTTCGCCTTGGCGCCAGGGTACGCCATCTTAATACTCACACTCTCCGATCAGGATGAAGACGGGGACGAATATGATTCGAGACTATTGTCCTGAGTCCCCTCGCCGCGCTGCCCTGGGCGTCTATCGACCCCATCAACCCGCCGGGAAGCGTAGCCAACGCCAGCGACCTCCCTCGAGTCCACACCGAGGCCCTCCCCGTGGTGAACAAGTACGCATCCCCCAGCGGAATTCAAATCTCCGTGCACGAACACCCCCTGCGGAACGGAGTGTTCAGGATCTGGGTCTCCGTGGACACGTACAACGTTCCCGGTATTCTCTCATGCCACCACCTCGACCTAGCTGGTGCGCGCCGCGACTCGAGCGATGCACCCATTTGGAGCTCCGCTCGACGACAGAGAAAGTTACGGCGTCGCGGGTGGGGCTTCCTTTACTGGACACACGGTGCGCTGGGACGGGAGTCCCAGCGGGGCGTTGCATGTGGTACCGCCGAACGTGCCGCGGTCGAAGGGTCTAGAGGTCCGTAAGGCCCTGTTTCTTGACGCAGGGAATAATGCGTATTTATCGGCGTACGCCGGAGCGTTGGCGCACTTCATGCGCACGTCCCTCGTTGTTCAGTATTATCAGTAGCAGGGACTGCGTCGCTTTACCTACTCAGTCCAACGTGTTCGTGTTGAACGCATGTACATTTCGCACATTTATCCCAAGCAACCGTAACAACTCAACGAGTACTGTGCTAAGTTGTAGGGAGGCAACGGTCACGGGTAACGGAGGCCCCGTTGCGTTGCCTATTCTCTGGTCGGTCACGGTAACGGTAGGGTCCGTTGCGTTGAAAAAATCGTGACACGGAGAAAAAATAGTTAAAAAAAATCCGCTAGCGCTGGAAATGAGGCAAATTAGCAAGAGGCCCGCCAGGACATCTCACCTTAGTCTACCTAACACCAGGTATGTGCACAAGGTCTCTAAATTCACCCAACCCACCCCGGAAAAAAAAAATCTTGTTGCCTCTTTAAGCAACGGTCACGGCTCACGGCTCCCCGGTTGCTTGAAAGATAGGCAACGGCCTTGTCACGGTCCTTGGGCCGTTGCCTCCCTACAACTTGGCACAGTAATCTGATTTTCCTGCTGAATTGATCACCGGTACAGTAGTGTTGCATCCACCTCGAATCGGTCCTCGCTGCATCGAATTTGGCTATCGAAGCGTAGAAAAAGGTACAATGTCAAGTGCCGGGTGATTGCCGATGTAAACAATACATGACAATTCAAGCACTGCCACTTGCCTCTTGTTTCTCGCCGCAACACACCGGGCAAATTTCCACTTCAAACTCCGCCAAACTCTGCTCGGCTCCAATCCGACCTCAAACCTAATGGCTGCCACCGCTGAATGGCACCAACCGGTGCAATCTGTGGGTCTATCGATGGGCTAGCCAAGATTGGTACTTATCGAGTAGAAATAGACTTCTGCACGCCGTGGACCGATACCCCGGACCGTTGTCCCCGTCTCAGACGACTGGGAGGATGACGATGACGAAAATGAACCCCAAAATGCGGAGGATAACCAGCGGATATGGGAGAATGCGTATGTCTCACTTCATCTATAGTATTCCCGACGGGCGCTAAAAGTGTTTATGTTCTTGAATAACAGGAATGCGCAGACCCCCATGCCCAATCTCATTGTCTCGGGCTCGAATCACGCCGCCGCTGCACCGCCAGCCGCCGCGTTCCAGCCCAAGATGCGTATCCTCAAGCGCCCGACGAATTCTGCGCCGGTGGCAGCTGCGCCTCCGACGACGAGTGGGGAGACGCTGAAAGATCGCGAGGCGCGCTACCAGGCCGCGCGGGACCGGATATTCGGGAATAAGCCCGACGGCCGTGCCTCGCCTGGGGACAGCAAGGCTGGCGGCGGTAGTGGACTGCCTCCGGTGGGCGTCGCGCGCAATCCACGTGGCCCTACCTCTGATGCGGCGCAAAACTCCAGCGGCGATGCACCGCCGAAGGGGTTCGGAGCGCGAAGCGCCAATCCTCCGCCGAGTCCGAACCCGGTGCGCGAAGCGGACGTGAATAAAAACGTGGCCGCGCTGCAGCAGAAGGCGTTGTCATCGATGTAATTCGGGAGGGAGGGGCGAATTGTACACCATATACCTTGAGCATGCATGCCTTCCTTCTTTGTGGTCATTATTTACTTACTTGTAATTCACGCCTCTGTCTGGGTCCGTCACAAGGTGCACATTCGAGGTTGTAGCGACTGCGACTGCGACAAGCTTCAAGTTTTGAAGTCAATGCCCGAGGCGTCCTACCTCGCGCAAATTAAACCATCCGTGGCAGCCTTAATCCCCGTCGCCGTCGTTCGAGATCCAGGGTGGGTACTCGTGTGCATCGGCTCCGAGTCCGCGGGCGCTAGGCCGTCGCCACCAAGGTCTGTGGAATTTTTCTTATGAACAATAATACCGTACGTCTATCAAACTACAATGGAACCGAATGGCTGATCCTCCAGGAACGTGCAACTCTGGATTCCGTCGATACCCATGCGACGCGTGTATGCCATCGAGCATTCGCCGCGAGCGTCGTAAGGACGAGCGCGGGAGTGACTACGGGAAGGCAGCTTTCTTTGACTCGCGGCTTCCCTTCCACGACGAGAGTTCTTGGTCTGACGCACTAGCCGAGAGGGCCGTATCGTGCGTAGGCGTCAAGACCGCGGCGACGTATGTAAATCCGGTCGCAGCGAGACGCTATGTAGTCTGGTGAGTCGACGGCACGACGGGTTGTGCGATTTTTTTCCGGTTGATCCTTGATTATTCAGTGAAAGTAGGAAGGGATCTAGACTCTAGAGGGCTTTCCTTGCTTCGCCATGTCGTGAATATGGATGCTGAACGTACGTGCACACATTCGCCACCTTCCTGCAGGCTGTCGGTCGAAACTGTTCGCTTCCCGGCGCTGACGCGATTTCAGAAAAGGAAGAAAGTTTCAGAGATTGGTCGGCAAGAGTTATCTACTATACTTTCGCTCTCACAAGTGCAGTGTTTCGTTTTTACACCTTGCTCTTAACGCTCACTTCCTAATCCTTCGGGCAGGTCTGCTTTACAGCGTTGTAATTGATACCCCTTCAACACCCCCTCGTTGAGTCATTACTCGAATGTAGCAGCCCATCTCCTTTGAACGATCAGGATTATGCAACTCCTTGGGAAACGGTCCATCAGAAACTCCCGGCGCTCCCTCTTCTCTGGATCGCAGCGATTATTATCTCATTGCGGACTAGTACCAGTACTGTCTTTAACGAAACCAACTGCGTTCTTGCCTCAACTTCCCATTTTTCTTTCAACTTATGTGTGCGCTTCAGTGATTGCACCTCGTTGGCTCTCGCGTTGATACGCGCTACAA
>JARKIB010000243.1:0-191237 GCA_029378385.1 Mycena metata | reverse complement strand
GTCCGGGAGCACTTGATGCTTCCCTTGGTGCATGGCACGCAGCGGGTGCCGAAGTCCCCGTCGCTACAGTCCATCAGCCGGTTGATACAGCTGATGCACTTGCAGGGCGACTTGGACCACAGCGTGGGGGACAGCCAATCACCAACGAGTACGGAAGGAGCGCGGATTTGCGCGGGGAGCGGCCTAGCTAGGCCCTGATGCCACGCTAGTAAAGGCGTTAGCTAAAGACAAGGGAGCTAGTAGAAGAAATAGGACTTACGACCCGGTGGAGCAGTCTCAGAATAGACCACGTCGGTGAGCAACTCCTCGCGAGTGCTGGGGGTGGGGTGCTTGTCGGCGTACGCCTTCTGCTCCGCCGTAAGGTAGGGCTCGGGGTCCTTCTCCTTCCCCTTGACCTTGGCGGTGGACACAGTAGGCAGCGGTGGCTTCGACGGTTTCACCTCAGGCTTCGTCTCCACCTTGGCGGGCTTCGGCTCGGGCTTCGGTGGTGCCTTGACCTTGATGACCGACTTGTCGGTCGTCGACGGTTTGGTGGGAGTCTCGGTGGCGGTGCTGCGCAGGATGCGTGGAGTAGTCGCGGAAGGGCCGGCAGTGGGTTGCTAGCGGACGAGTCGTGAGCGAAAATCCAGAGAGGTACAGCTAGTACATACCAGAGGGGTAGAGGAGGCGGCGGCGCCACCCTCCACCGAAGCAGCGCGACCCTGAGTAAATAAAATTATCAATGGGCGTCCGCTATGGGTAGGAGGACGACGTACCGGAACGGGGGGCTTGTCAAGGCGAGGTTTCTTGACGACAAGCTCGTCTTCCGACTCGCTGTCAAGATCGACCTTGGACAAGGACAGAGGTGTGCGGGTCTTGAGTTTGACCTGCGGCATCTGGAAGTCGGAAGTCGGGAGGTCGAGACCAGCTGCGTCCTAGACAGGAGTTATAGCGGGGGTCTAGCAAAAAAAGTGAAAAGGAGACGTACGAGGAGCTCCTGGAGATTGTCGGGATAGTCCCAGAGCATGGGTTGGAAGTCGGCCATACGCGGTTTCAAGTGCTTGCGCAAGAGGAGCCGACAGGCGATGGACACGGCGGCAACATAGGCGACGACGTCGAGGGACCATTCCTCGGGGAAGCGTGTGTAGAAATCGGCCTAAGTAGCTAGCGTTAGTCAAAGAGGACCAGAAGGGTCAGAATGGACTTACCAGGAGAGGACGCAGGGTGTTAAGCAGAGGGACGGCGACGGTGGAGTCAGAGAACTTGATGTTCTCCTTGGCGAAGAATTGGATAATCTCGGCGAAGGCCTGGTACGACGAAAAGAACGACCATGGCGCAGCGGGACTAGAGCGGTCGACGAGAGAAGGCGAGTCGGCGGAGAGAGAGAGAGCAGTGCCAGAGGGCGCGGGCGACGACTTGGGCGCTTTGCGTTTCATGGTGGTGGTAGGAAGAGAGAGAAGAAGAGGGGGAAAAATGGGCGTACACAGCTAGCGCCTCACATATAAGTGAGACGCTAGCCGAGCGAAGCATAGCCGTGAGAGAGACTCACGCGCTAGCGGCCCTGAGGCGCAGCCTCGAGGAACCGCGGAGATTCTCCAGAAATAATATTTCCAGAAATAGCCGCTTCCTTTCCCACAGAAATCAGGTGCCTGTGCATAAGTCACGAGTTTAGGCTGCGGACTAGCCTTCTGGGACCAAATTAAGGTTCAGAAACGCTAGCCAGCCGTAACCAAGACATGCAAAGGGGCTAGGGACACTAGAGGAGGTGTCTGAAAATAAGATACGCGGCTAGCAATGATGCATTTGATCCACTTCCCGAAAAGGCAGTAATCAGGCTTCTCGGAAGCAGAAGGCATCATTGTGGGCGCTAGCGTGGGTCCTTCCTAGTAAGGGAAGCTAAGTTCGAATGTGTGAAAATTGGATAAAAAGTCGAAAAATTGGGCACGTCTAAAAAGGCACTATGCATGGGAATGCAAGAAAGACCAAGAAAAAATTTGAACGTTGCTTGAAAGATATCATTTCAACAACTGCTAGACTGGAGAGTACACTCGTACGAACCACAACCGGGGACGGTTGAGATTTAGTAAAGAGGAGATGAAACGGCGCAACAACAATGTACCGACATCTAGCTGCATTTTGGGATTTTTAGTGCTAGTTAAATGCAAGGCATACTAGGCTTCGAGTTGTAACAAGCTAGCTTTCTAATAGGTGCAATATTCCTATTGGGACTCTGTTTGGTGATACAAAGGAGGGTCAGAGTGAGCTCCGGCTGCTGACCGTAGTACAAACTTAGTGCTAGGCGCGTGAACAAGCGTTACACTAGGGGAGTATACACATTAAGGAGGATTACTATGGTCTAGTACCTCATAGTGTGGGCTAGCGCGCCAATAGACGACTTCCAGAGAGCACAGGATAACGAGAGTTACCAGCTAGCGTAAAGAAGAGAGACATACGAATAGCCAGTGTGCAGCTAGCGGGATAGCACCGGGCTAGGAGCCATGTTCCATAAATAACTTGGCGCTAGCTTCGGGTTTATCGGACTAGCTGGCGATAGCGACGGCTAGGAGAAACTGTCGGCAAGAGACTAGGCCGAGTGATAGATCAGGTGATCGACGCGACGCGTTTGAGAGCAGCTAGCTGCACCAAACAAACTCAAAAGAGATGTATTGCAGAAGAGATGGCACGATGCCTGAACGGCTAGATGTTCAGTCCGTGTGGAGACGGAGGATTGGTGAGCATCCGATGGCGGGAATGGATTTTCCGAGTCGTTTTGCAAATACAGAGAGTCCGGGAGCTGTAAAAGCTGTACGGAATTGGCAATATACCCAGCCTAGGCCCCCAAGATGGTCAGCTAGCTGACTGTCTGGCAAGCCTAGCGCACGATAGCCCCGGCTAGCTCGCCGTAGCGGAGCTGCACGGACCAGTTTTTACTCATTTCACTTTACCTCATCTCTTTCTCTCAACTAGTATAAAAAGGACATGTAAATACCGCTGAAGACCAGTTCATGCCCCGCTCATCGTTACGACGATAAGGGTGTGCTCAGGCCTAGCTAGCGGAGATAAAGTATCTTTTTCGTTTGTAAAGTCTATAGAAATCGAATCAGTGTTGTTGGATCCACGAGTAACTGTGTGAACTAATAAGCAAAGACTCGCGTTGGGAGCTTGTGAGCGGCAACGACCTCCACGTATAAATCGGGACCGAGCGCACAAAGAGAAAGTTTGAGAGTTGTCGTTGACTTCGTGGTGGACTTCGCAAGGGCTACGCATTGGGTGACTAGGAAACGCCTCCCGTAAAACGGACTACGACCAGCACAGCACTTTGGTAGAACTCCTTGGTCGATTCATTGGCCGATTAACGAAGCTTGAGTGAACCCTCTAGGTCCAGTATAAGCCCAAGTGTTAAGGAAAAGAGCTTAGATTCAAGGTTCTAAGTCGGCACCCAAATATCTGTTGATCTGGGATCGTCATAGAGGAGAGAATAGCTGGCGCAGCATAGTCCGTAACTGGAAGTTTTCAGAAGACACTTTATCACCTCGCCTAGGACGACGTAGCAATCTACGTCCGCTTAGTAAAAACCCTTTTTACCCCAACCCGTTCATTCCAATCCCTTGGAAAGACTTGTTTCGGTCAAACGGTTGAGCTAGCTCAGAGATTGAAGTGTTTGTTGGGATAGTTGAGGCCATAAATCATCGCTAGTGCACTAGGGAATCAAACCAGCAGTCGCATACTACGACTCGGGACCCGAACTCACTAGGAAGACGCGCTAGTCTTAGTGTTATAATCATAAGGGGATTGGTGTGGTGTGTTAGGTTTTAGGTGTGGTGTGTTAGCGTTCAAGCTAGCCCATACTTTAGCTTAGCTAGCCTCAATTCACTGTCAGCGCATCTTGCCCGTTTCACCGATCTGGGAATATTTTTCGGCTGTGCGGGGTAGTGCATCGACTGCCGCACATGCCGAAGTCTGACGGCAACGCACAGCGCCTCTCTCCTTCCCTCCATCATATTCATGCCCAACATCAACAATCCATTGTTTCAGTGTCCTCACCCCGCATGCCGGCGTGCTCTCCAGCTTTGTTTGTGTCAAAGTGGGTCCCGAAAAGGCCGTTATTTCTTACTGGTGTGTACCTCCAACATACTTATGCTCGCCAAGGCTAATTCTGCCTCGTTCCGTGTATTAGCGTCCTTGATCACCCCGCTATAACCAATTGGTGGTATTGGTGGCCCCTTGGCGTGATTCCAGCGAACACTGAGCAGGCTTCGGCACCGACCCCACTGTCTACTCTCGCTGCGACTCCCGCCGCACCATCTGCGCCCCTCGCCGCACTGAGATGGTGTTGGCAACTCCAGCGGTACCATCTGTCTTTGTTGCCGGCGCCACTCCTGCCACCACCTGCAGCAACGGTCCGTGTCGCAAAATCAAAGTAAATCGATGTTGTACGCGCAAGGTGTGTAGCCGTTGTTGCAGAACCCATGGCGGGTGCTCCCAGTGCTGCCGCCAACGCCGCTAAGGTTGTCCAACAAATTCATGAAGACCGTGCCTTTGCTCTCGCCACACCCCTACCTCCGTCCCCAACAAAAAGTGAAGAGGCGCAATACAGTGCTCTTATCGCTCCGTCCTCGCTGTCGGCCGGTTTTCAAGTGTGATCTTCCCGCTCGCCGTCGACCTCGTCTTCCTCGTCTTCCTCGTCGCGCCCGTTCCCTACTATTACATGCCTTACCCGCCCACTGGACCTGGCGCTATGTAGCTTATGTATATCATCGGGCTTCCCATGAAAAATAAAGAATAATTGCATTTGCTATCTGAGCGACCTCCTTATCTGAGGGTGGCAAGAGGAAGGCAAACCGTTGCTCTGCTGGGTACACCGACAAAATGTTTGCTTCACCGTCGAATGATGGTATACGCGGCATCGCGGCAAACTGATGCACCGCCTAGGCACTGCCGAAAAAAATTACCCGATCTGGATGCCACGTTTTGGCGGAAAGTCGGAAAGTGTCATATATACGGTCTCCCCTGTTTGGCTTTAAATTTCTCTCTATGCACCCAATTCCCATCGATTCTCTCCCAGATGAATTACTGGCGGCGATTCTGAAGCTCGTCGCCGACTTCCCGATATCCTGTTCTGACAGGAGTCTACCCACCGCCGTCATCGCTGGTCGCGTCAGTCGCCGATGACACTCTGTCGCCCTTGGGTCCTCGGAACTCTGGACGACCATCCGGATTTCCGAGCGGCCGCGCTCTCGTCACTGGGCAGCATTGTGCATAAACCGCTCCCGCTCATATCCGCTGGACACCATCAACCTAGAGTCGTACCTCGGCCCCCCATGTGCGGTCCGAGAGGTACCAGATCCCCTTCCGCTGCGCAGGGTCCTCGCCCTGGTGGGCCCACACATTGGCCGTTGGCGCACGTTCGCTCTTCACGCGTGGCCCAGTCAATTCGACGCGTTCCGGGGGTTTGTGGAACAATCACCCCTGACCGCATCGCGACTGCAATCTGCTCATTTCTCCGCGAGAGAACAGTATGACTGCAACCTCCCTCAGTTGAAGGAGTTATTTGTGGGGGAGCGCTTTTGCTCCTTCAGGAGCAACGCCTTTGTACGACCCACCGACTTGGCCGCATTCGGCGCCCTCTGCCGGCTCGATATCGAACACAACAACATTAGGGGAGGAGATCTCGTCTACTCTCCTGCGTTTCGCCACCTCTTAGGTACCTCGTCCACCTTGACGGTTCTCGTCATTCGGAACTTATATCCGGAGATGTCAATCGGCCAGCATCCACCCTTGGTCGCCCCCACGATACGGTCTTGTGCCTTTACATTCACCGGTTATCCATATTTCATCCGGGATGGGACATCCTTCGACTATCTTAGCGACACATTTTCCTTACCGAACCTCGAGTACTTGGAGATCGTGGGCGCTATCTACGACACGCCAAAGGACCACCTGCCCGCGCTATTCTTCCCGCACCTTCAGACTCTGCGCTTAGAGAACGTGAGTTTCGGGGAGCGGGGGCTCGCCTTCGTCCAGTCATTCAGCAGCACCATCACGAATTTGGAAATCATCCGAAACCACTCATTTGACACCTACCGTGTCCTCGCGCGACCCGGCACCAACAACGTATGGCCGGATTTAGTTTCCCTCACTGTCGAGGATCAGTTCACCACTGCCCCCGCTTGGATTTCCCCCTTCCTCACGAAGCGCTCTCAGCTTGGTGGGCACAGCGCCGTCCCGGAACTCATCCTCTCTCCGTGGGAGGGTGGGATTTCAATCGAGTTCCTTGATCCCGCACCCGCGATTCACTGGCAACACAGCGGCCCGTCTGCTGGGCTCGTAGACGGCGCGCCGGGGTTCTATACTAACGACTACACCGGACGACCGACGGACTTTGGAGATCAGTGGGCCCCAAGAGTGCCCTTGTACACCTGCGGGTGCGATGATTATCTCTGGTGGAATTTTTCGGAGGAAGATATGGACGATCTGCACGTGCTTTTGGAGGAGGAGCAGTTGGAGAACGACCTCGGGGTGCGGCTGGAGGACGAGATTAGAGAGCGGCTGAAGATGCAGGGCGAGATTGTGCGAATGAAGGGTACGTTTCGACGATTAAGAAGGGAGGGACGAGAGACAACCGGAAGTCGTAGTTCGAAGGAACCGACGTCTAGGCGGCGACGGTACGATTTGAGTGAAGATTTTTTTCTCGTTTGACATGTACGTTCAGCCTGAGTGACCTTTTTCAACCAATATTTTGACCATAACATTTAGCAATCCCGACAGGGCATGAGATGGCGTCGTAGAGATAGCCCAGTGAAGCATTCTGGGAGCCATCCCTGGTTTCGCAAGTTCTTTTGAGGCAATTAGGTCACGTGTCTGAACGCGTCGCAAAAATCGCCATAACACCGCCAAATAGTGGTCGGCGCATAGGATGTTTTGATTTTTTGGCTCCAGCATGTACAACCTGGCAAACAGCCAGTCTTGTCCACTAGGATGGTCCAAGCACTCTGAGTTGGAATACAATTCAGAAGTAGGGCTCGAGACGTTCTTCCTCCTACGTAACGAGTTTATTTATACACATGCGCGGTCAAACTCCTACTGAACCAGGCCGCATTTCGACAGAAGCATGTTCGTTTCGCCCACGCGTGTGTATGCTTATTCCGTGGCCCGAGCCCCGCTCGTTTGAAGGGCACTTTTTGAAAGAGAAAGAAGCGCTTCTGTTTGAATTCTTTCAATTTATTCAGATCCCACGGTCTTTAATGAGCTACTTACATGCTGTTCAGACAGAAAACAGCGATTGATCTATTACGCTGTCGAAGACCTTCCAATCCGCTCTAACGTCGTCGTCTCTGTAGTATAGTGGTTAGTACTCTCGCTTGTGGCGCAGAAGTCATACCGCGAGCGACATCGGTTCGATTCCGGTCGGGGACAGATTTTTGTCTTTTTGGACCTCAGGTAACATGAGTACCAGTGGTTGCCCACCCTTTCACTGCTGCCGCCCGCGAGGACTCTGCGTGGAGGAACTCGATGGTAGCGTTACAGAGCCTAAAAATTGAGCTGAAAAACTCCGTCTAACACTCAACCTGCACTCCGGGCTATATCGCCCACCTGTTGACCAGGAATCGGCGCGCCGTGTCGCCGAGACAACCGACAGGCTCAGAGACGCCCGCGCGCGCGCCATGCACGAGGTCGCGATTGATCCGCGACATCGGCAATTTCAGTTCCCACGGTTGAACCCGATAAAATTATAAATTGAACTATACTACCCGATGTTGCGTAGCACACCAGATAATTGTCTGCCAGTGTGATAGTTAATAAACCGTCTCAAAGCATCTCTCCTTGTGACCTGCGGAGAAGTTGAATCGTTAAATCTCACGAGCAAGAGATTAAACTTACCCGCCCAGTCGTCCCTCTGGTGCGCTGAGGAAAACGAAGATCAGCCCGCGGGCGTGGAAGGAGGGGACATGTATACGCACTTCGGCAACAATACGCGACCGTCTGGCATCGCACGCACTCGCGCCTCCGCAGTTCTGCATCATTTGGATCCTCATGGAGGGCGGCGTACCGATCGAAGGTCTCCCGGCGCGTGAGCGACAGCCGAAGCGCATCGTGTTTGAGTTTCCCGTCCAAGATGTTGAAAGTACTACTCAGGTCAAGCTCATCAGTACCACGCACCCAGCTGTTGTTGAATGCGAGCTCCGCACCTGGCCCCGGTTTGGACAATGCTCTGCCCAAAATGTCAACTCAGCCTCAAGCACTCCAATTCGAATCGCAACGGAAGTGGCCCATACCTCGTGGAGGCCATAAAAATCGTTGTCCCGGGAGACCGCCGCAGCCTCCAGTAGTTGCATGACTTTGATCGCACGGACCGCCCTGGCACGGAGCCATTCCTTGAGCTGCAGGATGATTGGCTCAGAGAGAGCCCCAATTTGAGATTTATATTCGTGGGCATCTAAGGCGAAGGTCAAAGGGAAATCCCACCAGCGCAACATGCGGGGCGTACAGGTAGAAAGGATTAACAGCGTGACAGTACGGCTTGAAACAATCTCGGGGCCCGCACATTTCTGGTCGATGTATTTAATACAGGAGAACCAGCGAAGAGAAACCGGAACACGCACCCAGCATTGTGGAATCAACACCTGGGAGACATAGAAATGATAGAGGTCCGCTCCAGACGGAGTGCGCATGAATTTAGCAAAGTAGACACTCTGGGCAACGCCGAGGAGCATAACGTGGTACGGGCCCGTTGGACGGGGGTCTGCCTTGTACGCGGCGACCAGAGAGGGGAGGTATTTGGCGCAAAAGCAGCACTGGATTTACTGTCAGTGGTCGTTAGGCCATTGAAGGGATAATTACAACGATGGGATGCCTGCATTGCACTTGTTCACTATCGCTCGGCATCAGCTCGCTCCATAGCTCACGCAACTGGATGGGAAACAAAACATTCACGTGAGTTGACAAGATATAGTAAAGGCGCACCCTGTCAGCAGCATTTCTCCGAGAGTTGAGATGAAATCCGGCTGTAGTCAGTCCGAGGTGTGCGGCGAGTCTGACGGCGCCTTCTTCTCCAGGTATTTGGATGTCGGGCTGGCCAGTGGTAGCCTCATCGTTGAAGCGAATTCCGGTGGATATTGACAGGCTCGCGGGACCCTTGCAAGATGGACAAGTATGATGGCGTTCAGATTTCATTTCAGCGAACGAGAGTTAACGGCGAAGCTGTTGAGGTGAGAGTATGTGAGACAAAGTGAAGAGCTGAACCGCCCCGCTCGGCTTAAGAACAATCTGGGAGGGCCCAAGCGTTGCGCTTGGGCAGATAAAACGTCAAACTCGTGACGTGAGACTTGCGAAGGTCAAAGCGCTGACAATTGCACTTTGACAATGGTTTAACTATAGGTCTCGCTCGGTCCCTCGCTCTGGTATCCGGCAGGGACGGAAATTTAACTTTCACCTGTTTGTGGATCAAGGCAGGCTCAGAATATCCTACGCGCAGGGTCGACTCGATAGGCAACCGTCGCTTAATAAATCCTGTTACATCGACGCAGTTATCGAGGAAATGAGCGTACAGTTGGCTTTAAACTTTTGGACGAAAAGTTAGAATCAGTCGACCTCACATTTATGTTCTAAAGAGGAAGTTTCCCCCTTCGCTACTTCTGTTCCTCCCCCGCCTTTTGAAGAGGACGTTCCACCGCCGGATTCACGAGGATATTTCCGGGAACAAGAATACTCTGACGTGCGCGCTGCGACACCACCAGTCCAAACCCGCCAATTTCGCTGTCGAGCTGGGATACCTATGAGCCACTGTTAAGCAGACACAAAGGAGAGAACGAGATCGATCAACTTACTTGGAGTTTTCCGCCCACGGGTGTTGGCTCCGATTCAAAGAGCGTACCAAAGACGGGCGGCAGCGCACCACGGTTCCCGGGGCCGAATTTGCCATCTGGTGCGTTGCAGAGATATTCCTGCGTCAGGTGAGCTGGGTATGTATGACGGTGATTGTTGAAACATACCTGGAACGGACAGTTGGCCTGGCTGACAACGAAGTGGTAGCTGTATGCGCCGCTTGCGTGAGGGACGACAGGGATGTCATACGCCGAGGCCTGGGCGGCGATCTTGAGGAGTTCAGTGAGACCTAGGCAGTGATTAAGTATCGAAGAATAAAGTCAGCAAAGCGAGATGCCACTAACCTCCAACCCACATAACATCCGGTTGAAGGATGCTGATAGTGCGCGGGGCAATTAGCTCGCGGAAGCCGTATTTGGTGTATTCGTGCTGTTGATGGGGTGAATCGCGGAAGAATTGCGAGAAAATACAGCCCACCTCTCCCGTGGTGAATTTGATGTGAGGGAGGGCTTGCTTGATGATAGCGTACCCAGAAATGTCATCCGGCGGCAGCACCTCCTCCCACCACTCGATATTGAGCGGGAGACAGGCTGTAGCGAGTTCGATTGCATATTGAACCGTCAAACTCATCCAGCAATCAACCATGATAGGAAAGTCGCCGACGCTTTCGCGGTGCTTGGTGAGAAACGCAACGTTCTTCCGCAGGCCCGCGGCGCCTTCGTCGGGGCCATGCGGGAGGGTGACCTTGGCGCCCCAAAATCCTGCCTCCTTCGTCGCGGTTGGTTCCGGGCCAGTGCAGTAGAAATCGAGCTCCTCCTTGATCGCCCCGCCAATCATCTTGTACACTGGCTCGCCGCGCAGCTTGCCGAGCAAATCCCAGAGCGCGAGGTCGACGACGCTGATCGTTGCAACCGGCAGTCCCTTACGCCCGTAAAACATGGTGGAGCGGAACATCTGATCCGAGAGGCGATTGAGATTTCGCGGGTCTGCGCCGATGAGGAACCGCTCGAGGTGGTTTTCGACGATCCAGCACGCCGGAGGGCCGCCAAACCCTGTTGCGAACCCGGTGGTTCCGTCTGACGCCTCGATCTCAACGCAGAACGAGCCGAGGACATTGATTCCCCACGAGGTGCGGGATGCACGGTACTCCGCGTATTTTGACATTGGAACGCTATCAGACCAATTGAGATTAAACCACGACCGTCAGACAAAGTTGAACACACCTAATTTGAGTGTCAATCAACCAGTGCCCGCGGTGGACATTGTGATAATCGCCGCCAGCGCCAACACCTTGGGTGATGTACGTGCGGACTGCTTTGATTGTGGGGAAGTTTTTCATGAGAGCGGAAGGGTGCCTCGCGTGGAAGTTGAAAGTTGGCCTATATATATTGGCCGTCGGCCTGTCGGCCCGTTAGGGAAGCGCGGTCTTGTGAACGATTCGAATCGTGCGGCAAAACTATAATGCGCGCGCCGCGGCCGTTGGGCTTCTCGCCTTCAAACAGCTGGTGAGGCAGACATGTACAAGCCCCGGTGGGGGGTTGGAGGGAAGAATCGTGTTGACAATAGAATCGGAGGTTGGGCCGCTAGCGTGTCCCCACCAAAAAGGCCACAGAGGCACACCCCTAACCTAACGGAATATCAAATTCCTTGAGCCTGAGCTTGGTCACCGTCATAAATCAGTGTGAGAGACGAGTGCGGAGGCGAAAACGCCCACTATTATTGTAAAATATGCCTGAAGGATTTTTGTCTGGGGTTATTGCTGAACCTAATCGCAAAGCGGTGATATTCGTACCGTTCGAGTTTCGCTGCGGTCGCTTGGGTTGAGTCCGGACAGGCGAGATGAAGCGGGAGGACGGCACACCGATCATGGAAAGCCACCATTGCCGCTTCTCCGTTCTCCCTCGAGCGACAAGCGAGATAAGCTTTGGCGCTCCGAGGACAGTGAGTGCGCATTTTACAGTAGCAGCCTTGGGTCATGTTGCACTTTGGGCGCCCGCGCACGTGGTTAATTTCACCCAGTCATTAATCAGTCGAACTAATCCCATTATTATCATAAAACTATGGTACATACAAAACCACATCGGCATCCATCCAGTTGATCAAGAGAGAAATCACAAGTATCGTGTCCCCGGCGCCGGCTTCAGCGGAGAGTATTCTGTGAACCGGGGCTTGATGGTGGGTGTGAATATTGGGAGGGGGTGTGCCTGAGGGGGCGTCGGTTGAAGTATATAAACCTCAAAAGGGAGATGCAGACCTCAGTATTAAACACAACTTCATTCAGATCCAACACGTTCTCGTCCGCGAACGTCAGGTAGAGGTATTTCAGCGTCTCGCTCTATCACGACAACGTTAGTATCTTTAATCAAGAGGGAGGCCTGGAAGAAAAACAAATGGAACGCAACGCACCAAGAAAAACGTCTCCTGCTTATCATCGTACTTTACGGGCACGTTGTCTACATCCATGACGGTGGCGTACCCACCCTCGGGGAGGCGGCAGTACATCTCGATCGCCTTGAAGATCTTCCACGCGTACGTGCGGTAGTGCCGCGCGCCCGTGAGGCGCCAGGCGAGGAAGACGGATTCGGCGATCTCAGGGCTGTATACACGAACGGTCATCTTTTATGTGAGCGATGAACATGGATGGTGAGAGGGGACTGACCGCAGGATGTAGCGTGCGTCGTAGGGAGGCCAGAATTTGCTACAACTCGCAAGGTCAAGGGAGGATCAGGGAAGAGGAGAGGAGCGAGACATGCTTTGGCGCCATGATGTACCAGTCCCGTTGCCGCCGTCCGAACTCATCAAAATCCTCGGCAAAAGCCGGTTGGCCATCCGCGCGCCACCAGACGGTTTCGGGCGCGAGACCACTGCATGCATAAATTAGTAAGAAAAATAAATGATCTAAAGCGCGCCACGCACGTAACAGTGTTCGTCGTATCCATACACCCCTCCAACAGCGCCACCCCCACATCCCAGTCCCGCCTCCCCTCCACACTCAGCTCCCGAACCCGCGGCGGCACCGACGCGCGCAGATGTTGCAGATTCTTACCCATCTCCTCGGCTTCCGCGGCGGTGAGCGGTCTTTGGGGTACAGGCGCGCGCCGTTGGTTGGGCTGGCCGTCGACGACATCGGGCATCGGTGGTTGTCCGTCGAAATCGAGCATCGGTGATACAACTTTGTCGACGATAAGCGGTGGTGCGGCATCGACGATCGGCGAGACGGGTCTCTGCGCTACCTGCGGCGGGGGATCGAGCGGATCGAGAGGCGCGTCGGATTCCGGGACCGAAGACTCAACTACTGCAAGCGCGGGATCCTGGATATGCACGCGCGTCGCGCCGAGCATGAGGGACCCTGCGAGGAAGCATGCGAGGTGGTCTTGTTTGGGGAGGGACGCGAAGAGGCTGGGTGTGTGGTTAGGCATGGTCCAATTTGTTTTAGACATAAAGGAATAAAGCAGTTTTGGGGGAAGGAGAGGAAGGACGGGCGTACGACGCAGAACGGCGTGAAGATAACTAAACGCGAAACGACGCACCCTGTCCAGTCATCCCTCCCCGGCACCGGCACCAGCTCCGTGATATATGTGTATGCCTTCCACGGCGTGCGCTGCACCATGTGTTCGTGCACTGCGCGCATCGCGTCCGTGTACATCTGCGTTCACGTCGATTCAGTCCCCCATTCACCGATGTAGTTGCGCGGGAACGCGTACCTGTAGGTATACCGACTCGGTGCGATTCTACATCCGTCCACGATGGACGTCAGTAAGTAGAATTTGGAAGAAAGAAAGAGGACTGCGTACAGTCTGGATGTATTGTTTCCTGCCGACCAATTAGAAAGGGAAGAAATAAAGAAGGGTGGAACGAAAGGCACGCACAGCAAATACTCGTAATACGAGTCCCCACTACTCCCCATGCGGACGCTCGAGCGCATGAAGGTGCCGTCCGTCCTAAAAACAGAAATAAATTCAGTTGAAGCGATATGTGATGTGCGGCGCAAAGGCTAAAGTGATATGCACAGAATAAAGGAGGACGCACGTATTAATCTTATGCGGCGCCAACCCGCTCTCCAACCTCTCCCGATTCAACACGCGCATCACGTTTTCGGCCTTGTACCAGAATTCCTCGGGTTGGACGCCGTGGGGGAGGATTTGGTGGGTTGAGTTCTGTGTTTGGCGATAAAACAAAACAATTTAGTTAGCGAGGAGTGGCAGCGAAGGGGTTAGTTATAAGCGGTGTATCATACGTAGGAAGGAACCAAGGGAGTCATAAGCACGATTTACGAACGAAACGCACCTTATCATTCCACTCCCTCACCGCATGCGCCAAATACCGAAACTCGAGCTGCAGCGTCGCCGCCTCCGCGATCGACGTATCTTCCCGCTCAGGCCACTTCGGCCTCGGCTTCGTTTTTGGCGCGGGTGGGGGTCTGGGGCGCGACGGTCTCGTCGTGGTTGTCGTTGTCGTTTCGGATTGAGATTGAGATTGTCCGGTGAGGTTGTCGGGAGACACGGAGTCGGAGGAGGAAGCGTCGGAGGAAGCGTGCCCCTCACCCGCGAGCGCGCGTCGAACCATCCCGCCCCGGGACGGCGGTCGTGCTGGATCCCCGCCCTTCGGACGCACGGGCTCACTGTCAGCGTATACGGCCTCCCCGCCCACGAACGCGTCGACGTCGGAAAGGGAAAGGTCAGGCGCAGCAGGCGGGTCCCGCTCCCCGAGCCAGACCTCCGCGCTCGGGATGCCCGAGTCCCGGAGCCGCTGCGAGGGCACCGGATCCGGGGAGCCTACGACACCATCGCTTCCGCTCCCCGCGGGAGCTTCCGCGCCCCATGACGCGCCGTGGGCGTGTGCGTGTGCGTGGGTGTGCTCGTCGTCGTCGACATCCGAAGACGACGCTGGAGCGTCAACGTGCGAAGATGAAGCTGAAGCGTCAACTGCCCAGAAATCGTGAGTTATATTTGCGGTATGGAATGGAGAGGTGGGTATAGACGTACCATCGGGGGAGTGTGAATCCGAATCTGAATCAGCGTCATCGGACGCGCCGAACGCAGGTAAGAGCCGCGCCCCGAGCTCCGCCGCGCGTTCGAGGAACATGGGGTCTTGGGAGAGGTGGTACGCGGAGAGGAGGCCGCCGAGGGTACGGATGGTTGTCTGGGGGCGTTGTCAATATGGAGTAAAAGTAAAAGAAGAAATATTGAGGGGAAACAGGTGAAGGGAGGCGAGGCTCGAGTTCGCGCAAAGCGTACGTGCACAGCGAGGCGAAACGGAATAGAAACTCGAACATCAACTTACCTCAAACGTACTAACCCTTCCCACACCCTCCCACCCGCGCGGTAACTCCCTCTCCACCCACGCCCGTGCCTTCTCGTACTCGGGGCGTAGGGGCGCACCGATGAGGAGCATGGTGTCGAGGGCGTCGATTATGGTGTAGCCGACTCCGTGCGAGGTTCGGACGCCTTAGTAGAATACAAATGAGAATCATATTAATGCAGTAAGACTTGAACGCAACGCACCGGAGGGAGAGGTGGAGGTGGACGCGGTCAAGTTGGATCCGCGGTGCGAGATGGGGTGGTATTCGTCTGCGCCGAAGGCGTCTTGTTCTGTTCAAATGCCGGGTGAGTTAATCATACACGTATCTTAGAGGAGGGTAAACGTACCGTATGCGGACCAGGCATGCTGTTGGATGAAAATGAATGGTTAGTTGGACGTTGAACCAGAGAACGGGACACGGAAACGAGGAAGGAGGGCGCGAGGGCGCGAGGACACGCTACCGACTCGGAATAAAAGTTAAACCCGCCGCGAACGCCGTGCGAGCTCCGAAGAACGAAGACCTAAGAACCAACAACCAAGAATCCAAGGTCGGAGATGCAGATGTGAGAGCTCGGAACTCGGGAAGGGATTGCCAAGACGCTAACGCAATACACGTTGTCCCCGATCGGCTACTGGGACACGACGTCCATCGGCCCCGAAACTTGACGCCCGACCGCCAGGGCCCAAACCCGTTGCGCACGCGCCAACACGTCGCAAAAACAAGGAACTACGAACTACGAACCTAGGAACCAGGAATCTACAACGAAAAACACACCTGAAAAGCCTTCACAACCGCATCCCTCTTCCTCACGTCCGCCTTCAGCCGATTCGGGCGCAGTGCCCTTGCTTCCTCGCTCGCCGGGGCCGGTCTTGGTTTCTCCACCACCTTCTCTTCCTTCTCCTTCAAATCCACGTCGGGCAATTCGTCGTCGAAGTGCGGGTTGACGTGCGATGGGTCGAAGTGCTCGTGTGCGGGGTGGCGAGAAGACGCGAATTCGTAGTCCACCCAGTCGGGGCTCGGTAAGGGCATCGGGGGGCCGAGGAACTATTTTACTATCCGTTAGGTATCGTGTTATCGCTGCCAGGAGAAGAAAAAAAACGAGACGCACGAAATGGGCAGAGAGGGCCAAGAGGACGAAGAGGGTGAGTCCTTGGATGGCTGTTCGTCGGCGCATTCTGTTCTCGTTGAAAGATCCTCCCAAGTTCTGTAGTTTAAGAGTCTAGTTCCGGTGTTAACCAGCGAGCGCTCTTGCTTGCGTCCTTGCGTCCTTCGAGGTCTTGTGAAGCCAGATCCCTATCGATGTCGAAACTCCCAAGACGAGGATTCTCCGCAGGAGTTCGGTTTCTTACAAGCAAACTGTGCGTTCCAGCACAAAGGAACGAAGCCACGACGTTCCGGGTGAAGGTTAAGGGGCGAATGGAGGCGACGTGGTGGTTTGCGGTTAAAGTGGCTCGGCTCTTTTCGCTCGCTTACCGAATGATGGACTTGGCGTTCGTGCCGCTGATCCCATCAGTGACGAAGGCTCGGCCGGTGCGGCAACCATCGATTTTGCGTTTCACGTTGTGTTGCATTTTATGGTCGCGAAAACTCAAAGGTCATCGACATACGGGTGTGGTGGTAAAGAAACCCGAGCTCAGAAATGCAAGTGCAGCTGGTCGCGTGCATCTCAACCACTGACCCCGACAATGTCTTGGCGTGTGACACGGAGATTTCTATCTTCACGTTTACGGTCGGAGTAGCTGTTCGGGAGCGTGGGATTTGAACCCAATTGTGTTGAACTTTCGCGAAAGTTGAAGTTTAACTCCATACAGCGCGCCCGGATCTCAACAGCAGTGTGGGTCCGCAAAGAAAGGGATTTGCTTTACTCTCTTTATAAAATTACGCCTGTCTGTCTGTCTGAAGCCGTAACTTAGTCTTGGCCATATCCACAAGGTCACCTCATAAGCCGCTGTGAAGGTATTTTATGTCGGAAGTGCTCACTCGCTTCGGAGGAGCTTCCACCGTTTATGTGCGGTGCGGAGCACCTCACCGCGCTCTTGTTTACATACAAAAAATGGCATTTTGCCGCCGTGCCAAGGAACACAGTCTGCCAAGTCTTGGCAGCCAAGAACACCCTCAGACTATTGTCACTCCGAATGACCCGGGTTATCTGAGTCTTTGCTGCGTGGTTGAATTTTTTATCAATCGCCAAGGTGAACTTGCATTGAATGTGATTTAGTAGTGTATACGAAGACGTTTTGGAAGCAGGCAGACCATCGGCAGCGCGCCCTACCCGGGGTACAAAGAGGGTAATAATCAACTTGAACCAACTTAAACCTTAATTCTCCGCGGGTTTTCCAACTAGGACTATGGGTGTTTCAAACCCTGTAGCAGTGACTCATGAGTCAATGCGGACTGAAGATTTCCACTCACTTCGGATGCCTGACTTGATAACCGCAGTTTGCCTCAGCATGCTATGCTGCTATGCACTCCGGACCGATGTAAAAGCAGAAGTATATTATTCCGAGACCGGGACTTGAACCTCCTCCGAGTCTGCAACCACCCTACTGCCACCATCCGAGCTATCCAGGTCTTTCCAAATTGCTGCGTGTTGAATTCTATCAGTGAGAGCTTGATTTAAAGTCGAACTTGCGAGGCCAGGACTGACTGCAATTTCTTACTGTATTATGTAATATGTCAGCCTTTGGGCGGTATTTTACGTGTACTTCTGTCAAAACCAAGTTCTTGTGCGCTTGGTTGATGACTCTGGAGCCGAGTGAGCACACAAGAATGCTCCATAGTCGTATTTTTGAACGAAACTCTGGTCTCCAAGATGCCCGACTTTTGCTCAGGTTCGAAAGCCCAGTTGAACCAAGCCTGAGGGGAACTCGGGATTCGAAAATCAGGAGGGGGGTCAATTTCCTTTTAGCCCTCGGCCAGACCCCGAGCTTTGCTAACACAGCACATGATTCGAGTCCGACTCGAATCACGTGCTGTGATTTAGACCCACTTGAACACGACCAGGTGGAACCGTGGGAAATTTCACCTAGGGTTTGCAAACACGTTTATAAACACCTTGTTTCCATACCGGTATTGAAAACATGTCGCCATATGCAAGACCCTAGATTCGACAAGCGAGGTGCGAACTTCGCGTTGAATTATTTTGATAAACATAACTTCACGCCTTGTGGGAAAGAAATTATAACCTTCAACTGTGTCCCGAGATGCCCGCACGGCCGACACTCCTGCTGGAAGATTGAACTGAGCAGCGGAGTCGCAATGAATGAATGGAGATAATATCATAACACTGTTAACATAAACCGAGGCGAACTTTAGAAGGAAAATGGGTTGGGCTACGAAACAACTGCGAAATGCTGCCAACACTCCTCACACCTCCCCGACCTCTGCATGCTCCGAGTCCTCCTCGTGCGCAACAAGTTGATTGCCTCCAGCATTGAAATTCTCCTCGGCCTCAGCCGGAGATACTGACACGCCAACCAACCGGCCAAGCGCGAGCTGAACCAAAAAGAGGTGAGTGTTACGCGAGGAAGGTGGAAGGAGATAAGTGTGCGAGGTGTGTTCAACGATGCCGGGATTGCCGATGCAACAACTGGCGGTTAAATCCGGGGGAAGACGGTGAGTGAGTACGAGAACAATGCGGAGCGGAGGCGTAGGCGTAGGCGAGACGAGAGCGAGAGCGACGAGGGAGAAACTGTAAAACTGTTCTGGATTGCACTGTACAAGTAGTTTAGTATTTATACAGGATTTTGTAGGAGTCAAGGAAACAGAGAACAAGAGGAAGAGAACAAGGTCGTAGCATAATGAATGAGTTAGTGAGAGTCGAGTAGAAGGTCGTGAGGGGAGTACAAAAGCAAGAGACGGTATACAAGAACATGGGTGACAAGGAAATAGATCCCGAGGAAATATCGTAATTGGCGGTTATCGTTGTGGGTATTGAGTGATGGAGAAGGGACTGAACCATGCCGAGAGAATGAAGAATACAATAGAACGTCGGAAGTCGCGTGGGTCGAGGGTATCAGTCGAGAAAGACGCGGGTGAAGCCACGAGGGGTAAATCATGTGATCGTAGATGCCGTTGATCCGGGAAGGGAAAATGCCGATTTCCTGGTCTGGCGCGCTAGGATGCGCGACATATCCTCCCGACTGAAAATGTGACTGTCCCTAGTCACTGGAAGAATGGTATGGTGAGGTGGGGGGCAAACAAAAAGAAAATAGGGGAAAAGAAATGGCTCAGTAAATCATCATAGCCAAAGTTCAACCGAAGTTGAACTGCGCAAGCGGCGTTGAAAAACTGCGGGATGCGACGAAGGGGGGTTGAAAATTTTCGCATAGAATGCATGTCCTCCCGACTGAAATCCAAACACGTGGGGGGGTTGGTGGGGCGAAGGATGTGCAAGAACTGGAGTAAGTTCAAGCTAAGGTGTTGGTACATCTGCAGACTCTGATTCCAGTTCTTCGGGGTCTGAGAGCGTGGATTGTTCCAGTTCTCGTAACCGTTCGGTGGAAATATCGAGGAAGTCGTCGAGGGGGGGGAGAGGGATTGAGGTACGGGCCAAATAGGGTATAACGCGGAATGCGGCAATGGGTCGGTGAAACACTGATCCGTCGAGTTCGCAAAGGATATATGCGCCACCACGATTCCGTGAAATTACAATCAGTGGGCCGAGGTAACGCTTTCGCATTTTCTTGCTGAGTGATTTCTCGATGGCCGTATTGCGCATGAGAACGAGATCTCCGCGTTGGAAGTCGTAGTCGCGGATGGTGGCGGAATGTACGGCTTCGAACCGAGCAGCGGCGCGTAGTCGTGCCTCGTAAACGTTCGAATGGAGCTCTATGAGCTGGTCGCGGCGTTTCTGGAGAGCTATCGCGCGGCGTACGATGAGGTCCGTGGTGGAGAGAACAGACTCGGGGGGAGGAAGGAGATAGGTTGCCTCTGAAATATCGAGAGGAAGGAGGGGATGGGTGCCGGTGACTGCGAAATAAGGTGAACAACCCATGCGTCTGCGTGTGGTGACTCGGTCGGCCCAAAAGACGGAGTAGGTGCCTGTGTGCCAACGACTCTGGTCTCCATCGACAGCCTTGAACAACCCTTCGCGAATATCGAAGTGGGGCCGCTCAATAAGACCGTTAGCGCGTGAATTATAACCGGAAATGCGGATGTGCTTAATGTGGTACTTCTTCTCGAGGTAAGCGAGTGCCTTCAAGAAGGGTGAGCCATTGTCGGTGACAATTTCGAACAGTGTGCCCCAACGGCAAATTAAATCTTGAAAAATCCATTCTGCGATTGCATCGCCAGTCTCGCGGCGTAGCATGCGAAATTCTGGGTAAGCGGTGATCGAACAGCGACCGTGGACGATGTACTTGAAGCCACCGCTCGATGGCATATGCATGGTGTCCATATAAACCTTTGCAAATATTGGAGCGGGAACTGCGACAGTTGGCGGAATGAGGAGTTGTCGAGTTTGTCGAGACTGGCAGAGATGGCAGGTATCAATAAACCAAGTTATGTCGTTGGCCATGTGAGTCCACCAAAAGCGTTCGGCGATGAGTGCACGTGTGGCGTAGAAGCCCCTGTGTCCGACATCATCATGGGCGGAACGGAGAATAAAGAGGCGGCGGTGGGTTGGAACAACCAATTTATGGTGACCTTGTGGGTCCTTGTGCCAGAGCTGATCGTCCGAGAGGAAGAATTCCATGCAGTAACGCACAAAACTCCGGTATTGCTCGTTGGAAAGGTCTCGAGGGCGTTCGAGGTTACTGTGCCAAAGTTGAACTGCATCAACGCGGGCATCGGCAAGAAGCGCGGGGTCGGAGCGGGGGACGATGTCGTCGGAAAGAGAAGGTGGGGGAGCTTGATTATCGGGCGCTATTTCGGCTGCCAGTGTCGCAATGGTGTACTGGTGTCGATGAACGAACGGGGAGTCGTTGACCATGTGCATAAATCCATGCACTTGGTCTAACCAATCATCAAAATTGTCCTCAGGCTCTGGCTCATCACCAGGCTGAGGAGGGCGTCGAGAAAGACCATCTGGGCCGTGTGAAACGCCAGGAACGTGGACGAGGGTGAAGTGGAATGTGAGGATGGAGAGGATCCAGCGATTGATGCTGGCGCTGGGTTCGAGATCCGGGTTCGAAAGCATGCCCTTAATATAGCGGGCGTCAACTTCAACCACAAGATTGCGAAGGCCGATGAGATATGACTTCCAAGCGCGTAGTGCACGAAAAAGGCCATAGAGCTCGAGTTTTGGTTGCGAGAAGCGTGATTCGCGAGCATTGAGTGTGATGGAACCGAAGCGGGCATAAAATCGGCGTGCGAGGTTGGAGGGATCACACTGGGAAAGGAGGAAGCCGATGGCGAGAGAAGAGGTATCGACACCAAGAATAGCTGGTGCGCCGTTAGTATAATTGAGGGGGCGAAGTGCGGGAGAGTGAATGAGTGCGTCCTTTAAGTCTTCCTGTGCCGTGATCTGCGCAGGACCAAATTTGAAGGGCATCTCCTTGCGCGTGAGAATGACAAGGGCGTGAGCGCGATGGGCAAAGTTGCGAATAAAAATTCGAACTACACCGATAGTGCCGAGGAATGCGCGAAGTTCTGAGAGATCTTTGCATGGTCCCCAGTTAACTATCTTCGAGACGTGCTTCTGATCGGGAATACGACCGGCGGGGGTGCAAACGTGGCCGACAACGGTGATAATTTCGGCACAGCGAACGAGTTTCAACCCTGAGAAAGTTCCGCCGCAATATTTCATGCGTTGAACAATGCGGTTCATATTGTTGAAATGTTCCCAAACAAATCGGCGGATACCGGCGTTCTCAGGGATCGTTTCATACGAGCCGTCTTCAAGCTGATAAGTCGAAGCAGGACCGCGGCCGGGGACGTCGTCGATGTAGGGAATGGTGAACTCGGGGATCTCGGGCTGAAGGATGAATGTAACGTCGTCATGAAAGATGGGGACTGAGTTTGTCCAGCCCATGGGAAGGGTGACGAGGCGAAGCGCGCCGCATGGCGTCTGGAAGGTGGTAAAATCGCGGGAAGAAGGAGCGAGGAGGCGCTCATCGTAGCCAACGTATAGATCAAACATCGCGCCACAAGCGCGGCCGGCAAAATGTTCAGCGAGTTGGTCGGTAAATGGCGTAACTCCAGAATGCTGAATGGTGACGGCGTTGAGTGGTTCGAGGGAGTGCACGAGGCGAAGGCTGGTGCCGTCCTTCTTGACAACACAAAACCAGCGCGAGCGGTACGAAGAATTTGAGTGTTCATAAACACCGGCGGCGATTTTAGTCCGTATAACTTTGCAAACTTCGTCATAGATGCCAGGGGGGATTGGAATATTGCGCTGGACCCATGGTGTGTGAGGGAGTACTGGAATATCGACGGGGGGGAAGAAGTCGGTGCGAAAACGACCGCGTTCGGAATCTTGCCAAGCAAATGCACCGTTCTGGAGGCACATGAAATGATGCATCAGCGCGCGCTCTTCGGGCCAAAGGAAGTCACCCGGATGAGCTATATCGAGTGTGTCGCGCCGTTCCGTCGTATAACGTCCGGTTGGTTCGAAAGGAGGCGGGTTGGGGTTAAGTTGCGGCATTTCTGCGAGCGGGTTGCCGTAAATGTGCCGTTCGATTCGAAACTTGTCGGGAAGTGTGCCGAGGACGGGCCGGATTTTCTGTGCGACTGGTTTGTACTTCTTTTTAGCATAAACTTCAGCAAGAGGGGGAAGGGAAGAGGGAGAGGAACACATCGGGGGTTTGGAAGTAGAAACAGAAAATATAGGTTGAAAAGTTGAACCGTGAGTTGAATCACGGGTCGTGGGAAACGTCGGTTGAATGACTGTGTGTGCGAAAGTAACGGTGTGAGTATCTGAGCCTAAATTTGTACAAGCAGAAAGATAAGTATGTTGTAGCTGGGGGAGGTTGTCCGATTCGATGGTGGAGGTTGAATGGATAATAAATTCGCCGGGGTTGAGTGGGTCGTCGGTGATGAGGAGGGCTAATTCCCCGTCATCGGGAATCAAGTTCTCGAGCGGTGAGACCTCGGGTCGTTGGGAAAACCCTGAGGGCGGGAACGAGGAGGGCCACGGGGGACGGTGGGAACGGTGGCGAGTTTACCGCTGTTCGGGTCGCAAATGGTGATTGTCTGGTCCTCATTGGCAAAGGTGCGAACAATGCTTTGAGTCAAAACGTTGAAGGGGTGACCCAAGAGGACGTCATAGGCGGGGTTCCGAACAATATGAACTTGTAAGTAAAGTGTGATATCACCGATGCGGAAAGGGATGTTACGAGCGAGTCCGAGCGATGGGGTAATTGAACCATTGGCCGATTGCATACGAAGCACGATGGTGGGGTCGTAAGAGAGTGCCAAATCATGGCAGACTGATTCAGACATGGCCACAATTTGCGAACCACCATCCACAATGCACTCTATGATTTCGCGATTATCAATGAGAGGCAGGATGGAACGGATAGCGCAAGATTCCATGGAGACAATTAAGTCGTCGGGCATCGCGCCAGATTCGTAAAAAACAGCATAGGGGTCAGGAACCACAAATGCGCCCGGGGGTAAAGCTGAGTTCGAAGTGGAGGAGTGGACAAAGGATGCGGGTAGAGAGTCCAATAAAGCTGAGTGAATCGCGTCGTTTGCACGTTGCCGATCAATAGAATCGGTGTCGAGGCTGGTATTGTTGAAAGGGAGAGGGGAGTCGCAAAATTGGTGAACAAAGGTATTTGTTTCCTTGTTATCCTTAGGCGGGGCTCTGCGAGAGGTAGTCTCTTCACGGTAGCGTGCACGGACTTCCGGAGCGATGGAGAGAAGTTGGCGTTGAGTAATACGAACCTCAGCATTCAACGAAGCGTCGAACACCTCGGCCGCATCCTTCTCGTTATAAATGGGAGCGGTGGTCCGATAGGCTGACACCTTTGGTGCAGGGATACCAAAATTACGGTCCTTCGGCGGAGCGTACGCAGCGTCACGGGCGTTGGCAAAGGGATGGAGTGGGGTCTGAGGCTGTACGGGTGGTGCAGAAGTCGTGGGAGCGGCGGCGGCGGCGGCGGCGGCTGGAGCGTTGGAAACGGGAATGGTGCGGTCAGGTTCTTCTCGCGCAGCGTCCAGTGCACGTTTAGCCTGACGCCGAGTTTGAATTGCAAACATTTCGCGTTGCAACGACTCGAAACGTTCGTCGTCGGTGAGGGCGTAGGCGCGAGCGGTGGTAGGGGACGGCGAAGAAGTAAGATGTTGAATGGCGGCTTCAACCATCAACTGAGCGGCAGCTAGCTGTCCGGGGTTCTGCCTGTGCCATTCTTGGAAACGAGCACGCAGATTGTTGCCAGAAATCGAACGAGGAATGAAGGCGCCACTGGGAAGGACAACACGTCCATCCGAGTTACGTTTGCAGATGCCGGCGTTAATATCTTCAACAACGCGCTGGCACTGGTTAATAAAATGATCGAGGTCGCTGCAGTAACCACAGCCGTCCGGGCGGTTCCTCTTGGAACTAGCTCCAGCATCGGCGGCCGGAAGGGTGCTGCGAGTAGCGAGGACCTTGATTAACTCGTTGACGGTGCCGACTAAAGCAGCAATGCCGGGATCAGCTTTAACAACTGGTTCGGGGACGGGAGGTGGAAGCGTGGTGGCAATGGCAAGCGTACCAAGAGAACCGGCAAGTGCGAACTGCGCGGCCTCATAAATATCTGCAATGTCGTAGGGATCCTCCGGGTGAACATCGGGCTGTTTGATCTGCAGGCGGTTTTGAATTTTAATCAAAAGTGACGGTGGTTGCATAGCACGCATGAAAGAGCGGCTCTGCTCCGAGTTAGAGAGTCGACTCTTGGTGATGAGGTGCGTTGTAATGCGGAGGAATTGCCGATAGAAAGTGGTGAGATCGGCTTTGGAATATATGCCGGTGCGAGAGTAGTGACCAATAAGTGCATCTAAATCGCTGAGCGCAAAGCGGCGTTCATCATCGTTGCCTGAATAAAGCTTCAAAACATCTGCTTTAAATTCAGCGTACGATTTCGCAGCAGAAGAAAACGTAGGGAGCGCCTCCCAAGTTTCCTGGTCTTCAACGGTGAGGAACCTGGTAGCGTGGCCTTTCTTCTCGGTGTTATCGGTGACAGCGGCGCGGGTGAAAAGATATTCGAGATCGGTGAAGTAGCGGCGGAGTTCATGGGGTTTAGCGGCGTCAAACGTGGGAGCGTTACGATCTCCACGGGCAGGCATACTAGGAGCGGGTGCAGCCATTATTTGAACTGATGGTGAAGGCGAGCGAGTAAAGGGAGTTGGAGGATTATCAAAAAGCCAAGTTAGACTCGGTGAGTCTGGAGAGTGCGGAGATAGATTGTTGTGGTGGGCGAGATGCTGTGGAACGATGTCGAAGAGATCTTCGTCCGAAGCTAAATATGGGGTGGTGTCGAGGAGATTGGTCGGGTTCTGAAAGGCGCTAAGAAATTCGAGGCGGAGATCGCGGGCTGAGTTTGGCCGCAAGTTGTGACCAGAACCAGAGGCTATGGTTGAAAAACCCCTCGCGGTGGGCTCCAAAATGACACGCCAACCAACCGGCCAAGCGCGAGCTGAACCAAAAAGAGGTGAGTGTTACGCGAGGAAGGTGGAAGGAGATAAGTGTGCGAGGTGTGTTCAACGATGCCGGGATTGCCGATGCAACAACTGGCGGTTAAATCCGGGGGAAGACGGTGAGTGAGTACGAGAACAATGCGGAGCGGAGGCGTAGGCGTAGGCGAGACGAGAGCGAGAGCGACGAGGGAGAAACTGTAAAACTGTTCTGGATTGCACTGTACAAGTAGTTTAGTATTTATACAGGATTTTGTAGGAGTCAAGGAAACAGAGAACAAGAGGAAGAGAACAAGGTCGTAGCATAATAAATGAGTTAGTGAGAGTCGAGTAGAAGGTCGTGAGGGGAGTACAAAAGCAAGAGACGGTATACAAGAACATGGGTGACAAGGAAATAGATCCCGAGGAAATATCGTAATTCAATCGTAATTGGCGGTTATCGTTGTGGGTATTGAGTGATGGAGAAGGGACTGAACCATGCCGAGAGAATGAAGAATACAATAGAACGTCGGAAGTCGCGTGGGTCGAGGGTATCAGTCGAGAAAGACGCGGGTGAGGCCACGAGGGGTAAATCATGTGATCGTAGATGCCGTTGATCCGGGAAGGGAAAATGCCGATTTCCTGGTCTGGCGCGCTAGGATGCGCGACAATACGAGTCGCCCAGGCCTTCCGCAAGAAGTAAGACGACCCCTCGATCTTCTTAAACCTAAGATCGATCTGGTGAACTCCCGCGGACAACTCCACCGTCAAGCTGTCCTACTGGAACTTTGCCATGCGACTAAGATCGGTCTGGTGAACTTCCGTGGACAACTTCACCGTGGCGAAGGCCTGCCCGAACTTTGGTATAGGAGATCCTGGTAACGCAGAAATCTCCATCTCACCAAGGAAAGCAGTGTCTCCTTGAACTTGAGTTTGCAGCGTGACTGATAGCGGATAATTCAGGCCCGGGATGCGACTGGGGGAGAAGTGATGCCAACAGTCCACTCGCCATTTCCCTGGCTGTTCTGTTTTGATCAGGATGAAGGCAGTTCCCACATTGCCGTTCAATTCCATGGCATACTGAACTGCCTTGAAGCCATCTGCGAAGCAAAAGTGGAAGGCATCATTTGACAGGTTTGCACCCCAATGATTTCTATTTTGCTGGACTGTTCTTTGTAGTTCATCACCAATATCCCCCGAGATTTGAAGTGCGAGAATACAGGTGTTGGATTTAGCAAGATCAGTGAGCTGTTGGATGCACTGGTCCGAGCGGCGGACTCGGAGAAGTGAAACACCATTTTCCTTTGAAAGCTTGTCAAACACAGGAGCTGAGATTGTTTCGCCGTAGGCAAAGTCGAAGACAGCACATCCTCGCTCCGCCATGATTCCGAACAGCTCTGGATCATTGGCACATGCCGCGCCTGGGTACGCCCCGAAAATCGACGCAATGAGATAGTCTCTCTCGACAGACGCTCTATCAGTACTTAGCTCGTACCTCGCTTGATAGAGTCTGTTGGTTACCGCGTAAATTACCCGGTGGCCTGCGTTATTACAAATCATCCGCTTTAGAACATCACGTGTGATATTTATCAACGCGACTTGGACGCGTTTTGAGATGACCACCATGTTGAAATGTGCAACGAAGCCGGTGTTCTGCTTTTAATTGAATATAACGAGTTTGGGAAGCTTTTCTAAATTTTCCTGACCGACACATTCCTGGGATGAACATCTTTTCCCGATTTTGTTCTATTTTGGGTCCACTTCCTCGAAACTATGCTTCGGGGGAGCGGAAAAGGGCCAGATTCACCGCAATTGGTGCCCATAGTGGTCTGAATTGGTTCTGGAGGCTTTTATGGGCAGGGAAACCCAAGAAACACGTCAAGACGCGTCTCGCTAAAGGCTTGTTTGCGTGTGCATCTGTGATCGTTACATAATAACGCAGGCCACCGGGTAACTGACCGTGGTAACTAACAGACTAGCAATGAGATGCTCGCTCGTGGAAGTGGAGAACTCCCAGAGTTTCAGTCGATGGGCCATCTGTTTCGTTTCTAGCCTCAAAAGCATGGTGACCCAAGCTGGCCACACAGCTGGGGCATCGCCCTGGTTGAGCCATGCTCAAGTACCGTCGTCGAAGTTCATTGGCAACTTAAACTCGATTTTCTCTGCAATATCAGAGAATCGGTTTCCCTCGCGACTGCCCACCATTTCTCGATACTTGGCAATCCGTATGGTGAGTGCCTGACTTTGTGATTTCTCTGCGTTCCGGACGGCGGCTGGCCGTCGTGCCCACTGGTGAAAAATGTGGCCGTACCTTGCAGGGTTTCTGGCCGCAAGGTGCTTTTCGAAGGATGCACTCTCGTAACCCCCAAGTTTCTCCATAGCGACAGTAACGTCTGGAAGAATGTAGTTGCTGGCAGGTGCCAGTTCAAATCCCAATACAGTGACCATACGCTCGACGGCGCGCAGATCCAGTTCTTGATCAAAATCGCGGCGCCACGTAACTGCCCGTTGTTCCGCCTCCTTTTCAAACGGTGTCAAAGGTGGTACCTGAGCGCCCTTTTGCTCCTGGTTTTCAACCTCAGATGCTGAAAATTCCAGGCCCCAGGAGACATGTAAACGGGTGACACGATACTTGCCACCGATGCGGTTGGCAATTAGTGCTGTCCAGATATGATATTGATATGATTTTTGGTGTACCATATTATAACAATATCATATCATGGTCGCCAGGGTCGTATCGTATCTGTAACATATTATCGCATATTATTACTCCATATTATAATATATTATGAATATATCAAAAATATAATTTTCATATGGTCAACTGCCCTAAACTTGGGAATTCTGACCGGGGTAGAATACACACCGGGGTCCTAGCCTTCCCAAATGCCTCTGCGAGTGATATACCTTACTTTTCACCCACAATTTGCCTTGGTACATGAAATCTGAAATTTTGAACCCCTAAAACTGAATACTCTCACGGTTGTTGATCTTCAACCTTAGCTATCAGTTGCATAAACACAAATAATTTCATCCTGGTATGGGGGGTTCCATGCCTGAAAAAGATCAGAAAGAGCACATGCCTCCAAAGTATCCTCATCAGGGGCTACATCCCAGGCACGATATGAAAATAATATGCATAATATGGGCCTGGCGTATCATAACATATCAATATCATATCCTGATATATCTAGGTCATATTATTATGTTGAATCGGCCCAAGGCCCGTATCATATCCATATTATCATGAAGATATTAAGATTATAACAATTCATAACATATTCTTGGACAGCACTATTGGCAATTGTCTGAGAATGCCTGGCGATTGCTGCAAACTTTCTGAAGTTGTGTTCAGGATGAACCTGGATTCCCCGTTTCACCGTCAAAAGCCCGATGTCTTCTACCAGCTCTGAGGTTGCAGAATAAATGAGTCCGTTGCCACCATCTGTCGGGGAGCAGTAGTTGACTAGGAGGAATGTGGTTCGAGGATGGTGGTGAGGAGGGCCTTGGCCGCCCACAGTCGCGGGCGCGAATCCCGTCCAGGATCGAAGCCCGAGGCTGCCTGCATTCCGGGAGGTTGAATAGCTTTAGGAAGTTCATCATCACAACCCGCCAGCGTGTAATAGATGGCGACATGACCATCGGGATCACTGAATCGTTCCACTGGACCTGTGCATAAGGAAACATATTCCAGGAATTCACTGTCCGTAAGAACTACGAATGGTGATTGTCTTTCGGGGTCTGAGATTAGGATCTGGTGCCGCAAATCATGTGATGTGGTGATATTTGGCGCCTTCTCGAAGTCATTCGGGAGCTCAAGTTTCAAGGTGAGGCCTGTTGTTTCATCCCAGCGAGGATTGAGGCCCCAGATATATATCCGCAAAATCGCTAGAGCGATTTCGATGCCCAGCCACATGTATGTGCTAGCAGCGGGGGCATTTTGGACTACGGTGAAGCAGCCGAGATAGCCGACTGCTGTGGCACTGATTCCAATGAACAGTAGAATTTGCAGAACGGCAAAGCGAATTTGAGACGTGATGTCACGTGGGGTTGAAGCTGTTTCCTTTTCAGCCTTGTCCCTGGGGAAGGGGAAGAGTCAACACTGTCCCTTCCCCAATATGATCAAGGCAGCTGACCGTAATGAACCATCTTGTCCATTTGATGACTGGCCCGAGGTACCGATATTTCCCTTCTCTACATCAGAGGGAGGGATGGGGGATGGAAGTCTTGATGCGAGCGTCAATGTTCATGCACTGCAAAAGTACAACGGAATCACTAATTTGACTTCGTCCAACACCGATTGGACTGCCCATTTAATTTGACCCTGGATCAGCAACTGTGCCACAACGACGGATATTGCCGAGCCCACGATGCGCATGAGCGGAGGTACCCAAGCCGGAAACGACCGCGGTGGAGGGTCTGAGTCTCTGATGAGACCAATATATGGGAGGATGCTCAAACAGGCAAGTGACCCAGTAGAGATGCATAGCCCCCAATTCCAGCGAGTATAGTTGAATAAAAGGTTGACCTGCGATTTTTCGATGTGCTGCTGGGCAACGAGGACCCGAAATTTGTCGGCGGCACTATATTCAGCAAGCGAGTCCTCCAAATCATTATCTTTTTTCGATGGTACTGTGGAAAGCATCGCCGCAACAGAGCCTTGGAGTTCGAACCCGGCGTCGATCAGCATCCGGGCAGCACGGGGAGAGAAACTAGCAACGAGGATGGCTGTGGAAGCCTTCACTATGCCCAGAGATCCAAACATCGACAGCGGCGCGGCAGCAGCGTAGAGGTAACCACCTTCCAATGCCTCTCCTACATGCCGCTCGCACTGGTCCGTGCCAATTATAGGCAGGAAGGCAGAAATGTCTTGGATTCCCGAGACGAGACTAGCACCGGCATTTGTTCCAGCCATTCTGTGAGAGCGTTAAGGTTATGATCGGGCTCATTCGAGGGACGAGCTTATTCACGTAGCTGTTCAGTGTTGGATGCGGAGTGCTTGGGGTGATGGGAAAAAGTGGGAGCGATGTCTGTCGGAGTCGGTTAAATATTAACTACCAGCCCCCCGCCGCAAGGCGTTCTATTTTAGCGTAAACAACGTGTGGAGGGAAATGAAATTTACGACCCTCACAATTCATCCTGTCAACGCCACGCTGAGAATGCTGTCTGGTGCTTTCCTTTGCCCGCCAGAATGTGGCTGAATTTAATATAAATTCGGACAGTGCGAGCCGCCGTTCACTGCGGGGCCACTTGCAACGTGCGTTGTAGGGCACGCCCGAGTGTAGATTTATAGCTCTACAGGACGAATCGGTTAAGCGGATCCCGGGAGAGGGAATTTGATCAGACGCCTACGGCTACGATATCGGGTGAGCGGTTGTATGATGAATGTGGTGAGGCATACCTTTTCGGGTACTAGTGTGGTGTGATTTTCTCAAATGCCAAATGCTATCAGTCCTCGACAGCTCGCTAAGATACTAAGGGCGATAGCCGCCATACCTACTTGGATCCACCGCGCATCGGAGGCAACTGGAGACCGACATGGGTTCCTGGGTTCAATAAGGGTCGGCAAAATCCAGCTACGGACGGAAAAAGAAACTCTCCGGGCACGAGCCTCGCTGGTTACCCGGGAGCGGAGTCGGCCTCACGAAGGAAAAAGTGGGCTTCATTGTTCAGTAAAGCGAAGTTTGGAAGAGGAGGAACCCACGGAATCGGGAGAGAAACACAAAATACACCGGATGATTGTTTCCCGACGATATTTGAGGTGCTCGTTTTGTTATCCCCTTGTCGACGCACTACGGACGAAGTTTGCGGCCGAGGACCAGCGCAACACAGGGGCGGTCAAGGAAGGCGACGTGGTGGTTAGCGGTTAAAGTGGCTCGGCTCTTTCACAATGATGGACTGGGCGTTCGTGCCGCTGATGGAATCAGCGGCGACGGCGCGGCTGGTTCGGCAACCACCAATTTTGCCTTTCACGCTGTGTGGCAGCGAAAAACTCAAAAACCGACATAGAAATGCAAGGACAGTTGGTCGCGTGCACTTCAACAATCACTAATCTCGACTCGCCTGCCGAGCATTCACCCTTTGATGTTTACCTGAATCGGCAAGTTGCGAATAGCAAAGCTTTTCGCACAGCACTTGCTCGATACAACAGTGAACTCGTACAGTACTCATTATGGAATACAACAACAGTAAGCGACGACCTTCCATCCTCTTCGACCTCTGGCTTCTCCTCCTCATCATCATCCTCATTGCGCAGATGGGATACGAGTCATCCAGACCTTGCGTAAACGGTAAACCTTCAAAATCGTTCCACAGGACCCGTGTAGGGGGAGACATATTCCAGGAATTCACTGTCTGTAAGAATGACAAACGGAACACTTCCTTCGGGCTTCAATGCCGATTCGGGGTGTGGCAAATTATATGGTGTGGTGATCTTCGGAGCCTGCTCAAAGTTGTCTGGGAGTTGGAGTCCCAAGGTAACACCTGTCACTTCATCCCAGGAGGGATTAAGGCTCCAAATATATATCCGAAGGAGCGCTAGAGTAATTTCGATACCCAGCCACATATATGTGCTGTCAGCGGGAGCATTCTGCACCACGGTAAAACAACCAAGGTATCCGATGGCCGTAGCACCGATTCCAATAAAAAGCAGAAGTTGTAAAACAGCGAGGCAAATGCGAGAGGTGATAGTGCCTGAAGGTGGGGGAATATCCCTGAGTACAGTGTACAGTGAGCACTTTGCATCTGCAACATGACTTGGAGGACTCACAGTGGCATGTTCTCAGGCAGACTGTCTGGTCGATTCAACGGTCCACTCGGTGTGGTGCTATCCCAGTCAATTCCTGTCTCTGAATGAGACCGTGTGCTGTGGTTTCCCGTTTCTATATCAGAGGTAGGACTTCGCAACCTCATCGGGCGTGAACATCAGTGTTAACACTTGGAAGAGGGATTTTCCTTACGTCGTTCCATCCAACATTGATTTGAGTGCCTCTTGGATTTGACATTGAATGACCATCTGGGCAACCACGACGGATATTGCAGAGCCCAGGATCCGCATGAGTGGAGGTGCCCAGGCCGGAAATGACCGGAGAGAAGGGTCAGAGTCCCTAATGAGCCCAATATATGGGATGATGCTTAAGCAGCTAAGGAGACCTGCAGATACACAGAGCCCCCAGTTCCAACAGGCGTAGTCGAATACGACGTTCACCTTTGACTTTTGAAGGTCAATGTGCTGGTCCACGAGGAGTGCTCGCAACTTCCCGGCCGCGGTATATTCAGGGCAATGCACCCTCGATGTGTCGGAGTCGTCTGTGTTCTTCCATGTGTCTTGTCTTGATGGTTGCATACCAATGGAGGCCACGATGTCGGCTAAAAAAATCTGGAATCCAGATGTTGGGGACAATGATCCTTGTGCGCATCCGAGTTATCTGTATTTTTCGATGTGTGTCTTCTTGACTCGGATGGTTCCGTCCCAAGCATCGCGGCGACAGAGCCCTGCAATTTGAACCCGGCGTCGACCAGCATCTGCGCAGAACGGGGGGAGAAACTAGCAACAAGTATTGCTGTGGATGCCTTCACTATACCCAGAGATCCAAACATTGATAGCGGCGCAGCAGCAGCGTAGAGGTAACCACGATCCAGCGCCTCTCCTACATGCCGCTCGCACTGATCTGTACCGATGATGGGAAGGAAGGCCGAAATATCTTGAATGCCCGAGACTAGACTCGTGCCCTCAGTAATTCGAGCCATTCTGTGAGGACGCGGCTGATGCTATGCAGCTGAATGTTGGATGGGCCACCGCTCGAAGTGAAGGCAAAGGTGGGGACGGACATCGAAGCGCTGTCGACGTTAAATACTGGACCGCGCGCCAGGGCCCAGCTGTCAAGCAACAGCAGCCGTTTTGTTAGATGTAGACTGGCACCGAGTTTGTTCGCTGCAAAGTAAAATTTGGAGGGAAATGAATCTGACAGCTCACTTTCACCTGCCGACCGATTAAAATGCCCAGGAAAGCCTTGCTGAAGTACATTTACCTCGCTTAGCGTGGTGCAGGGTAGCAGTATGTTAGTAATTACGGCAATTAGTAGCCGTTTCCCGCCACTGTCAGATGTGAGATTGGAAGAAGGCTTATATTCTCAGACTGAAGATATCAGATACAGGTAGATTCCAGAAGTCACTGCGAGGCATTGAGAACAAAGCAAGGCCAACAGTGGGCTTGTGAAGCTGCAAGAGGCCGGAACAGTGCGGCGCACGTTACTCCGCCCACCCGCTGTCTCGATTCAGGATGTGCTTTATTTAAATCCAGAACTGTCGATGCCAACAGAAAGGTGATGAGATGTTCGGGTTAACTTGGCGTCCGAGGAAAGATTTCTTAACGAAGAGCGATGCCGGCGCGATGAAGACTCACACGCAGTGTCATCTGCCAGGCGGGTCAGATTTCAGAGCCCTCACCTGGATGATGTTAACCTAACTGGGGATTTATTTGCCCGTGAATCCACGGGCTCTTAGGCTACCCTCTGCGGAGTGCTGTCCTGGTCACTCGTGAATTTTTCAAGTTGATCTTCGACTTTTTGAACGAAGCTTGAATTATTCGCCTTGCGAGTTATGCAAGCTCATGCCTAAGTCGATGAGCCGCGGCGGCATGTGGAACGCAGTCGAGAATGAGCCTCAGATTCTGGAGCACCTTGTTCGAATTGAGGCCAGACTCTCCTTGAGTATCGACGTAAGAATATTTTTGTCCCAGGGTGGTTCGGGCATCTCGGCCATTGAATTTCTGTTGAAAACACAAATAACCTTCCGCCGCTAAAGAATAGTAACCTCATCTTCAGCCTCCGTGCGATTTCCCTCGGAACCTGGAGCAAAAATGCTTGCTGTACTCACCAAAGACCACGTACGGATGAAAGGCTTGAAAGACCCCCAGGACCTCATCATCGCGGACGACCCCCCAAGCTGCAAAAGCTGCCGCGCCCTCAAGTCTTCGAGCACGACTTCATGGACCATGCGGCGTTCCTGGCCTTGGATACCACAAACCGCCGGGCGGTCGAAGAAACAGAGTGGGAACAGGGTGAGGAGAATCTTGCTACAGGCAGGAAATATCATCCAGATTCCGTCGGTATGTGGCCAAAACTGTATACAAGCAGACATTGCTTACGACGGGCAGGCAGCTCAGCGCGTTCGACCTCAGACGGCCGCAGGAACATCCTGGACAATGGCGAAGATTACATAGAGTACACCAGACGTGGAGAGACACAGGCCAACGAGGAGTCCCGAGGAATAATAATGGAATGTGTGTCGGCGCGGCTCACGAAGCTCAATTATAGTTAGGAGGCGCGGAAGGGCGGGAAAGGACAGCGGAGGTGACCGATAGATACGGGGCCAACGGTGAGCGGCGTGTGTTTTGGTCTGGAATCGTGGATGAGGCGGTAGATGGGGCGAGCAAAACCCGAGGGGAGTGGACATCTGTGCAGTGACGACCGGGGCAGGTACGAATAACCCGTTGATGATCGTGCGAATCGCATTCAGCGCTGCATTGCATGAAACCGATGCAGTCCGCATCATTCGAAACATCTGCGCATATCCTCACCAACCCGGGATATGGCGGTGTGGGTACGGGACTGAATCTTCAACACACCTGTGCGTCGAACAGCCAAGGCAGGGGCGTCGGATCTGAGCAGCGGCGGCCTCGTGAGCGAATTTGATCACTGGGGTAAGGGGAGGGTGTAGCGTAAAAATGCAGGCCGGCGGGAGAACCCCAGCGAGGGTAAGGCGCCGAACAGAATATAGAGAGGTGGAGGGCGGCGAGAGTCGAGGATAGCAAAAGGTTGCAGCGAAACAAGGAGGGAGAAGGCGAGACGGGGAGGGAGAATATCGGGGTCGTGAGGTATGCGGATTGGATCGATTCGCGAGGTAGCAAGGTTACGAAGCCGGTGAAGGAATTGGGACAGAGTGCGCTGGGACGAAAGCAGACGGGGTCGTTTTATGGTGAGGGGGAGGTAAACCTCCCACTGGTCAGCGGGGTAGGGCCGCGGAAGACAAACTAGGCTTCATACTGTCACACCTTGATAGTCCGAGGAATCTACCACCGAGCAAAGGATGCAGCTTGCACGTCTGCGCCGAACCGAGGGAGGGCCGATTACCGAGGGAAAAGAAAATCATCCTGAGTTGATCCTGAGCAACAAATTTGCGAAACCAGATTGAAGCCAGAAGAGCTTAAGCTAGTTTGACTCGATTGCAAGTCGGTGGAGTCGAATTGAATTTGACATATCGAACGTTGCGGAAACGGAGCGCTAGTGAGCGTCAAACACTGATTCATGTGGGCACCGACGGCCTGCCGCCAAGCAACACGCGTCGAGGGACGGGACCGAACGACGAAATCAAAACGAGATGAGAGTCGGGAAGAACTTGTGAGGGGGATCAGCGGGCCGTTTGATTGTTGATGTGTTCCTGCATCGCCACACTCGGCTTGTTTGTTGACCTTGCTCTCCGTGCTGAGGGTCTATTTTTCGAACGACAGCTCCTTGGTTTCACCACTCCCTTAGCAATAGCCTGCCGGCTGCTCTCCGCCAAACGAACGTCGAAAACTCAATTGCGAGGAAAAGCCGATGGTCACGCGTGAGCGTGACGCCACGAACAAATTTTGCAGCACTGCTTCCAACCTAGGTTGCTTATTACCAATCTTTTGGCAGGTGATTACAAATCATTTTTCCCCTCCCTTCACACTGCTCCATAGAACCTCCAGGAGTAAAAATTCAAACAAATCGGTGTACTTCACCACCTTATCAAGGTATCTGCCTCCTCAGAATATTTTTCCTCTCCGCCTTTGAGCTTGAACCAGCATCTCGGCTCTTGGCGCATGCCATCGGCATGCCGGGCATCAAAACCTCGGCATCTTCGTTCTTGAGACCTCGCAGCTAGAGTTTGCTGGAAGCAACACTTGGGTCAATGTCTTGAGTGTCAGGGAGGCCATGCATTAATGAAAAACGCGTCGAAGAACTCACCTGAACCTCGGAGAAAATCTGTGATTTGTAATAAGCGGGCTAGCGATCAACTGATCGCCCTATCTAACAGACTACAACATGAGGTACGAGCGTAATTTTGTTGTAGCGTCTGTCTAGGAGAGACTACTTCCAACCTTTGTCCTCTCGCACTGTCATGACGACGATCCATTCATCCTTGCGCGTTCGAGATGATTCAAAATTGCCCAAAGTCCTTCGCGTACGGGATTCAGACCCTTTACAAACCCCTGCCGGATCTTCTTCTGCAGCCCGTTGTGTCGGCCGCAATAAAGGGCTCTGTGCCAGATTTTGTTCAACTGTGCGACATGGTGAAGAGTCCACCCAGTGCACATGGTCTGGCTTTTCTGCCAGTGCTCTACATCCACTTGGACCCGTCGTTAATCCCGACTCTGGATGAGCTGGACAACCTCATGGCGACGTCCACGAAGCTTCCAGCGACTGATTGCGCTGTGAAGGCACTTCGCGCGCTCCAGATTCTCATGGACCACCCCACATTCCCCTACGACGCATGCTTGGATCTTTGGCACCGGTGTTGGCCTTGGATGCACTTTGTCCACACATTTTGGAAGTACCTCCCGGGTTTCGTCACGGGGGAGCAATCTCTTCATCGTGTGCCCGCTCTGCCCGGCGCTGCACTCATCCTGAAGATGTTGGCCGATCATCCAACGCGCGATATGATCTATGGGACGCCTGGGGTCCGCCGTATTATCGCGGAAACATGGGCGAGTTTACTGTACACCGCCCCTATACCACCAGATTATCTGAGTTTGGAGGACCTAACCACTTATCTCCTTGCAATGGCACCTTTCCTGGCAGAGCCACTGAATTTTGAAGAAATCACTGCTGATGCATTCGGAGGCAGCCGTCACGACTTCGCGACTGCCATTATCAGGCACATTAAATTAGCTGCTGACGGGAAGACTCGCCCGGCAGTAGGCACAGTCCACGCGATGCAACTTTTCTGGAGCCGACATTGATATTGAAAGCTTTACCTGATTTTACATCTGCCCTCCTTTCCTGCGGACTCATATCGTCTCTGGTGTCGGCGCTAGCCGTCGATGGTCGGCTCCCGTCCGAACCAGGCCTACCTCGTCAGGTTGTCGACATCACTCTCGGCCTCCTGATTGAATTCATGAAAATGGCGCCGGGGTATACGGGCATGGTTGAGGCTTTAGGCGCCGGGCTACTACCCTATCTAGCTCGGTTTCTCCCCAAAATCACCCCACACGGATCGCATGCACGACCATGTCAAGTACTTGCTCCGCCACTTCCTACCCAGTGGTTTGGTGTGTTACAGCGTACTCACACTGCTGAAGGAAGCATTCGCGGAGATCGAAACGAAGCCCTATACGCAAAGGTTTTCCCGATCCGTATTGTTCGATGCTTGGAAAGGGTTCAAGGCCTTGTTCGTTATGCGGTTGAAAGTATTGGATGCATGGGAAGCGTCCGGCAGGTCGACTTCATTGGCTTGTGATAATCTGAAGGTGACTGCAACCCTTTTATTCGCTGCCGCTCACCAAGTTGTCTCAGTGCGGGAAAATCGAAGGCCAGCATGAGTTTAAATGCTGCTCTGGCTGCCGAAACGTTAGTTACTGCTCCGGGGAATGCCAACGCGTCGACTGGCAGAAACACCGTGGCCTCTGTCAATATGCCCGAATTAGTCCCAATCGTACGGTCATTCTCTTCGATTTCTCGACGTGTTCATTAACTTACACTCGCAGAGTTCAAGACACTGGCCCTGACCACGCGCGACCAAACCTTCCTCCGCACGCTCATGCACGCAGCCACAAGGCACTTAGCAGCCTTCACACTCCAGGGAAGTTCAAACAACAAGAACTCATACCATTACTTGATTACCGACACAATTCCCATGGAAGTCATAGCGCACTTTTATGAGCTGTTAGAACTGGAGGTAAGTCAAAAGTAGGCTCAGGATTTAAGTAACCGATGTCACACAATGGGTAGATTTCCTGTTGTGTGAGTGTGGCGAAGGACGTGCTATGTAGGCTACACAATAGGGGGCTCCGAGTGTACAGAGACAACGACAACTTCTAAGTGGCAAACAATCAGTTTGAAAAATTTACCATCTAATAAAGACGGAAACACAACTGTTGAAACTTGGCCTAAGTCCTTGTCTGTCAGATTTAGCAGACCGACCTGAAGTCAGATCTATCTGGGCTCGGTCCACGTCGTCGTAGTACTCAGCTGCAAGCTGGTCAGTGGTGGCATTCGACTCCCGAGCCTGGCTAAAGTTTGACTGCAACTGTGTGGGGATGGTTGAAGGCGGGGAAGGGTTAGCAGAGGCCTTGGGTGGGCTCCGAATTGAATTTTGCCACCATGGACGACGACGCAGGAAGGCAGAAGACAAAGACCGAAGATTGATGTCCATCATTTTACACGTCATGCCTTCTTGATCCGACATGTTCGAGTTCAATGTTGAGAGGTTTTGGTTCGCTTTTGGAGTCAAATGATTCCTGAACCGCGCTTTTTCGCCTCGAGAATATTGGACTCTGCGCTTGTACCCCAGTTGTAGCCTGAATCATGTCCTGCAACTCGAAAACTTGAGATAACTGGAATTTGTCCACTAAACCAAATTTTGGTGTTCGCCTTTCACGCACAGATGTGTCTAATTGGAATCTTGCGTCCACCGCGCGGGAAAATCGCACAGACCCGCGGCTTTTGCTTGCGTCAAATCCAGCGCGAATCCTTCTCTCTCCGCGCGCACGTACAACATACACCCGATAACTCCATCCATGCATTTTTCTTAAAATTCTCCGTGGATTGAAGTTGTTAGCATATAAAATCAACTTAAATAGAAGGAAGCTCACCCTTCCACACGCCAACTTTTACCGTAACGACCTACTAAGAACTGAATTGAGGCCGCAACTGGTATCCATCGCGCGATGCACTAAGAGCAGGTCAGCCTGCACAAACGAAAGCCAATGAATCAAGTACTGTACTTTTCGTTCAAATCGACAGTCACCTGTCACGCACCCCCCTGTCGATGTCGAATATTGGTCGAGGTAACGCGTCACGAGGGCCTCTGTCGAATTGGTCGAACGTTAGTCACGCAAGCCAAAAATCCTATAGAATTTGTATAGAATAGCAGAAAAACATCCTGACCTTTGGCAGTCACTTTCCAGCGAGATTTCGACCGTTTCTCAACCTTCTGTTGGGATTTGGCCTTTACAAGCCCAGAATTTCAATTTCTGGCTGAGTTCATGCCTTGCCCTGGAACAGGAAATTTCCAGAAAACACTAGCCAGGGTTTCAAAATGAAACCAAATATCCTCTCGCTATGCAGGAACTTATTTCACTTGCTCTCTCCACAATTTCCGGGTTATGTTGAATTCTTTGCCCCGTCACGCTGCCCTGGAACCGGTGTCGAACTGTCAAATTGGTTGAAATGTCACGCGTCACCCCCCCTGTCAATATGAACGAAAAGAATACAGTATTGCAGCATTGCAGGACTCGGAGGACACCCGTTCAACTCGACTGTGTGATTATAATTTCAACAGGACGGTACAAATGAGAAGATTGATGTGGAGTGAGCGTGTTGGAAAACTCGACCGTGTATTGGCGAATAAAAGCAGGGAGGAAAGGCTCGGTAGCGCCTGTGCGCACCTGTGCCCCATCATTGTCCGTGGACAGGCAAGGCACCCACTCGATTCGGGTACGAGCTATACCAGGCGCGCCAATCGCCCTTTGCAACACTACAATGTTTTCTAACATTTTTTTTTCATTTTCATTTTTGTTCCGTTAAAATCAATGCGGGCCCCTTGGGGCCCATGTATGACTACACAATCGTACGTAGAGGTAGCTAGCAGGCGCGGAGGGGACGGCGTAGGTAGGGGGCGTGGAGGGAGATGATCGGGGCTGTAATGAAGGGCGCTATGAGATATGAGTGAAATTTCGTAAGGACATGTTGGTTTGGGGTAAGAGACTAGAGTATCACAAGTGATATGCAGGAAAAGAAAAAGAAAAAAAGAGAACTGGGCTGTGGTTACAGCTGGTAGCGCCGGAGGCGCTCGGTGCCGCGGACGAACTCGAGAACGGCCTTGTGCTCGGATTTAACCGCGAGCAGACGTCTGGGAGAGAGTCAGGCAGTTCCGAGGCGGAGAATGAGTTTCAGACGTTGGAGCCTCAACGCGGGGCATATGAAGAGGAAGTGCTGGACGGTCTGAGGGACCGGGCAGTGGGCGCAGTTGGGGGAGGGAGCACGTTGGATTTTATGGAGATGTGCATTGAGTCCGATGTGGCCCGTGCGGAGCTGGGTGAGAATGCTGCATTGAGGACAGGTGAGGTCGTCGTACATGTGCGCGACGGCGTATATCAATGTATCATCAGGGAGGACAAGGGAGGTGCGGTTAACGTGTCTTGTTTTCCCCCCGTGAGTTCAGCTTCAACTGCTTGCTGAATCCTGACCGTGACACAGAATCGAACAGTTCCGGGATGAAGTGGTATCTGTGAGGAAACACCTGCAGACCGTAAGGCTTGGTAGCACCGGTGCGCGTCTGCCCTCAATGCTCGAACTCCGGGACACGCGGGTCTGAGCCATGAGCTCGTGGTCGTTTTCTTCAATTACGTGATTTTGTGCGGGATACATTCAGTACTAGGGAAAGGATTGGTAGCATGTCTACTGCGGCAATCTGTCTGATTTTGAATTTCACTTTTCTGTCGGTGAAGCATTAATATCGGCATGGTGGGGAATATCGTATCCGGCCACGCGGAGGAACAGAAATCCCGATGGTAGCCCTAGTTTATGGTTCACACTTTTCGCTCACGGGGTTTCAGGATGAGGCCATGCAGCGGAGAAACGAGTTGGAGGGAATGAGCCTCGGTAGCGCCGGTGCGCATCTGCCCTCGATAGTTTTCCCACCTAGTTCGCAAGCAGCCACCCGTTCGACTCGGGTCCGAGTCATTCCGCGCAGTGATCGTCCTCAAGGCCTTGGGGTCAGGCCCGGCGGATACCAAGGCCTTGAGTTAAGGGCACCTCCAAGGCCTTGGTAAAACTTTCCCACGCATTCGGCGTTGGTCCAAAATAAATTTAGAACGGAGGGAGAAGGTCCTTGGAAGGGCCACCTGCACTCTCAGAGAGCTCTGCTTATTAGTGAGGTGCACTCAACCCGATTTCCCTCGTAATTCACTAATTGATGGGCTATAAGGAGGGCACTGCCAGGCGCACGAAAAATTCGAAGTTCGAGGTCTCCTCTGTAAAGAGCGCGCGGAGGCGATGAATACCATCAGGTTTTCTGGGCAGAACAAAAAATTATAACCACATAAACAAGGTCGGACTCTCCGCCGAGATTTTCCCAAGCCCTTGGCCAAGGCCTAGTCAAGGCCTTGGGACCCCAAGGCCTTGGACCCTTGGGCGAACACTGAAATTTCCGCGCCGTTGGAGAGCACCTCGGTGTCTCAGGCGGAGAAGAGCCAACGGGGCTCGCAGCGGGAGGGTGGAAGCAGGAAGAATGACGAAGTCGGCAATTGCAGGCTCGACAAAACCAGTGAAGTCGGGCTCGAGGTGACAAATCTCGGCAAGAACAATCAAGAAGACGTATTGGTCGGGGGGGAGTAGGTCGAGGACTTCCTCGCGTTCATCGTAGTCTTCAGGATGAGTCGCACCCCATGCAATTTCGGCAATGCGGGTACGCGCAACAAAAGTCCAAGGGTACTCGCGTGCGCACACAAGGGCAAGGCCGGACTGAACAGGGCCGTACACAGTTTCGCCGGGCAGCGAGGTCGCGAGAACGGTGTTGGCAGAGGGCATGAATTGATATGGATCCCAGGGTAGTGGTGCGGGGCGAGGAAGTACCAGCACAGGGACAGGTTCATCTGCGTGTACCGGATGCGGATTACTGGCGGTAAGGATGGGGTTTGGAACGAGAATATTGTTGGCAAAAAGGACGTGGCGAGGAAGGAGGGGTGTAGGGTCATCGCTGACCGCGTGAACGACGGCAGGAATTGGGGTAGATATCCTTTTGGGGAGGGAGTGAGGAAATGGTCGTCGCTGAGGAAGGAGGCGGTGGTTTCGACGTCGAACGGTACGCCACGGATGTCCCGACTTGCTGCGGAGGGCAGAAAAGTCGCGTGGGGCCCACGTTACGGGCTCAGTGTAGACCGTGTGGATGGTGGTGACGGCGGTGGACGGGAAGTCGTCGGACCAGGACAGAGGTGGGGGGACTGTTATGGGTTCTGGCGCCAGATCATCGATATAATCGCCATTTTCGTCGAAGGACCAAACGGGGAAGATTCCCCGACTCGCGTCGTCGGCGCGAGCCTTCAGCCGAATGAGTCGATCCGGGGCTGGTGGAGACGGCGCGGGAGGTAACGGGCTGGTGCTTACGAGTGCGCGACGTTCCTCCGCTGCAGCTGTCCTTCTCTTCCCCATTAGTTTCGCCCAAGCTTTTGCCATCTAAGAAAGAGGCGAGGTGTGTGAATGTGCGTCCGAGGACGCGGTCGATACGAGTTGCCGGTGACAATATATGCCGAGGATAGATGAGTGGAGGGGTAGGTCGAAAAAAGCGCTGAGAAATCTGCTAGCAGCAGAGGAGAGAAAAGTCGAGAGTTGCTGCTCTGGAGAGCCAAGGAAGCCTATCTGGGCCGAAGGACGCGTGGAGAAGAGCGAATCCCAGTCCAATCACCAAATGGAGAGCACCTCGGTGTCTCAGGCGGAGAAGAGCCAACGGGGCTCGCAGCGGGAGGGTGGAAGCAGGAAGAAACCCAGGTGTATTGCCGATGACAGCTGTCCGAACCTAACAACTAACTACTAACTACCCCATATATCCAGGGCACCGCGAGACACACCACACCGTTACGTCTATTTTTTTTTTTCTTTGGAGTGGGACACTTAAAGAAGTATCTACACCAGACCTCGGGGTGTATTCATATTCCCCTTCCCACCCCGCTTTATTTGTTTCGCCCACTGACTTTGATCCCATCACCGGGGTTTCAACTTGAACTTCCTACTCTCAAATCCACTAGTCACTGCTTGTTATCGACACGCATCAGGCCATTCCCCGAACTGCCCCAACCCGACCTTCAAGCTCAACGCCAATATTGTTTTCCCGCGGTTCGAAAGAATTAATATTCTCACATTCCGGTGAGTGGTCCGGTGTTTTAATTTTTCAGGGCCCTCCCTTCGCTTATGGCGGTATTTTTAGCGGCCGTGTCCGCTCTATCTTCAGTGTTGTTCCGCGGTACGTGCAAATATTGCCCGTACGGCGAATCTTCCGTAATTCCCGGCTATCAACCCGGCCATCATGACTTTTCTCTTCCCGAACGCCCACCACGACGGCCCTAGTCGACCCAAGCTCCTTCTCAGCTCCCGTTCACAGCCACCCCGCCCTCCCACACCTCGCCACCACCGGTGCCTGTCGTCATCTCCTCAAATTCCTAATCCCGCGACCCACACGGACCACGATCTCTTCATTGCTCAAGTTTCGAGGCGCTCGACCCATCTCAGACCTCGTCCGTCTACTGTTGACACACACCTCCGTACCTCACGCTCCCTGCGGCCCGCTATTTCCCCTTGCGCGCCCCCGCCGACATCAAGGCGACATCAACTTAACTTTACCGCCGTCTCTTGGCCGTCTCTGCCACAAGCTACCTACCTTTCGCCCTTCTCTCCGATTGCCCTTCTTCCTCGCTCACCTGCAGCCTCCGTCCTATTCTACGCTGCCAGCCTCAGCCCAACATCGCGCTTGCACAGACTTCGAATCTGACTGGGACTGATCCCTCCTGGTACCTTGTCGTGTTGCCCCTTGTGCTCCGCCGCCTCGTGTTGGACGGGGTGAATTGCCATGGATCAAGGGGAATGGTCAGAAATTTCCGGTGCGTACATCTCTGTCGCGCTTTATTCCTTCACACACTTCCTCGCCTCCTTTCTCTCCTTTCTCCCACTACGCTCTTCCCTCCATATCACGACATGTTGTGTACCCCATCAGCCCCAACAATATTCCGTTAGGACTGCAATACCCCCGTCGCAATTTCTCTTCCCATTCCGCCCTTTCGGACCTGCTGCCGCCGTCGGGCACGGTCCGTGGCGCGTCGTTCGATGCCCTTCACTACCTCCTAGTCTCAGATGCTCTGCGCCGTGCTCTCCGGCGGATTCCTCACACGTCATTGTTCAATCTTCACCCTCCTCGTCCCGCTCCGTTTTATGATGCTGCCTTTTGGTTGGTCTTCTCATCCAGCGTTCCGTGACGCCCATACCACAAACGGTGTAATCCGTATCGTATACCTTATACATGCCAGAAGAAGAAACCTCAATCGAAGAATATATCAATCTTGGTGTTTCTCTGGATGTCCACGATCTCCCAACGGCTCCGAATTTTCTCAACGGCACACACTCCCCCGAGTCTCGAAACCTCCTGGCGCTCGAACGAATCAAATCAAATAAGATACCAAAGGTTGTTCGAACGGGTGGCTGCTGATTCAAGATACATGAACTCTTCACTCGACCCTCCCGGTGACTCCGAAGTACAGGTGCAACCACACTGGTGCGACCGGCAAGAAATACTCCCGAGGGGAGATTTACTGTACCGTTTCTACATGGTTTGATCTCGCAGGCGCTCTCCTGCGATAACAAATGGGCTTGTGATCTGTGGACCCAACGTGAGTCCGTCCGTCCTTCCTTCTTCTTCACCGCGTGTCTCACAACGAACCAACAAAAAGTTTCGATCAGGCTCAAAGCAACGCAACAAAAAAAAGAGAGGCGAAGAGGAAGCATACACCTAGCCCGGGTCGAACGGTCTCCCCGTACATCGCGAGATGGAAATACGGGACACGGATGAACACCGTGTGCAACGAAGTGTTCTACTCTCCTACTTGATTGATTTGACACGTTCCTGAGGCTGAATCGATCTCCAAATCTCGCTTGTTTACGCAGATGACTGGCACGATGAGGGTACGTGCGGCCACAGTTTTTCGCGTCAATAGCTCGTTTCCCAACAGAATTTCGTCATGACGGTCATCTCTACTGGGGCCAGACAATTTCGCAGGGCAGAAGGCGTCAAAGTGCGCAGGGATATAGCTCCGAAGTGGTCTAGGTGCGAAGGTATGATTCTCTGAGGATGCATCGGACGTTCTGAACGCTGAACAGATACCGATCCGAACCTTTAGAACATCGCTTCAACTTCCGCCAACACTCAACACGTATCTGTATCCGAGCGGAGAAATAAAGATAGAGGAATAGGGCTCGGTGGCGCGAACGTAATATGTTCCTTGCAGCAGTCCACCCACCTCACCCTCATGCGCCCTGAAACACCAGATTGCTGACGCCGCAAGTATAGTGTGAGTTCACTTGTTCCCGCTACCATCTCTGTCGATTCATTCCAAGTCTCGCCACATGCGCTCTGCGCGCTGCACAATTCGCGCAATCGATTTCGCCGCAACCACTCCCTCTTTTCGCCCCTGTCGTCGTCGTGCTCGTCGATGGATAATCGACCATTATCTCTTCACTCTGCGGAAAATCTAGGCGATCAGAAGCAACTGAAATTACACGGTCTTGGGAGCTAACTTCGTCCTGCGGCCCAACACATAATACTGGTTCTCAGCCTTTAGTGCTCCTTCTTTGCGTATCACTCCCTCTTTAAATTCAATGACACGTCTTCACGGTCTTGCCCTGCCTCTTTTCAATCTACAAGCCGCGGGCGGGGGTCTGTGCGTCACAGTACATCTAAGCGACGACGCGCGGCAGGCGCGCCTACGTACTTTCAAACTCACTCCAAACCTCCGCGCATACCTAGTCTCCCTAGTCAGACCATAACTAGAGTTTTTTTTTTTTTTGGTGGAGAGTGGGAAAATAGCGCATACCTGAACGTTCTCTCCCAAATAGATCCTTTAAAATTGCTGTTTCACGTGTACGTGATTGCTCCGACGTCTCTGCGCGAACCTGACTCGATGCTGATATTGGCGAGGAGTTCCCGACACTCACACTCCCACTCTCACACCTCCCTACTAAGTGAAGCCTCCTCTGATCAAACGCGTAATGCGCCCGGGCTGATTCGAGCCGCCTCGCCCGCGGTTAATATTTAAGCCATCCCGAACGATTCGCTGTTGAAGCTACGCTCCGTCACTGGAAACTCAGCGCTCAACCTCCGAAATATTGGAGTGACGCAGTTGCCGCGTTGGAAGTTCGTTCTGATTACTCAAGGCACAATTTCACAAATGGGTTACATTCGCGACATTTAACACGAACTAGAGCCCTCCGACGAAGAAGATACACCGACAACGTTCGTAGCAAATTCACGACAATTTCCAACAGCAGTCCTTGTGTCCCGGATTACTCAGAGAGTAATGGGAATGCAGTTGATGGCGATGAGGCCACCTAAACAGGTTGGTTCTCAGTTCAAGGGAAAAACTAGAGAACGAAACAGTTACGCACCCCACTCCTTCTCGGGCGCGTCGCAGGTAACGGTGGTGCCACCGCAGTTGTTTCCGATGACGGTGATGGGGGAGCAGCTGAGGCCGACATCGACGAGGATGCCGGAAAGGTCGAGCCCAAGGATGGCAGCGACCAGGGACGCAGCACCGTTGCTGGCGGGGACGACGCTCGAACAGCACTGGTTGGAGGTGGGGGGAGTCACCGGCGGCGGGGGGGTCCCGTTAGGGATGGCGGCAGCAAGGGTCTGTCCGATGAGTCAGTATGCTGAGTGTAAGTGAATTGAGAGGCGGCGGCCTACGAGGAGGGTAGCGGTGACAACAACGGAGAGCTTGGAGAACATCTTTGAGTATCTGGAGCTTGAACGACGAGGGATGTGTTCGAGTGAAGAGTGGAGGTGGGCATAGCGAACTTTTATAAGAGGACGGAATACACGTTCCCGCGGTTCCAGGACGGAGAGTGTTAGTTTTAGGCCAGGAACGAGCGCGAAGGTGTGGAGTAGTGGAGCCGTTAGCTGGCAGGAGACAGTGGCTGAAGATGGAGGAAACGTTGACGGAACGGAGGATCCAATTGCGCGCTCATCCTTGAGGCCGTATGATGATCCAGAAGGGTAGGTGAGAGAATATCCGTGGAGTATCTTGACGGCTTGACATGATGAATGGCTAGAATATTTTTGTATTGCATTGCACATTCCTCGTGTCGTCGATATCGAGGCCCGAAGCAAAGCACCAGTCGCCCAATGTAAGAGGACTGGCTGTGAATAGATGCATAAACATGGTGATCACTGGAGAATTTTTCGCTGGCTTTTAAAACGGAACGGCCTCCTTGCTTGTCATTCGGGGAGATAGAGCGCGGGCAAAAGATGCACAAGTATCTCGGCATTTTTCAGCGTCATTGACTATTATAACGAAGTGCGTCATTCAAGCCTCGACGTCAACTGTCTTGTGTATTGTCAGGTGCTCGACAGACTCTTGAACACAAGGTTTTTGAGGTGAACAAGTGGGGGTGTCGGAGACCCGCGGAGCAAGTTTCCCCATTGAGCCCGGTGAGGTCTGCATCGATTCAAGACTTTTCTGAAGCTTCGACTTGATTTTCACCCGTCCATCGGACTCGGCGAATCTTTCAAGTTACTGTAAATCAAACGACGACCAAATACTTGAAATTGGCGGGTCGATGGGTTCTTGAGCTTGCACGATTGGGTCCTATGAGAATATAGATACAGGAGCCAACTTAACGGCAAGGTTCTGCGAGTCTGGCAGAACCAAGTCAGAACGCAATATGCCGATGAGAGCAAGACGAGAGTTTCGAGTTGACGTGTGGCAGTGCATCAGCCATTTGACAAAAATCTTGTCCCCTCTTCAAGGGGGCCCAAAGATAAGAAAAAAGGATATCACCTACATATTTTTTTTTCCCAGCACTTTGGCCTACCCCTCCCCCCCCCTACGTAACGATGATGCCATCAAATTCCCTTTTAGAGAAAGATATCTGAGGCAGCAGAGTATCAAGCTGCGATATTTTGGCGGTAGAAAGTGGCGGTAGCAGTGATTTGAACAAAAAGGCAGACCACGTAAGAGAAAGCTACTGAACCATGAACGTTCTCTTGACACTCACACGGTTTGTTGGGTTGAAACTTGGTTCAAAACGGGCCACGGTGACCCAACCTTGCTAACGGGATCAGTGAGAGGCCTGCAATGGGGTGATTATAGTGGTAAATCATGTTTGAAGTCTGGCCTGGTATTATCAACTGCCCAGCGGACCTTCCTGGGGGTAAATAAAATTGCATACAATTTTTTTTTCTGGCTGACCCTGGACCCCTCCCCCCCTCTACCCCATATGGTAATTGCTTATCCTTGGGCCCCCTTGCCCCTCTTGGCCCTTGTGAGCTTGCCGGCAAGCTCGCAAGGTCAAAAGGGTGAAAAAATATACTTGGAAAACGTAAAGCAGGATTAGATGAGTGGCTTGAATGTTACAGCTGTTTCCGAAAAGCTTGTCAGTGTGCGAAAATTTTCGTCGCGTTCGCAACTTTGATCCAAGGCTAAGGATTACCAGTTTTGGCCCGGATCAGCACCCATTGCGGCAACGGCACGGGAGCCGCAATCACTTAAACCGTTGGCCACGACAGGAATACCACGGCTCACTCAGAAACCACACAATAGTGCACTGGAGAGAAGGACCTTGTGAGCTAGCCTCGACTACGGGCATTTTAGTGCGTAACTCACTTCGTCTTGGGCCTCCTCGGCAAACCTCGGCTAGCTCAAACAGGCAATCCTTAGCCTTGATCAAAGTTGCGAACGCGATGAAAATTTTCACACACTGACAAGCTTTTCGGAAACAGCTGTAATAGACACCTAACTCTCCAGGTGAATAGATAGCTTGGTACGGTGATCAAACCCGAATGCAAAATAAATGCATAGTTTCTGGGTCGAACTGGCGACCTTGTGGAATCGACCTCACACTGCCGGGGGTTTAATTAAAAGGGGATTTTAATTGATCTTAATTCCGATGGTATGAAGATTGGAAAAAAGCGGCCCGAAACGTAAGCCGATTTAGGGCGTAGCAGAATCTAATCTCAAATCTAATCTCTGAAATTCCAAATGAAGCAACACTAAACTTTGAGTTTCGCTATACGTTTCGCCAGTCATCAAATTCAACATATAACATTAAGAATAGTCCAGCTTGAAATGAGTTCTGAAATTGAAGGACGAAGGGCGCAGAAACCTGCCACGATACCTTGGATTTCCAATTACATTTAAGGGTTACTGAAATGAGAGGAATGTGTTTTGATTTAAAGGACTTTGAAACTGAAAAAGAAACCTTATGTTTAAGACCTCAGTAAACTCATCTGCAGATGGTCTGCAGATGATCTGCGGACGGTCTGCAGATCATCGGCACTCCTCTTTTTGGCCCTAAGATCATTGACGCCGATGATCTGCAGACCGTTTGCAGACCATCTGCAGACCATCTGCAGATGAGTTTACCGAGGTCTTAAACATAAGGTTTCTTGTTCAGTTTCAAAGTTCTTTAAATGAAAACACATTCCTCTCATTACAGTAACCCTTACAGCTCTTTGCGGAACATAAGGCGCGGATCATTTTTTTTTCTAAAAATGGACATTTTCGATGGATTTAACTGCTGCCCCTCTAGAAGGTGCAATTCTGACCCATTTTCCTCCGGACCATAGCCAATCGGTTCGTACCGTAACACTGCATTGCATAGGCACCTTCCCCCATCCAAAACGGTCCACGGAATGTCCGCCCGGAAGACGGGATCATTTTTGGTTGTGACCCCCACTGCAACGAGATTTCTGGCACAATGAAGCTAGATATTTTACTGTACACACCATAGCATATATAGAGTTGCACTGTATATCAACTGCTCCGCCATTTGTGGTAAAACAGCGCATTCTCTACATAACATTTAGGAACTACTGATGGCACCCCTCTTCATCGTTGTTATACCCTCCCATGTCTATTAAAGTGCACAGTACAACTCTATACATGCCATAGAGTGTACAATAAAATATCTGGATCCATTGCACCATCCATTTTATCGCAGTAGGGGTTGTAACCGAAAATGATCCCGCTTTCCGGGCCGACCTTCCGTGGACCGTTTTGGATGGGAGAAGGTGCCTATACAATGCAATGTTACACTACGAACCGATTGGTTATGGTCCAGAGGAAAACAGGCCAGAATTGCACCTTCTAGAGGGGCAGCAGTCAATCCATCGAAAATGTCCATTTTTAGAAAGAAAATGATATGCGCCTTATGTTCCGCAAAGAGCTGTAAATGTAATCTGAAATCCAAAGTATAGGCAAGGATATCGAGAGGCTTTATACCTTCAATTTCACAATTCACTTCGAGATCAACTATTCCTAATTCTTTACTTTGAATTTTACGGCCGGCGAAACATAGGACAATAGTCAAAGTTTAGTGGGGCTTTATTTCGAATTGGATAGATTAGGTTTACGATTAAATTCTGCTAAACCTCAAACAGGACATATCAACTTATGTTTCGGGCCACTTTTTTCCTATCCGCATACTATCGGAATTAAGATCAACTAAAATTTCCTTTTAATTAAACCCCCGGCGGTGTGCCTCTAACTTTGTGGTCTTGCGGTCTTTTCGGCCCTTTTTCGGCCTTTTTTGACCTTGTACAAGGATTTTTGTCAAAAGTCTGATGTGTTCGTGCACACATCAGCAAATACATCGGGCCGATTCAGCCGTCCCTGTGACCTCTTTCTTGCCTCTTTCATCTCGAGCTCAAAGTTCTGCGATCCTTGACCTATCCCTTGACTGCGGCACCCGGTGGATTCCTGCAGTTCTGAACCGAGGCTTGGGCGAATCTCCAAGAGAATCTCGAGATATGCAGCCTTGAAGTTATCTTCGCCCTGCGAATCAAGACACAACCAATCCCGCTACCATCTCCGTCGATTGTGTTACAAGTCCCGCCTCGTGCGCTCTGCGCGCTGTGCATTGATTCAAGTAATCCATTTCGCCGCCACCACTCCCTCTTTTCGCTACTGTCACCGTCCTGCTCGTCGATGGATAATCAAGTCTCTTTCACTCTACGGGAATTTGGAAATCTAAGCGGTCAGAAGTGGTTGAAATTACACGGCCTTTCTTCGTCCAAGCCAACACATAATATTGGTTCTCAGTCTTTAGTTAGGCTCGTAACCAGCCTGCCATCACGGAAGTGTAAACACGTTGCCGTAGGCAGGCTGGTACCGGTCCACGCCGAAAGGCTGGGCCGGAGTTTGGCAGGGGCCGATCAGTGCCGGCATGGTGGCAGTGCCTAGCAATTCCCCGTCAAATCTGAGCCTTTTACAGCTCTTCCTCTGAGGAAAAAAATAATATTCTGAAGCGACAGAAATCAAGATTGGGGGTTCTCGATTACTAATTTTTAAGAAAGTACTTGAAAACCTATTGAATTGAGCAAAATGCAGCGTCGGGGAAATTTTTTAAACTCCGGCTCAGCCCTTTGACCTAAAACGAGAAGTACCAGCCTACCTACGGCATAGTGCTTGCACTCAGAGTTGCCGTACTAGGCAGGCTGGTCACGAGCCTAGTCTTTAGAGCTGCCTCTTTGCACGTTGAACACTCCTACCCGGCCCCTTTTGAATCTGCGAGCCACGGGTGCGGGTCTGTGCGTTAAACATTGAGCGACGACGCGCGGCGCGCGCGCCTACGTACATACCTTCAAACTCACTCCAAACCTCCGCGCAGACGGGAACGTTCTCTCACAAATAGATCCTTTGAAATTGCTGCTTCAGGTGTACGTGATTGCTCCGACGACTCTGCGTGAACTCGGTTGGTGGACTCGATGCTGATAATTGGTGAGACACCTCACTCTCATCTTCAGCTTCAATGGAAGAAAAAGAAGAACAAACCTTCGAATGCACCTAACACGACTTGAGTGGACCCTCCTGTATACGAGCCCACAAGTCGCAACCAGGCGCTGATCTTCCCAAAAACAAACCACCCCGGTCCGCATCAACAAAGTCGGGGTTAACGAATTTCGCAATCGCCCGGAAAGGCTCGGTAGCGCGGGTGCGCACTTGCACCCAATATGTCGATGATAGGCACCCGTTCGACTCGGGGCCGAGTCATCGGGCGCTTGCTACATGCTTTTTTTGTCGACATCCTGATAACATCTTCCGTGCATAGATAGATCCAAGGGAGCTTCAATTTGCATCCGAGGGCGGGAGCAACTGCGAGTACCTTCACTTCTTTCGGAATGTTCCCGTGGTGTTGAAATCGGATCGTAGTGGGTCGCTACCCGCCTCAGCAACTCCAAGTTTGCATCGAGTTCAAACTGTTCGCCCAGAGCAGGAGACATACACCCGAGGAATAAGTTGGAGGTAATAGGGCTCGGTAGCGCCGGTGCGCATCTGCCTTTAATAGCCCGTAGTACGTCTGATTTTGAGCAGAGACACCCGTTCGACTCGGGTTCAAGCCGTACATCACCAGGGTGGCCTTAGTTTTTTTTTTCGTCAACAGTCTATTTTTTTTCCCCGAGGATAAATCCAGACAAAAAGAGGCCTCGATTTGCATGGGAGTCCTGGAGCCTAACTGCGAGTCCTCGAGTTCGAGCAAAGTTACATCATGATCCCAAATGAAGGCGTACAGCTGAGAATCGAATCGGGGGGTAATAGACTGGGTAGTGTTCAGAGCATAATTGTAGTAGATCCTCCGAACACTACCCAATGGCAGGACCACCTGTATTCGGGCGGATTCATACGGTTGATGTGAGTTTTTTTTGTCTTCCTTTTTCCCACCTCTTTTCAACTGAACTACAGTGCAATGACTCTGAATCCTCAATTAGAAGGACATTTTAGTTAGCTTCTCTTAGTATGAAGACACAGATGACTCAAAGTGCACGGTTAACTCACAATCCCTTTAGACTGTGGGGGAGCGGAGTCTGAAACGGTTGGACGAGATTGCCTTTCTTATCATAGCTGAGGATCCGCAACCCTATATGACACTCGCCACAGTGTGACAGCACCGCTCCATCTCTCAAATTGCACGGTCAACTCACGATCCCCTTAGACTATAGGCGGCGGAGTCGGAGTTCGGCCAATATGAAGCGAAGCGATCATATTATACCGGTTCAAATCCATGCTCGCTGTTAAGAATTAATTATAGCTGAGCCATATATCTACATTCAAGCTGCTGCGTCCGAAAGCATCATGAGTTCCTTCAATCCAAACACCACCCTCGGTGCGCGCAGACCGCAAACCTAACATCTCCCACTTAAATGACTCCTCGGCCTTCAGGGGCATTGCAAATCGGTGTCCTGATCTCTTATGTGCTCTTCGGCGTAATGACAAGCCAGACATACATCTACTACCACCGCTTCCCAGACGATCCTCCCCGGCTCAAGGTTTTGGTGAGCGAAAGAATGACACGGTATGGTAAATATGACTCAGTGTAGCGTCTAGGTTGCGTTTGTCTGGTATACTGCCCTCGCCACCAAATTGTGAAGTAACCAGCTGAACGTGTCTATAACCTAACAGGGTCTGCGAGGTCATACATACCGTGTGTGTCGGATACACGCTCTACGACTACGCCATATCCGACTACACACACCCAGAGCGCCTCGCTGGTGCTGCCCCCAAATCCTTCGATGTGGCAATTCTCTTGTCTGCTGTAATCGGAGTATCCGGTACATTCCCGCTACGCACCCTTTGATCCGTTGCCCACTTAGCGTCGCCCCAGTACAGGGATTCTTCTCCTTCCGAATCTACGCATTTTCCAAGAAACTACTCATCCCAATCCTCATCTGGATCATGGCGCTCTGGCGCCTAGTGGGGTGTGGAATCCTCATGATGGAGGGTATTCAGATGATAATGATGGCGCGTTATGAGGCAAAGTGGACGTGGCTTGCCACGGCATGCTGGAGCGTCAGCACCGTGAATGATTGGACCATCACGGTGACACTAGTTTTCCTCCTTCACAGCCGAAGAACCGACGGGCATAAAAGGTGAGTACTCTATTTCTATACCCGACTCAGAGCACCACCCAAGTCACGTAGAACTGCGGCTCTCGTGGATAAATTAATCACTTGGAGCATCGGTCTGTCGAGGAAGTAATGTGCACACATTATTTTACTTACGCTTTCTGATTTAGAGACTGGCATGTTGACTAGGTTAGTGTTTCCAAAAATCTCTTCCGCGTCGTAGATGTTATTTCTGAAAATGTTGAAGTGCATCGAGCCTCGCCAGCTTACTTTTGGTATGTCCTATTCAGTATACTCTGGACATCTATGACACATTATGCTTCTTTTTAGTTTATCACGATGAAACACAATTGTATGTGCGCAAAAATGCAGGAAATAGAGCATACGCGCTCAGCGACACTTTACAGTCATCTGGCTGGCGGTATTCAACGTCTGCGCGAGACGTGCGTGTGTTTGTCAGCAAGTCGCTCCGCGAGTCTAACCACTGGCATGTCAAGTATTTTCGAACTCGCTCTTGGCTAGGTAGTCCTTTTCCAATGATCCTTAAACCTGAATCTGATCCATGTACCGAGTTTAAACTCAAGGACAACCCTCCGCGCTATGAACGAGGAATCTCTTCCACTTTCGACACCAGTGGTGCGGTTTTCTGTTATCCACATTTTCAAGGGTCTGTTCATGAAAAGGCACAGATCGCCTTTGCCCCTACTAGCGTTCAGATGACGAAAATAACCCAAACTAGACGCGAGGGTTCGACATCCCGTGTCCAGACTCCAGAGCGGTGAAGTGAATCATTGGGTTAAAGAATTTGCCATATTTGTTCAACTAACTAGAGTACTGTACTATTTCGAGAGTAGATCCAACCGTTGTGGCCTGTGGCTTAGTGAATTCAACTCGTATAGGATTCAAGGTGGGCTGGGACCTGTGACCGGGCAGGGGTAAAGTGCCGCTTCACCGTTACAACTGCTGCAACCAAAGTGCCGCAGGCGTGCGGCACTTTGGTCACAGTGCCGCACGTCACGCAGCCAGACTGCCGCAGACAATTGCAAAAGTGCCGCAGGCAGCAAGCACGACTACCGCTGCATGCAGCACAATTGCCGCTGCAAAGTGCCAAATCTGCCGCTGACAAGTGCCGCAGACTGCCGCTGTTGCATGTTTGCCGCTGTTTGGTTGCCGCAGACTGCCGCAGACTGCCGCTGCAAGTCAATTCAAGTCGTCCTCAGCGTCGTCAAGGGGCCTCAGCATACCTCTAATTTGGGTTACGACTCTCCATACGTCGCCTAGGTATGTTCCTACCTACTAACTGAGCCAGGGAAGGCTCTTAAACATGGTGTTCAAGATGTGCCGCAGATATTGCCGCTGCATGCGGCAACGGCACTGCTGCGGCAAAATCACTTTGCCCCCTGTGACCGGCATTCTGATCATTCAAACATTCAATTAATGAATATTTCACGTTGTATAGATTTGGCCCATAAACCCATGTAGGCTTGTGAGAGGCCATTTTTGAACCAAAAAATGTGCAAGACACTGGTTGAACATTTCAAGTTTTTTGGCGAAGAAAGTTGTGAAAAATGTTTCCATGTTTTCACTCCTCTTTCTAGCAAAACTCACGTGAGAAACTTGTAACTTTTTAGTGAGCTTTTCAAATGTTGTGTATTTCTCTTGAAGGCTGGGTGAATTTTCTTGGAGTTCAAAAAGTCGACTAAGAAGTTTCGGGTTTTTCACCTGATTTTTGCTGTAACCGTCGAAAGATTTTTCACCAGTTGCTTCACCGAAATACTCAACCTGTAGTATACCATCGTCACCTGTAGCCGGTGTATTGTCGATGTAATCTCTGTTGCCGCCCTTATCACCAATATAGCCGCTTAAGTCTGTGGGCAGTTGATGTCGCCACCATTGTGTACGTAGTCAACCTAGTGACATATAGCTCATCCTCCGACTCTGTGGTCGAGGGACCTGGAGGAGAGGAAATTGACTTGATCTCAAGTACTATACTATTACGACCAAAGGTTCAGGCCATTTCACCCGTGATCGCCAAAGTTAATCACTGGGCAAGAGGTTCATTGATCGGCAATCAGTTGAAAGTACCATAAATGGACGGCCGGCAGTGCCCGGCATCTGCCGGCCGAGATTTTTTTGACATTTTTTGCCCTGTTTGAGCCTAAAACTTACACTGTCACGTCACCTGCACCAAATTGGTTCAGTTCACGACCCGCTTTCACCTGTCACCTGAACCTTTGGTCGTAATAGTACAGTAAATGGCTCAGTTGAAGTGCCCGTTAACTTTGAGGGATCACCTCTCAAATGCGACGAGAATCAAAGGGAATGACAGGGTAGTACCGTTGAGGACCACCTGCGAAGGAAATCCGTTTGAACATTTTTTATCTGTCGCCGAATTTTGAATTACATTGGTGCAAAAGTGCACTTTGAACCGCCATACGTTTTGGCAGCCAGAGTCTCGGGAAGAAGCAGAATCTGAAGAGCGGATCTATAAATGAACTCGAGCGACAAATTAATGCAGCATATCAATTTCCATAAGCGAACACAATAACTATAGCGCTGCGACTCCACAAAATACGGAGGGAATTCAGCCATTCAGCCCGATTCGACGCAATTCTTGTCACGGCAGTCACTCTATGCATTTCTAGGACATCCAATATAAGCAAAGATCTACAAGAGACGAATTCAGGAATATAAAACTTACCCCATTGTTGCAGGTGTAGCAAGTGCAACAAAAAACGGTCGCGCTGCAGGCCCCCTTGGAGCAAGTCTCGGGCTGGAGTGCCCTGAGCACCGATGGGGGCCCCCGGGGGCATGCGCGTTCCTCGGTAGGCAGAGCAATTGTGGTGGCGGCGTGCATAAGCGCGGCGAGAGCGAGAATGAGTTGAGAGGAGTAGTGCATTGAATGTTAGTGGCGAGTGTGGTGAGGACAAGAGCGGAAAACGGGTTCTTTTATAGGAGAATTGGACAGGTCTTATCGTCATGTTCGCCCTGAACGGATCTTCTGTGGACGATCGCAACTGTTCTCATGTGTTCAGGAAACTTCAACCAAAGCCACTTGAGGTCTGGCTGTCACTTTTTCGGTATTGAAGATAGCTCTGGCGAGCGTCTCGGCAGTTCAACAAAGTTGGTCAATGACATACCGGAATACATTCATTGACATACTCAACGCTCCAATGCCCCAACGTGAAGCGCCAGTGAACTTCCCTGCCGGCGCTGAACAAATGATCTTGACTGAGGCATTGATCGGTTGAAAGTCGAGAGAACGCAGATCCTCAGGATCGGCCACTTGGGAGTGCACCCCAGATGACATTCCATCAGCCATGCATCGAGATAGACATAGTGCCAACTTTAGACAGACCTCCAACAGCTGGCATGTATTAAAGGCCATGTCTACTCTGTAGACCTTGAACTCCGTTGAATAGAACCCATGACATCGCTTGGAGAATGTTGCGCCCAAGATGGCAGACAGTGCACTGACCGCTGAGCGTTGGCACTAACAATAAGGTGACAGGCCGAGAACAGCCGGGACGAGGACCCTAGACTTTCAATTCAAGCTTTGAGTACATGCATGATCGGCCGTAACCGTTTACGGTTACGGTGGGGATCCTAGACGTGAAGGGCCGCATAATGACCTCGTCAGGATGCCTGCTTTTCGGGCTAATTTCAGTCAGTCATATTTTACTCGAAGAACACACGCCGAAGTCTTCTGCACTGGCATCGCCGTTATCTACGGCCACTTTGTACTCTTCTTCCTCCGGCGATATCTCGGTCCACACTTATGTCTAAATCTAGTTATTTCGAGAGCCTTCTGCGCGGCGGTGTACTGCGATATCGACTTGAGGAGTTCACCATTTACTGACTGGTCGATACTTGGCACAAATCAGCGACTGCAGCGCTTCGACCGAAGAACTTTAATCCATTCGGAGTTCAATTACTTTCATACGACGAGGTATCCTTCCTCACAGGCTTCGTTACCTTCAGCAAGGGAGACCTCGTAGAATTCGGTACGCATCCACTCAAATTTATGTGATAAAAATGTCAATTCACGCGGAATCCCCGGTTCGATTCTGGGTCGGGTCCTAAATGCCTTTTTGACGCTGAATCTCTAGGTGGATTTCTAGCCCGCAACTTCGGCTCACTGAGATATTTCGCGCTGGACAACTCAGTATGGAGTCCGCGATGTGCTGCATGTGAGTACAACTGCATTCAGGCAAATGATCTTATTTTCTGACTTCATCCTCATTCAGCCTCCAGGAATAAGATTGCATTTGGTATCCCTCCGTTTTTGTGTCTCCATATCCACAGCTGGAGCTGTGGCCCGTACTAGGGCAGGGTTCGCGCCTTGGGCAGCATGGACGAGTAGTTTATTCTTCCATTCGAGGTGAGTACGCATTTCGGCGCTTCCTGACTCCTGTTTCATTGACGTGGTTCCTTGCAAACCTCAGAAACGATCATCCTCCGGGAGCAAGACCTCGTAGCGTTAGGTATGCATCCCGCGCAGTGAAGAGTACCGCTGCTAAAAGTCACCCATTCGACCCTCAGGCTCTCGAACTAAGCACTTGGTAGATGCGCAGGTAGAATCGATTCATTTTTTCCTGGGTTTTGCCACTCGGCGGATAAATAATTCTTCATCTATTGGAAGCGAGTACGGAGTTTGTCGCGCGCAAAACTATTTCTCTCGACGGAGAGATCTGATGGATGACGATAGTGTAAAAACTTCCCGGAACCATTGACTCTGGAAGCAATTTATTTGTAATTAGCACAAAGAGAGACTGCCTACCGAGAATATGCGCGTGAGGGGCCCACTTGCGGCCACACGCGCACAGGGAAAAATTATACGAACACTCGTCACGGACGAGGTTTCCGACACTGGGGTGCGTATCCGAGGCAAAATAGGTGGTCCCCTCTAAACGTAGCACGCCGACGCAGGGCGTTGCATGATGCTAATGTCAGGAAGAAAAACCAAACAAATTCCTCGAGGCGCCAATACGCCTACAAGAATAACGTCTACGTGGTGCAACCGTGCCACCAAAAACAACAGAAACCCGGTGTAGAAGTATGGGTTGTTCCTGTAAGGGAACAGTGAGGTGCCTGGTCGTGCTGGGTGGCGTGGAAGTGAGTGCAGTAAAATATGCCGAAGCCTGGACAAGAAAACTGGAGGAAGAGTAGTCAAGAATATAAGATACTAATGTGAGAACTCAGCTCGGAGGGTATAGATATTGAGGATCACACAGAGAGGTGGCTCAGAAAAGAGATTGTGGTGGCGGGAAGCAAGAGGCGAACCCCCGTACATGACAGCGGTAACTACTTAAATACGATCAGTCAACGATCCAAATATATATAAAGTGTCCGTGCAAAGGTGTGCCTCCGCTAGAGTGAAACCCTCGTCGTCGAACCAACCGGGAGTTACGCAAATACAGAATAGGGAGAGCACGTTGCGCCGCTCAACGGTGACTTGTGGGTGCCCAGGCCAAAGTCGGCTCAATCCCCGGCGTAGTCCGAGATGGCCGAAGACTTGGATATCCGCTCGTCGCGTTGGCGTACGTAGGTGAAGCGAAAATGTCTGTGACGAGAGGAGATATGAGTAAATAAATGAGGGTACAGGTGTAAGTATGAGATGAGGAACATATCAATGGGGAACTGATATTTCTTGCCATCGTTGGAGACTCGATGCTGGGGTATCGGAACGAGGATGGAGAGGGATGAGCAACACTCGGGGAAATCGAGGATGTCGGAGATAGGAATATGAGTTGCGCGTCTCAATTTGATGGATGAGAACGATGTCGCGCGCGGAATAAAACTCGACGCGGTCATGTGATTGTGATTAGCTGAACCGCGGAATATCCGAAAGGGCATGTGGCGATGTGGGAGCCATATGGCACTTCCACACCGGCCGCAAAACTCCTGCCAAAAAAAGAGAAGAATAACGCGGGCCCCAAAAGAGGACGGTCGACCCAGCGGGTGGGCAGCCAGTGCGATGTGGACGGGGAAAGGCGCAACGCCACGGGCCGCGCGCGCGGATGCCAGTGCGGGGAAGGATGGAGGTCTGCGAGACGGCGTCGAGCGTGCGGAGGTCGCACAGCACAGCGGCATCCGAATCGTGCGGAGATCCCGTACGCCCTCTCCTGCAGAGTGCGGATAGGAAGGCACTGCTCATGTCGTGTACTCAACGGTGTTGAGGAGGAGACAACGGGCGGCGCGGAAGATCCATGGCAGCGGAAATCATCTTTCTGGATAAGTGCGCGTGAGCAGGACAGCTGAGGGGGAAACAGAGAAAGAGGAGCTCCGGCTGGACAGGTCGGCAGAGAGCGGGCCTGTGCGGCTCAAACTATGGAAGCACACGAAATTAGCGCAAGATGATTAGATGCGGCAACGTACCGCCATGCTCACCCTATTGACACCTTCCAGCATGCTTCCGGATAAACTGCCAACCTAGTCAACCGTCTGAAAAGAAATGGGTCGAGTAAGGCACGAGACAGAAGGGGAAGTATGCGCACCTTGGATGATGGCCCTACCGCTTGCCGAAGCCGTGTTCGGTGGAGCATCCACATTGCACCGCCGCGTCGGCAGGACTGCGCATGTAAGTCCGTTCACGCGCATGCTTCGATGGCGGTAACACCCTTGTTGGGAGGGCGTGCGTCGCGAGCTGTCCCTAAAGATGGGGTGGATAGACAGTGCGCTCAAATGAAGGCAAGAGGGGGGGAAATGATGCACTAACTGGGCAGAAATCCGACCGAAGTCGTCGTATACACGCTACATCCGCAGTGGGTTAGGGTTGGACCTAGGGTTAGGTTCGGCGCGTGAGCGATGAATAATTTGCGGAGCCATGGAGGAAGCTTTAAGCGTGGGAGATAGAGGAGTAGAATGGGAGCTGACTTGCGCGGTTAGTACCTAGCTCAACGGACGGGCGACGGGTAGGCACAGCGACACGGGCGACATTGGAATTGTTGCAAGATGGCAAGAGGAAAAGAACGGCATTGGTGGCTATGTTGATCGCGGATCAACCGCTTTTGCCTTCCCGTCTTCTCGGTTTTTGAAGCTCGGATTATTCGGCTTTCAGAATGGACGGTGGTTAAGGAATTACTAGGCGTGGAGATTCAATTTCCGACTCACTCCCCTGGGTGTTGATGCTTGTATACTCTGTCTGACGATGCCAATCTCTACTAGTAGCGGCTCTCTGATCTCTTTTACTCTCTGGCAGCTGAGCTGCTGCCTAAGTTAGCAGGGATCCTCAACTCTACACGCCGCAAGGAATCCTTTGGATTATCGCTATCCCTCCGGCTTTCGTTCGGAGGTGCCCTGACCTGTCGCTTAAGTACCCATCTGGCAGAAGTCTGGCACTCAGATGTCAACTTCAACCTTCGCCGCTACACCAACACTGAAACCGGTGCAAGCCATGTGCTTCCTACCTCTCCTTTCCTGTCTCTTCCCTGCTCTGTCCACGTGCGCTCGAAATTGCGGAGTGTGTTTACTGTCATGTGTCGTCCCCGAGAAGCCCGAGGCTGTGAGGAAATTTCACAAACCCTTATTAAAAAGACGGTTCGCGCCGGCCAATGGCGGGGTCCGTTTGAATATATAATCCTGGTGCACACTGCGGGCTACCCCACTTTTCCGCTATGTTGTGTGCGCTGTACGGGTAGCACGGAGAAGCGCCGCTTAGGCTTGAGGAAAATCCAACGACCCTCCTGACAGTCGCTGAGGTAGAATGTGAATGAGGCACACAGCAAAATCTTGAAGAACGGGAGACACTCCTCACAGTACAAAAACAAGAGAAAAGAAAAGACCATGGCATGGCGAGGACCAGACTCATGCACGACAGGGACAAGCTACCAAGAGACCCATGATTCGGTGTTGGGTCTGAGCGGCTCTCCGCTATTGACAATATCCTGGGACACACCATGTGCTACCCCGCCTTCTTCTTCCTCGTCTTGTTCCAACTCGGCGTGCTCGAAATGAGTGCCCACCTGCCGTACCCACCTGACTTTGCACTGGTCCGGCATTCCGACACTAAGAACCTGGCATGTCACCAGTGACCATGCCACCGACATGGCCAAATTATTCATTAGCAGCCGGCACAGGCATATATATAGCAAGAAAATTCAGTGCGCACCCCGAGAAAGAAGTTTAAAGGAGGGAAGGAAAATATAAGTGCGAGGGGCCTTGAATGCACTCAATTCACGTGCAGACACCACGGTAGTTTCCGTTAGAATGACCATTGATGGCTCCCGTGAAGTCCGTGTGGGAGCTTCTTTGGGCCTCGCTGGTGAAGGCATCCATATTCAGGGCCCCTACATGCACACATCAGCGGAGCCAACAATAAAGGCACAGGACGCACATTTGTAGTGTCCGTGGGTTGGAGAGTTAAAGTTGAACCAGACCCATCCCTGGGCCAAGAACGCAACCTGGCCATTGGAACTTTGGTAGCAGTTCTCGGTATTATACTGTATCGGTGTGGTGAGCATCTAGTGTAATTTCGCCGTTCATGGAGCGGGGGCCTTACCGAGAGTTTGCAAGTGCTTCCCGCGGGCGCATTCAGCTGGATAGACTGTGTGATTTGATTGCTGGTGGGGGTGCCAAAGCTGACCCCGCCAATATCAGGCTCACATCGGGATACTACCGGGCAATACTCTCACCTTCTGCCGACCTCGTTGGTCAACGACGTCGTCGTAGTAATTGAGGCGCCCGCCTCGCCCAGGCCTGGGACACCGACGCTCACTGACGCTTCAAAGCCGACTGCGATCGTCGACGATCCTAGTGGCAGGATGCGGTTAAGCAGCACACAACCGTGACTCATAAAATAAAACGCACTTGTGACAGAGTAGATACCCGTAGACTCGTACCCAGAAGCGATGGTCAGAGTGACAGTCCCGCTAGCGCCGACAAGTGTGCCGCCAGTGTTTACGGTCGTAACGCTGCACGAGGGGCTCCCTGAGAAGATGACGACCGTCAATAAGTCCTGAAGGATAGCAAAAAGGATACTACTAACCAGTGAGGCGGATTTGTACAACCCCGGCCGCAACGCAAGTGTAAGCCTTACAGGGTATTAAATACAGATTGGTGCCTATCCGAAACAACTTACATCGAGCTCTAGATTGTAGCTGCCGCTTCCCCAGAACTCTCTGGCGGTGGCCTCGAGTATAGGCCACGCGGGCACTAGCACAACACTAATTAGCTCGCGACCACTGATTTAGACCGGTCATACGGGTTTTAAGCTCCTGTCCACTGAGGTCGGTGCATTGCCCACCGACGGTGGGTGAGGCGCCAGCAGTGGTTGTAAAGTTGTCCGGGGCATAGTATCGAGCAAGTTCACTGAAATTGTGGTCGTACGCGATGATCCAGTCGGTGCCTTGTTCGTGCGCCAAAAGGACGCTGGTGGGGTTGAAAATTAAAGCCAGAGACTGATTAGCGGCGATAGCAGCGAAGATAGTAATGAACGTGAATTTCACCATTGTGAAGAGCTAGTTGGTTAAGAGATGCAAGGGTCAGTGTCGCGCTTTTATACACTGGCTGCAAATCATTTGATGCCGTTTCACATACGTGGTGAGGCTAAATTTCGCTGTACAGCCAGTGAAATTAATCGAGCCCTGCGTTGGATCTCGGAAATTTGCAATTCCGGAGTGTTTACTGCATCCAGTGCCTCCCGATGTCAAGGTGAGTTCAGTCAATTCGTCTTCGACGAGTCCAGACCTCCCTAACGACACCTTGAACGCTTCAATCCACTCGGAGAATTTGATCTCCTGTGGCGTATAAAGGTCTGGCGGAATTATTACATCCAGGAACACCTACACGGGTGATAATTACTTACGATGAACGCGCCCAGACCGTGCTTCATTCTGCTGTACATGTGAGACCCTGCCAGTGGCAGACCTCCATCGTTAATCTTATGCCTGAGCTCTGAATATAACACTCTTGATACCCTTTTCTTAGTTCACCTGTAGCCGGTGGGCTGTAAGCGCCGGTGGGTTGACAGCCTTACAGGGCAAACTTGAGAGGCAAAATGGCTCTTGCGCGCATGTCCAGCATGGATTGGATTTTCTGTATAGACGCTCAAGGTTGTCCGGTGGAAGCAAAGGACTGAATTCTCATGCTCGCTGTGTGAGTCGAATGGACCGGACTCCACACGTACAACGGCAATACGACGGCTGCGAGCGCAACGGACTGGCTAATGTAATCCCGGGGTGTCTGATCTCCGAGTAGATGTTCTTTCAGCGAGATGTGGCATCTATATGACAGGAGGTTGTATCAGACGCGGCAAATACAGCACATCTCAGATGCGGCACTTCCCGTTCAGATACCGCACATGTGCCGCATCTGAAATATCCATCAATCACGCAAATTTAGGGTACTGTAGTATTCCAACCACTAGTTCAGGTGACGGGTGACAGGGACCTGTGAACTGAACTAATCAAACTTGGTGACAATGAATTTTCCTGGCTCAAAATTGGGGTAGAAAAACGCAAAATTTCGCTTCGGCATTTGCCGGATTACCGGTTATGGCAATTGTTGGCTGATTGCCGATGCGTGAACTTCGATTCCAGTGGACTTTTGTGGTGAAGGGTGACACCCCGTGGTCGCAATACTATGGTAGGGGTCCGCAAAAACAGCCAGATATCTACCTGCTCTCTTCCCGCTACCACCATCTACTTCCAACTCTTGATTCCCCGCACACGCCGAACGGCCTGAATACACGTCAAAATTCCCTCTAACACACACTCCCGACGACAGGAAATTGATTAAGTCCCTGCCAATGGGTTTCATCACGGCATTTCGATGTTCGGCATGCATCTCTCCCACTGCAATCCCACTGACTGACAGGCATACAACTCGGACATTTACGCGTCAAACACGGACAGATCTACCTAGACGGCTTCGTGAAAGCGAACCCCCTACTTTTCATCGACAATGAATGGATCGACGCCACTCAGCTTCGGGTATTTCTCCAGAATTCCGCTACCCCGGGCCCTCGCGCGGAAACACCTCCCCCAGCCATCAAAATCGAATCTAAGCCGCTGCCGCCGCCTCGTGGTACCGGCAACACGCTACGACTTCCTCAAGTGCGTGGTGGAATCACACAAGGTGATTAAACGGGTCGCAAAATTCGTTTGCGACATCTTGGCTCTGTACGATGGCGTCGATGGGTTCGAACGGTACATTCCCAGGGGGTTTGAGAGGTGGTTGTTCAGGTTTAATTCTTCTCCCATTTACTATTTGAGTTCGTGCGATAAATGCTTTATGCATCTCTACCAAACCGTTGAAACGGCGTGTCATTGAATACGCTGCCATCCGGCTATTATTTGCGCTTTTTTAGCAATAGTCTGTCTAGACGCTACTAAGTAATAATACAGCCGTCTAGACGGGTCAATATACCTACTGGAACTCTGTTCGGTGGTACAAAGGAGAGTCAGAGTGAGCTCCGGCTGCTGGCTGTAGTATTAGTACAGTGCTAGGCGCGGTTACAAGCGTTACACTGTGCGAAGTACACATACCAAGGAGGTCTATACGGGGTCTAGTACCTCAGAATGTCAATTACCCTATCAAAGGAACCAACGACTGCACAGGAAAGCCATAGTCTTCACTAGCAGGGCAAGCAACATGATATAGGGTCTGTCTAGACAAGTTGGCGCACTAAGCTACAGGCGTCTAGACGAGCATAGAACGACTCTATAGGTTGTCTAGACGTCAAGGTACCGCGTCTAGACGGTGCAAGGAGCTTAGGGATATAAGGAGGGGTCGCCCTAAAGTGCCCCTCTAGCCAGTCAGGTGACCAACGCGACGCGGTCAGTGTTGGGGCGCCACAAGCACAAACATGACGAAGGGGTTCTTGTTGATCTTGTTGAGATGTAGCCATGGGCGGACGTACATATGTCTAGTCCGTGTGCTATCGGGGTATACAAGCAGATTGGTGAGCAGTCCGGCGTCGGGGGACGGAGTTTTGCAAATTACAAGGTTCGGAAGCTGTCTAGACGACCCGAAATGGCCATATACCCGAACTGGGCCCCCAAGATCGTCATCTATATGACTTTCTGGCAAGCCCAGAGCCAGCATAGACCCGGTTAGCCTTCCGAGGATGACCGCATGACCAGAACATCGGCCTGTTTTACTCATTTCTCTTTACCTCATCTCTTTCTCTCAGAATCGTATATAAAGCCTCATAAAATACTGCAACAGACCAGTGTATGCCCCGCTCATCGTTACGACAATTCGGGTGTGCTCAGGCCACTTAGCGGAGATTAAAGTACCATCTCTCTCTGTGTAACAGTAGTCTATAAAATCGCAGCATTGCTTGTTGGATCCAGAACATTTGTGTGAACCTATAAGCAAAGCTTCGCGTTGGGAGGTCGTGAGCGGCGACTGCCTCCACGTATAAATCAGGACCGCACGCACATTAGAAGGCTTGAGAACTGCACTAAGCGTCGCGAGTGGACTCTAGCAGGGCATCCGCATTGGGTGACCAGGAAACACCTCGCTAAAACCGACCACGCCCGGCACAGCACTTTGGGAGAACCCTGGGACAACCACCGGTCGTTTAGCTGTGTTGGATAGTACTTTGAGGTCCTTAATAAACTCAAGTGTACGGAAAAGATCTTGGATTCAAAGGAGTCCGAGTCTGCCGCTAGTTCTCGAGAGGCTAGCTGTGCACCAGAGGCCGTCTAGACGAAGCAGCATAGCCCTTGAACGGGATTTTCAGTCCAAATCTACACCTCCTCGCCTAGGCACCTGTACTTCGGTGCGATTCCTAGTAACAATCCTTTATATATAAACCTGCACATCCTTCCCTGGAAGTCTTGTTTAGAAGCCAAGCAGCCAAGCCAGCTAGCGTCTAGACACTGCATTTTGAGACGTTTTGAACGCATAGAACAACTATACGTGCTCTAGACATCAGATCCGCAGTCGCATACTACGACTCAGGACCCGAACTCATCGAGGAAGACGCGCTACGTCCCCCGTGAGTCAGTGTAGATGGGATTGGGTTGGTGTGTGTGTGTTTTGTGTGTGGTGTGTTAGTTGTTCAGCTAGCCCGCATTCAGAGCTTAGTTTAGCCCATTCCGTAGTCAGCGCATCTTGCCCGTTTCACCGTTTCAAATAGTGGATGGCTGTCCATATGTTCCTTTTAGGGACCACCGCGGTTAATACACTTCCCTCCTTCCTTCCTTCCTGTTGTTCTCGAAAAACCGCTGATCAAGACTTGAATCCAAACTGAGGGAACTCGGGAAGTGCTCTAAATTCTGTCGGACTCGGTGAAGAGGAGAGGGTTGGTCCCAAGGTGGACCAGAGGTGTGTCCAGGTCGTGCTGGTGTCGATGCTGAGTCTTGAGGTAGAAATGAGAGTGAGGGCTGGGAAATAATCACGGTAGCCCTAGAACAACAAATGAGTCACAATACCCGACATGTACTGCCTTTTTCCCGAATGAAACAAGTCAAAATTAGAAGTGCACCACTCAATTTTGCGCAAAGCAGTTTAATCACCCCGTGTGGCCAAGAATCAAGATAATGCCGGGTAATTTCACCAGGAATATTTCAGACCGTGGCTAATTCACCCTCGGTGCACTGCCAGCCAAACGCGTAAGGCAGGTATGGTGAACTGCGAAATCTATTCGGATTGGCCCGTGGGAACCCCCATCAAACGCCGAGGTCCTTGATCAGACATGCCAACAAAATCAGACTCCATGTAAAAGATATTTGGATTATCATATGTCTTGTGGAGTTTGACTACAGGAGACTAATCCCAGACATATGTACGTAAATTGTCTATGGTTGAAAAGCTATAGTTGAAGTCGAACTGTCACAGCGATCCGGGAGCTACGCAAATACGGAATAGGGAGATATATGCTGCTCCGCTCAGCGCCGAGAATGGGTACTCAAGCCATCCCAAAATGGAGCCCCGGTATAGTCCGAGATGCCAGAGCTGGTTCAGCTCTTCGTGTTGGTGGTACTTAGTGCGGAAGAAATATTGTCTGTGTAATATATGAGAGGTGTGAGTATAATGGTGTGGGGTAGCGCAAAAGCTCCTTGATTTACAGCGGTTTCAGAAAAAGAATACGGGTTTGATCAAGTGACATTGTTCGATTTGTGCTTACCTTTGTTGACCAATTGATCCAAGTTCAATCTTCAATAGACCTTACAGCCATTTGCAGAACTTAGGGCGCGGGCTGTTTTTTTTTTCCCCCACTTTTCAATGATAATCATCATTGTGAGCTCAGTTCTTGTCCGTTTGACTTGCAAATATTCTCATTGTGTTCGCAGTGCAAATGCGGAGGGCACCACGGTCCCCGTTTGTCCTGATGCGATCATAATTGCCTTATTGGGAGAATATCGGCCTTTTTGTATAGAACTTGTCGCATACCCTGTCTTATGGTCAGATTGACCTATAAACTTGAGACAACACACTTGTGAGTATTACGAAGGGCTAGAAATACCGGTCAGTCTTTTTTTCGGGGTTTCAACTTTCTGTACTTTTTTTTCATGGTGCCGGACTTTTCTTTTCTTTACAGCCATTTGCGGAACTTAGGGCACGGGTCCTTCGGTTCAGCTAGTATACAAGTGCCTCTGAGTGATTACAGTGCTCACTACCTACATAGCTCTATTCCCAGGTTAGCAGTAGACTACCTAAGAGGCAGTGGTACTTGACCCGGATTGATCCACCCCGGCCATCGATGGGCGATAAACCCCAATCTAGGGGTGCCGCTCAGAAACCATGGTTCCCACCATCCATCCCTCATGAGAACACATTGCCTACCAATGTTTCCAAAGATTCATAATCTTACAGCCATTTGCGGAACTTAGGGCGCGGGTCTTTTTCTTTTTTTTTTCCACACTTTTCAACGAGAATGGTCATTTTGAGCTCGATTCTTGTCCGTTTGCCTCGAGAATATGCCCATTATGTCCGCAATGAAAATGCGGAGGGCACCACGGTCCTCGTTTTCCTTGATGCGATCATAATTGCCTTATTGGGAAAATATTGCCCTTTTTGTACAGAACTTGTCGCATCCTCTGTGCTGTGGTCAGGTTGACCTATAAATTTGATATGATGTCTTTATGAGTATCACTGAGGGCTGGACGGACCGGGATTTTGAATGTGTGTCTTAGTTTACCGGTATTCTGCATTCTCATAATGTGGGATATCTGAATACCTTGTAGTAGATACAATATGAGAAAATACCGGTTCGTCCAGCCCTCCGTAATACACCCAATACCATCCTCTCAAGTTTTAGGTGATTTGGATACCTATAGCTATCATGCTCATTATTCTGTACAAAAAGGGCGACATTTTCCCAATAAGGCAATTATGATCGCATCAGGGAAAACGAAGACCGTGGTACCCTCCGCATTTTCATTGCGGACACAATGAGCATATTCTCGAGGCAAACGGACCAGAATTGAGCTCAAAATGACCATTCTCGTTGAAAAGTGTGAAAAAAAAAAAAAAAGACCCGCGCCCTAAGTTCCGCAAATGGCTGTAAGATTATGAATATTTGGAAACATTGGTAGGCAATGTGTTCTCATGAGGGATGGATGGTGGGAACCATGGTTTCTGAGCGGCACCCCTAGATTGGGGTTTATCACCCATTGATGGCCGGGGTGGATCAATCCGGGTCAAGTACCACTGCCTCTTAGGTAGTCTACTGCTAACCTGGGAATAGAGCTATGTAGGGTAGCGAGCACTGTAATCACTCAGAGGCACTTGTATACTAGCTGTGGAACCGATATGTGAGACATTCTGAAGAGTTCGGCACACTGTGCCAATCAAGGCCGTCAAGCAGCGAGTCAACCTGCACAGCCCCTGTCTCGCCAAAAAATAGTTGAGCTATTGAGTTCAGTGAGAGTTGACTCCAATTTCAATAAATATATGACATCCTTTGTTCAGAGAAAGAGAATCTGGTTGAAAGAAGGAACATGAAAAAAAAAGTACAGAAAGTTGAAAACCTGACAAAAAGGGTCAAAAATGGAAAGAAAAAGCCCGGAATAATAAATGTGCAAAGTGACCGCCAGAAAAGATCAGGTCTGACATTGGTCTATTCAGTACTGTGTACAGGTTTCAGGGCAATTCACAAACTGAGGGCAGTGAAGTAGCCGTGATGATGTTTTGGTGCAGCAATCAGTCAACAAAGGTAAGTACAAATCGAGCAGCAACACTGGTTGAACATTTTGAGCGGTGAAGAAACTTGTAAAAAATGTTTCAAGTTTCCACCCCTCTTTCTGTGGCAGTCACATTGCACATTTATTATTCTGACCTTTTTTTTCCCCCCACTTTGTCACCTTTTTTTTCGGGTTTTCAACTTTTTATACTTTTTTTTCATGTTGCCATCCTTTTTTTTTTCAAGATCATGAAAATTTTCAAAACATTGGTGGCAATATGTTCTCATGGAGCATGGGTAGTCTGAATGAGTGGCACCTCTAGACTAGGGTTTATCACTGATTGATGGCCGGGATCGATCAATCCCGTACCTCTGCCCCTGAGGTAGAGTTTAGTGGTAACATGGGCAGGCTGTTATGTAGTGTGGCTCACGCCAAGCCTTCCCAGGCACGCTTGACCGGTTTCAGAACCAACATGTGAGGTATTGGAGAACTCGGCACATCGTGCTGATCAAGGCCATCAAGCGGCGAGTCGGCCTGCACAGCCCCTATACCGAATTTTTCGAATATTGTGGAGATTTCTTAAAAATTTGATAAATTTTCCCTGGAGTTCAAAGAATTCACAAGGAAGTCTAAAGTTTCTCCCCTGATGTTCACGGAGAAAATTGCTGTAACCTTCAAAAAATTTGTCACCAATTATTGTCACCAATTGTTTCCCCAAAAAACTCGAAATGGTCAACTAGTGCAACATTCATCAAAACCCGTATTCTTTTTCCGAAACGGCTGTATGCACTGGTTGGGAAATTTAAATTTTTTCAGTTAAATTCTTGACCAGAAATGTTGCTTGTTTTTTTTTTTTTTTTTTAAAGTTTGAATTAAGGAGGGCGCGGGTTCGAACCGAGATGCCGGTATCATTTTTCGAAACTAACACCGCCAAGCAACGCGTCGCTCTTCTTCACTTCCCTCCACCGACCCTCCCTCATCCTCTCATGTCGCAAGGAGCCAGCCGTGACGAAGAAGGTATGCCTCGACACATCCACCCATAACCACAGTCCAATTGAAGGCCCGATCTATTGCAGAATCCCGCTACAACGAAGGGTGCTGTGATGTGGACTGTGGTTCTGTGAACTGCCTGACCCGGGGTGGGTAAAGTCAAGTAGTGTTTTACAGAATTTAATTCGTCCTCTAGGGGGAAATTGCTCTTTCGTGGAGCTGCGTAGTTTTAAGGTACGCTAATGCGCGATATATAATTTGTGGTGTGTGTGTGTGTACAGTTCTCTCCGTTTGGATTGAACGCTTTGCTAGGTTCCTTGAAGATCTAGTTCTTCGTTGGGGGCTGGCCTTCCGAAGGTACCGCGGATAGATAGTTTTCTACACTTGCTCGAAGGGTACGCTCCGCAATGCGAATGCTGTTCCGTTCCGGAGTACTCGGGTTATCTGTTATGCTTTATCCACCCGTCTCGAACGTATCGGACGGCAGGTCTCTTCAGTACAGTGCAACACTATACGGATGGCTATAGCGATTCCCTTCGTAGCCTGGTTTCTCCGTTGGTGAACGCCTTGAAACGGAATCACTTCCGTTTCGAAGACTCGGGGGTGAAGTGTGCGAATTGAATGGGGGAAATGGTATGATCGCGTAGGATAGGCCTTCCGTGTACGATGGGGTGGGTTCCTCGCAAGGATATGCGCTCAAACTCCGAAAAGGAACGGTTGCACGAAGCCAAGTTAGGCGACTGGCCGTTTGGTGGTGTGCCGCGTTTAATCTACTACCGCGCGCTTTCAACTCCGGATTGACTATATTTCCCCCGTATCGATTTATCGAAACGGAGGTGAGACGGATGGGGTTTCTTGACAAGCCCTGGCCTTCTAGGTGACCTTGGTTTGTCCTACTATTGGGCGGCACGACCCGTAGCGGAGTGTATTTTTAATTTAGTTCCCCACCCTGGTGTACTTCAGGGGGATTAGCTTTAGGTAAATGCAGTGGGAGGTAATAAGATGCTCATTCCGTATCTTACAGCTGGCTTTTATACTGTACTCTGTCCGATACTCGCGCGCATATTTATCCCTTTAATTGGAAACGGACGTTCCACCTTTTCAGTTCTGACTCGCCTCTGTGATCGCCCACGCGTTCCCGATTCCGAAGGGGTTAGAAATTGACTCGGAGCAGCCTCGTGTCGCATCCGTTTCCCGTTTCAGTCACCCCGTTTCCCAAGAACCGCCTCAGTTCTCCGTTTAGTCGCCCCGTTTCCCATAGCGCAACCACTTCGTCTCCGTTTGCCCCCCCATTTCCTTCCCTAGTACCGGCCAGGTGGCGGAACGGCAACGCATGCGAGACAAATAAGAGAGCCTGTAATGTTTCCTCGCAAGGTCTCCGTTCGATTCGGGGTCTGGCCTTGATACACCATCAAGAAACTTTTGCCTCCGTTTCGTTTTTGAGTGAATGCGCGTCGAGTTTTTGAGTGGACGCATTGAACGGCCAGGTAGCTCTTGCCAGAATCAATATTTTCCTGCTCGATGCTTGCTTGTGGGTTTCCGTTTGATTCGCAGTCTGATGTTCCTATAATTGCAGGCAGGTTTGTTTCGTCTTCTTGTCCGTTTATCGAGTCGTAATCACGGCCAGATGGCGGAATGGTAACGCGCGCGAGACGAATACACAGACTCCCATAACGTTTCCTCGCAAGGTCTCCGTTCGATTCGGGGTCTGGCCTTTTTATTCGGAGGCGCACTGTGTCATATTCTTGGACGTCGTGAGTATGAATTTCCTCCCGTTTGGCCGCGTTCAGAGCGCATCACAAAGTGACAGCTCACAGCGCGGTCTGCTCTTCTCCCTCGAGTTTACGCCTGTTCCACCGCTGCTGTTACTTGGAGGGAAGAAACCTCGCAAGAATGCCAGAAAGCTGCCGCCAATGAAGAAGACATTCTACCTGCACGAGGATTTGGAGCTGAACGACCTGCTACACTCCGTGATCAAGAGTCTCGGATGCGAGGAGGGCGAGGATCAACTCACTTTCTCTTGGAATCCCCGCAACGGCACCTATAGCAGTCAAGACCTTGCCATTGACGGGATGACTTACACTGTAGTGCGCTCTCAATTGAAGGATATGTCTCTGTCGAACAAGAGTGACTACCAAATTCTGCTCGACGAAGCTACAAAGAAGGATTCCACTGCCCCTCTCATCAAGATATTCCTTTCCGAGCTAAAGGTATTCGTGGCCGCCCGCTTTTGACGATCATAGCTCGATACTCAGCACCGTGTAGAACGCGAACGCGGGGGCCGACAATGACTCATCTGAGGAGGAGGATACGCAGCGAAAGAAGAAGAAGAAGAAGGTGTGTGTGCCAAATTGGATTTTACTTTCGAATGCCTGCTAGACTGATCATCATCAGGTGTACGTAGAGTGTAGCACGAGTACCGAATATCACGAATATTCGTGCCAAGCCATTCGCGAATTACGAATATTCGTATTCGTGAATGGAGGTGGCTGTGCTATTCGTACGAATGCGAATATCAGATTTTGGAAAAGTTGATATTCGCGAATATTCGTCGGCTAATCCTAGGTCAATCATCGCAGAATAGAACAACCTCGGATCAGAGAATCAACCATATCTTGACAGATTCCCGAGCAGTCTGTCTGTTTCAACAATATCCATCTGTCAATCTGTCAAAATTGGAAGTATACGATGCTAAAGCTGGAAGTGACAGATCGTGAAGTGAGCTACTGTCTGTGCTCTTGAAGCATGGCTGACCTCTCCTGCACTTCCACATGAACATGACCCAATTGGATATCACTCAAGACAGCGTGAAGCAGCAAAGACCGGACAGAGCCCCGAGGCGGAGGCATTTGCTCAAATGTGTCTTGATTACTTGTCTGCCCCAGGTATGATACATTTTTTGTTTTGTATCCCAAGTTTCTGATACTGATTCCATTTTATAGCAACCTCTGTTGATGCTGAACGGCTTTTCTCCTTCTCTGGAGGGACAATAATGAAACTCCGCAACTAGCTGTCTGAGAAATCTGCCCGTTCCACTGTGATGGTTGGGCAGTGGGCAAGTGACCCCGACCTCATTGCAGTTGACGAGTTCCAAAGCCAGCTTGCTGAGGGTTGGGCACGCAAAAAGAAGTGGAGAGCACCAGTTTCAGCTGAGGCGCAGGGATCATCTAAAGTTATTGTAGTTGAAGATGACAGCTCGTAGTTTGGTAGCTGAAATTGAACTATATATACATGCTATTCACGAATAACTCGCAAATAATGAGTATTCAAACTCGTTGAATATAAATAGTTGCTATTCACGAATATTCGCGAATACTGCTTACTAATCAACGAATATTCGCCATCAATATTCGTACGAATGCGAATATCATTTTGCCAACTTTGATGAATATTTATATTCGCGAATATATATTCGTGCTTCACTCTAGGTGTACGAGCCCTCTCCAGAGGAGATAGAACAGACAGAATTTATTTTGAAGCTGCAGAACGAGTGGAAGTGCGAGGATAAGAAGTGCAAACGGTTCATCTGTTTCCCAGACCGGACAACCGGGCGGTGTGTCCACCTAACGCACTTCCATCTACAGACTTGGGGGTGGCGGCAGAGGTAAGCTTCCCGCTTTCCCCGCGTGTGGTTGACTTGAATCTGAGTGTCGCAACAGCAGGCGAAGCATATCAACAAGGACGGGACGCCGGTCGATCTCCAGAACCCCCCCCCCCGATGACAAGATTTTTGATACATTGAGCCCAATGTCGAAGACGAGCAGCTACTTCGTACATGCACGCAGAAAGCATCAACCAAAGACTCGAACATCACGATAAACTTGACCCTCCCCGACACGGCTAACGCAGGAGTGCCCGCACCAGCACCGAATCAACTGTAGCATATTCCCGCACAACTACGTCATCGCATCCCTCCGCAGCTCTCCCTCGCCACCTTCTGCCAGCGATTCAATCTTGGCGCACACATCCAGGATGAACTCAACACATATTCCGTTACCGGGCCGCAAACCTTGCGACATCTCTCGAACGATAATCTGAAGGAAGCAACATTGAACCCCGCTGAGATCGCGGACGTGCGCGATGCACAGGATAGATGGATGGCGGGGGAAGCTGAGCAATAACTGAATTGTGCTAATTGCAAATCCTAGAACAACTTGTAGAACAACTGGTAGAACAACAACTTGTATCGATGTGTGCTATGTAAACTTGTCAGGACATGCAATATCAAAGCTAGAAACCAAGAAAATAGCCCGAATGGCGATAGAAACCGTAAGTCATCGCGGGAGTAATCATCTGAAAAACACGGTACATCTCATAGTATGCGGAATCTTCATCGAACCAGCGAATGCCCATCCGTCGAAGGTGTGATTTGATGACGGAGAACACCTGCTCGATAGGGTTGTAGTCTGGGGAGTAGGGTGGCAAGTATTCGACTTGAACACCTGCCGGTTTATCAGGTCTTGTTCAAAGACAGTAGCGAGTTGGACTCACCATATTCGGCGCAAAGATCGTCTCTTTCGTCACTATGATGGATTTGTGCGTTGTCCATGATGAGGACACTGCGGGGCCCGGGGTACGGAGTCGTCAGTGGCAGCTGCAGTATGGAATCAATAGAATTCAAGGGTAGACATAAATCAACGCACCACGCTGTCCTGGAGAAACTCAACATAGCCCTTACGACACAAGGAACCCTCGACGACCTTGGCAGCAATTATACCCTTCCCCAGTGCCATTGCCGCGACACCTGTGAGGCGGCGCTTGCGCAAAAATGGCTGACTAACTTCTGCGCGAGTACCGACTGTGGAGCGACCAAAGATGCGAGTGTAAATGCGGTCGTCCTTGGAGACCTCGTCGATAGAGATAAGACAACGAGCAGGATAGATGGAGATGCGGCGTGAATAACTAGCGCGTGCGAGTGGGGAATGCTCCGAGGCCATCTTCTGTACTTGTTTCAGGCTCATGCGCGCTCGGATAAAAGTGCGGTGGATCGTGGCCAGTGATGCGGGTAGATGGCGGTAACGCTCCAGACGGTCGCGGTATTCATCCAAGAAAGTCGTAGGTTTGTGCCGTGCAAGACGAACAAGGTAGTCTGCATCCGCCTGCAGCAAGGTCCGAGGACATCCTCGTCCTATCGCCTGGGCCTTGGCCACGCTGCCCGTCTCGCACCGTCGTTTACGTGCGCGACACAGTGTCGAACGGGAGATCTGTCCGACTTTCAGAATTTCCGATGTGGAATCACGGCCACGGTCTTCCAGGCGAAGCAGGGCCTCTTTGAGGTCATCACTGATACTGTGATTGCCCATCTGGGGTGTATGAGTAGCTGGGAGTAGAGGTGAAGAAGAGCGACACGTTGCTTGGCGGTGTTAGTTTCGAAAAATAATACCGGCATCTCGGCTTGAACCCGCGCCTTCCTCAATTCAACCTTTTTTTTTTTTTCGATATGTGTCATTATATTTGAAAACAGCAATAATGTTTCACTGGAAAACTGGGTGAAAAATTCAAAATATTGTCACCATTTTCTACTTTCTTTTTCAGCTCAAGCCAGAAAAGGAGCGAAAAAGTTTTTTTTCCATATTTTCAATGAAAAATATCTGAAAAAATAAACAACATTTTTCACCGGGAAAACACGAAGAGCACAGCTTTTCTATATATAAATGATGGGATAAGTTACGAGTTGACCCTAACGCTCGGGCCAAAAACAGGTGTCCTCGCAAACAGATTGTGCAGCAAAACATACCTGCGAAAGGCAGGTCCCGGACCAGTGATATGATGTTTCAAGGTATTTACCATCTACCTTTGATGAATGTCATGTGTAGTTTCCTATTTCGGCGAAAATTTGTCTGGAACAACATGCAGAGCGACTTGAATCAAATTCCTTGACAAGATTGAGAATAAGCCCCATAAACAATTTTATGGACATGATATTTGTGGCACAATGCGCACGAGGAATATCAAACCAAGAGGAGCCTCTGAGGAGGTATGCACGTAGGAGGGTAAACATTTGTGAACAAACCACGCCCACATGCTTAGACAGTCAACACTGTGGTTGAATTGGGATGCCGAGCGTGCCGAGGTTTACGTGTTCGTTCCTTTTGATTTTAATTCCTTTGAAAAACAAAAATTGCACCGCTAAGATTTCACAGGGGGCATCAGCCACCGCTTATGAAAAAATAAGTGACGGACACTTATATCTCGCAGGTTCGCCACGGTGACTTGGTGATTGTTACGCTTATAGAGATTTCTGTGCGAGGGTTCGAACCTCAGCTATGGCGGTCAGAGTGCCCCTTTGATAAAATAGGGGTACACTGGTTGGGAGATTCAAAATTTGCGGAATGTTCACATAAATGGCATCCGGGACCTGGATTTGTCTACCAGAAACTGGAGGGTGTCACCTATGATGTCCTGTGGGATAGATTAGGTTCGGATCAAGTCGCCTTCTCGTCACATGACATTCACGTGCAGTGCAGTGAAACCTGAGAATTGCCGGCTCGCCGGCGCGGAGACAGGCTTGCTCCGAAGATGGCCTGTTACTTACCTTACCTTAGCAAAGAACAACTTGCATCAAGCTGGATACGGACACCAGACCAATTGATCAAATTAGGGTTAGCACCGCCACTTACCTCCGAAACTTTCTGTTGCAGTCAAAAAAGTTTTCTGGTCAGCAGGAAAAGAAGACCGTGGTTGAGTTTTTTTTTTACTTAACACTTTTTTTTTCCTAGGTTCAGATTTTTTTTCCCAACCAATTTTTTTTGTTCAGTGAACTAAAAACAAAGTTTTGGGTGTGCAAAAAAGAGATAGAGGTTATGCACACAAGAAGTTTGTTTTCCTCCAGCTGATTTTCATCTTTTGATACGTCAAAATGTGGCCAAAATCGCAAAGTGTACCCCTGTTTTATTAAAGGGGCACTCTGACCGTCATAGTGGTGGACGGTCCACACACGCACTACATAAAGGTCAAGCATATGTTCCCTGCAAGATACACCCGTTCGACCGGGACCCGAGCCATCGTTTTCTGGGCCAGCTCTCGCTTTCGTTCTAGGTGCTGAATGCTCCAGCTCATTTGTCTGTTGCAATTTCAAGTCCGTTAGAATTTTAATATGTGTAAAAAAAGTCAAACTTGGGTTAAATTGAGGCTGGAAAAACAGCAGGGCCATGGTACAGCTCACATCTAATTGAACAGTGCTGAGGAATACTCTTTAAAAAATTTGAGAAAGTAAGGAGGAACTTCCATCGCAATCCAAATACTAAATTTGAGATATGATTAAGAAAGTTATGCCCGGAAGTCAGAAATTCCTCCCATGTCTCCTCATGCATTATTTGCCAAAGGAAAGTGTGTGTTTCTTGCAGATTTACCTTGAACTTGACTCAAACCCGTGCTAACTTTCTAATTCCTGTGCTCTGAGCAAACAATAGGGGGGGGGAATAGAGTTCTGAGCAAACAATTGTGTGCACAGAGGGTTAGATAGCTTTGAATAGCTTTCATGTACACAGGACTCAGGGTTGTGTACTGTGCTCAAAAATCCCTCCGGTCTTTAAAGGAATGGCATGCAGAACAACTAAATAGTGTCTGGATTGAGTTAAGTACTTTAGTGGATCATGATTGAACTTTGCGGAGTCGTACCAATGATATCCTCCTAATTTGAAGAGGATTTCTCTCTCTATTATTGTGGTCCTGCAACTTCAGTGCAAGAGGTAAGACAAATGACAGCTCCAGATTGAGCTGTAAATTCCCAGAGTAAAATGAATTAGCAGTTGGTAAATATATAAATACAGTCCTGCTCTGAGCAGAACTGTATTTATTGTGGTACAAAAAGGCGGTCAGGGCGAAAAGCGTGAACGCTAAAAGATATAACACCAGCAAGGCTCGAACCAAAAGCATGTACATTACGCACTATGAAGATTTCTGACACAATCCAACTGCGTTAAGAAGACATATAAAGATGCTTGTCTTTCACTGCTAGGGCAGGCTTAGGTAGTTTTTGAAAAAAAAAATCAAAATAATTTTTTGGTTCCACATATGACACCAGAGCCTAGATACGAGCCAAAGCCCAGCCAGAGTCACAAGTGAAGCAGCACACCAAGAGCACACCAAAAAAGCAGTCGAAACAGTTTCAATTTGCTACAAGAGAGTGTGGGGCAGATGATATGTGTGCGTGCACGTTCTGGTTCTCGTATCCTATGTATCATGTATCATTGCGGCGTCGAAATCTATGTGATCAGATGGGCGAGCATATGCATGTATGTAAAATGGCAGGGAGACAGAAAGTGAATATCGCGAATACCAGATGGAGGCAGAAGTCGTTCGTGCGATATGTAACGACTGGTAGGATGCAAAAGAAGAACGAAGGAGCAGAATAAAAATGGATGGATGCTGTGCGTGAATGCCGATGATATGAGTTGTATGTATGCAGGGTCCGTGCGGACTTAACTGGAGATATGCGGGATGAATCAACAATACCTGTATGGATGATATGATGGAGTCGATTTATCTTGTTCCCAGATTACTTTGGATGATGATAGATTTATTCGATATGGCCGATGATCAGGATGCAATAAGACTGGTGGTATGCTGAGGTAAATCCAAGCCGAGTGGCGGGTATGCGTATGCGCGCCGACCGAAGCAAGGTCGTGTTATGAGATTTTCCTGTTTTCTTCGAGTCGATTAGGTGGGGTAATTTTTGCCTGTTATCATGAAGCGCTCCGTGACTAAGATAACGATGCTTGATAAATTTGAGAGTTATGGAAAGGAAATCAAAGAATCTTATCGGGAGTGCTACGAACGAGAACAGGCATCAGCGCGACATCGAGTATGAATGGACGAGGAAAGCCAGCATACCAAAGTTTTAATCGGTCAGGGATGCGAAGCGAAATGAACGAATATAGGTTTACTACCCGTAGTAGGCGCGCATCCGGTCGCTGGAGAAGAACACACGTGGAAGTTGAGAAGATCAAATGAAAGGAGGCGTACCGTAGGGGGGATGGAGACAATGAGCTAGCTCCCCGTGAGCGAGAGCGCGAGATTCACGGTCATCGCAAGACGAGCACTGCGGGAAGGGTCGGTCTCGAGAAGGAGAGGAAAGAAGGAAGGACAACGTACCCCTTCACCGGCTCGCACATGCGCTGCACGACGCGGTCGAGCATCTCCTTCCCGCCCTCCTTGAGTGTGGTCAAAGCACCCTTGCTGCCCTGCTTGTTCGTCGCGAACTCGAGCAGGCCAGTGAAGAGGTGCTCGAGCGCCGTTTGGCGGTGCTTCTCCGACCCGTGTTCGAGGACTGTATCGATGACGATCAGAATAGGAATCTTGGTGGAGATGGAAGAACATACAGTGCTGGATACAGTGGGAGCCCTACTCGCTTTTCGCGACCTCGCCGAATACCGCGGCGCCCTGTCCCGGCAGCTCGTCGACGATCCCTTCCTTGGCGCTCGCCTCGAGGTTCTCGAAGGCGTGCTAAAGAAGAGAACGCGAGTCAGAGTGAGGATGAGGATGAGGAAGATGGAAGAGCGATTGCGCACTTGCACAACGAGCGATCCAGTTTTATGGCATGCAAGCACGGCCCACTTGCCATTGAGGGACTTGTTGACGCTAGGCGAAGGAGGATTAGAATCTGCATCGATGAGAAGAGGATGTGCGACGTACTACGCCGCTACGCGAAGATCGCCGGTGCCAGTGGGGTCCACGAGGGCTACGTGATCTACGAGGGACGTTGTCAGTGAAAGCCCAGAGTGAATAAAGGAAGGACAACGCGTGGACGTGGAAGGAACGACGATCAAGAGGATGAAAGTGAAGAGTCAAGATACATCGGAGCAACAAGAGTCAAGGCGAAAACAAAGAGAGAGGATTGAAGGAGAGAACGAGGGCGAATGAAGGAGCGGAAGACGAAGGACAGAGGTTGGAAAGAATGCAGACCACTCTCACCTTACTCCACACAAGCGACACATGCTTGTTAACCAGCGTCGTCGCCGGATCGCCCCGAAGCAGCTCTGGCACAATCAGCATGCAAAGCTCCTCCTTGCAGTCGAGAGCCTTTTGGAGGACGCAGTACCCGTAGCAGTTCGTCGCGAGGTCGACGATGCGGCCGCTGTGCAAAATGATTAGTATTCGTACACGGAGGAGGAAACAAGGGAGAAGACGACATACCGCATGCACGCGACGATCTGACGGCGTTCCTCAGGGCCCGTGGCGGCTTCGAGACAGCACTGAACCGCCCAGTTGCTGAACCCTGACGTAGTGTGGGGGGATGATCCGCGCAGCGCAAAGGAAGAAGAGGAAAGGGAGGGAACACACCGATGCATTATCATCTCCCCACCGCGGGCGTAGATGGCGTCGCCGATGCGGGCGCGCTCTTCGGGGCCAGCGACCTGCGCAGCGAAGGCATCGTTAGCATCCATACCTGTGGGAGGAACGAAGGAGAAAGAGAAGGGAGGTGGGAAAGGGGAGAAGACGAGGAAGATGCTCACCTGCTGGTCCGCGCTCTTGATGATTGCGGAGCGGAGTACGGTGGGGTGGAGGGAGAGGAGTTGATACGCTGTGGGAATGAGAAGAGGTCGGTATCGAGATGAAGCAGGAGTCGACGGCAGACGGGCGCGGGCGTGGTCCCGGTCATTCAGATAGTGCGAAACTAGAAAGGGGCTGGTCACGATGTTGAGGACGAATGACGGGAAGGCGGTGGATACGCGCACAGATTCATGAGGTCAATGGGACGCTAATGAGATAGCGTACACGCGTCGACAGCCTGTGACCACGCATGATACAAATGCGCCGAATCGTACGCCACTCGAAGACGTTGCCAGCAGTTATCGTAACGGCGGCGCGCGAGTGGGAACGTCGCGCATAGCTGCGCAATGCGTATGAGGATGAGCTCGATGTGGAGCTCGAGAGGCGCGACGGAAGAGCGATAGAAGAGGCAGCCGCAGGAGAGCGTGGCATGGGGCATTGCGAGCGGCCCGACGGCGAGAGAGCGGGCTTGACGACGACAACGCGGTGGCGTGGAAGCGGGCGTGGGGACGGAGAAGAGGCGCAGCGGGGTAGCATAGCGGCCGTGTGGGAGCGTGGCGGACAAAGGAGGGAGAGTGCAAGGAGATGAATGCGGCCGGACAGCCGATCTCGATCATTGTCGTTAGACGATTGGCCCCTTTTGTAAAGAGATCGGTCTGCTCATCTCGAATCGAGCGCGGCAACACTTTATACCAAAAGGACGATGAAGGCTCTGCTTCCGAGGCGCTGTGACGGTTGGTGTGACGTGGGACTCCACACGCACCGCGCCATTCCAAGCGCTGAACGAATCGATCGCACGACCGATTACAGCTCTTTGCACAAGTAATGGCACTACCCCTATTTTTAGAGGAAAGAGCATTTTGAACCCTACTGGGTTTTTAGCTCATTACTCCCTCATTTCTGAGCCGATTGTTATCATTATGGGTGGCTCAGAGAGCGAGTAGGGTGGGCTTTCAGTTGCTATGGGTCTTGCCCCTTGATTCAAAGTTTTCAGCTATGCTAAAAGTCAGCCTTGGTGGTGCTGATCCCGCATTGGAAACCCCAATGCTCGCTCATTTCCCATTCGATTTGCATAAAACTGGGTTCATATCGAAGGGGGAAGCCCAGCCAAGATTTTATGAATGAGACATAATGAAGACAACCGAGGTTCCCGTGCCTCTTAGCATTTTCCGTTGAACAGAATCTAACCCAAGTGCGACACAAATCTCGCAAAATCTGCACTATCTAGGATGATTGCCTCTATTCATAGACTCCATCATGACTGGCATTAAGAAAATTGGATGATAAACCGTGAAGTTATTCAATTAACAAGTTGTGGTTGAATCGAAAGGCACGAATTTGAGGGTCACCGGCTTCGGAGAGTTAGAGTTGGAAATGGGTATGAATAGAAGGCCTGACTTACCCGCTTTCTGACCCACCTAAAATTATGTCAATTGGTTCAGAAACGAGGGAGTAATGAGCTAAAAACCCAGTAGGGTTCAAAATGCTCTTTCTTCTAAAAATAGGGGTAGTGCCATTACTTGTGCAAAGAGCTGTAAATCCGACCATTTTTGTCTCGGAAGGCTTTGGTAATGGAGGCGATTTCAGGCAATTTGAACCCCTTGGGATCACCGGTTTTTCAACAGGATGAAACATGCATTTGAGCCGTTGACATACCGGCTCATTCGTAGTCGCCGCGCCGGAAGGCTCCGACTCCTTGCTTCTCGGGCATTCATCGTGCGAAAGTGCCTGTTGTTCTCCACGAGGCGCTCAAGGTGACCAGTCTTGTCTTCCACCTCCACGTCCACGGCGAAGGAATACATCCTCCTCATCCTGTTTGTGGGCAGCTCTTTCTGCTGTCTAATCTTCACTTGTGGCTCACATAGTGTTCCACCAACAGAAGATCTGCTGTATAACGATCCATTTTGACCATGTCTCGCCTGGATAATGAATCCAATGCCGTCAATTACAACATTTCTGGTGCGTACAGAGCTTTATTGGGACATCAGCATTATGATCTCTTGTCTCCAGGGGGCACAGGAGGTGACGGTGGAGGGGGCGGCATGAATGGAGGTGGCGGGGGTACAGGGGAAGGTCCCACTGTGATCTTTGATCACTCCACAAATAAAATGTATGTCGGTGAAGTGTGCCCTGTTCCTTTTCTGAACTCTTTTCTCAACAACAACAGTGTACATCTGGGTCAAGGGTTAGTCAAATTTCCTGTGTTGAACATTTTGCGAGCTGAATGACATCTAGACTCAAAGAAATTCTGGAAAAGTGGTTGAAGTTTCCTCCTGATACACAGGACAGACAGTATGAACTGCAGCGCCTTCATCATGAGGCCACTGGGCGCTGGCTCCTACGCGATGGTCGATTTGTCAGATGGAAGGACATGCCTGGCTCCTTATGGATCAAAGGAATCTGTAAGCCAGTTTCATTGTGTTCCAATCCCATGTCTAATTGGTTGTAGCTGGTACTGGAAAGAGCGTACTAAGGCGGTTCATATCACTACTATATACATAATCTGCTACTGATGATACTCACATGGCCAGCTCAACAGTGATTGAAGAAATTGTCAAGGCCTGTCCCGCCCGGTCCGCAGTTGCATTTTTCTATTTTGATTTTAGGAATGAGAGGCAGCACATGGACCTCATGTTACGTTCAATTGTCTGGCAGCTCTCTCGACGGTCGCCTTTTCCCTATAGGTCTCTTTGTCGACTGCATAAAACACTAGAAAACGGAACTATACTACCACAGTCCAAACAGCTTCAAGGAGTCCTCACAGATTTACTTTCAGAGTTGGAACAGACATATATCATCATCGATGGGCTTGATGAATGTAACAAAACCGACCGGAAGCCTCTTATGGAGTTCATTCACAGCCTATGCCATCCCGCCAAAAATGCACCACATCTCCTGTTTACTAGTCAACCTCTTGAGGAATTCCAAACAGCATTCAAGGATGCAACCTTCATCGAGCTTGGTTCCTGGGTCTCAAATGACGACATTAGGTCCTTTGTTGGCAGTGAAGTTACCAGGGTTGGAAATTGGGCTACTGATGACAATTATGCAAAGAATGTCATAGAGTAAATTGTGCAGAAGAGCCACGGAATGTCAGTGCTGAAAGGCACACCATAATTTTGCTCAAGCTAACTTGCATATCCAGGTTTCACATGGCTGCATGTCTCCTCATTGAACTGCATGATTGTGATTTCAGAGAGGACGTGGAAGAGACCCTCATAGGCCTTCCAGCTGATCTGTTTGGGATTTACAGTCGTTGACCCGGGCAACAAATATTCCCAGAAGAACAGTTTTTATCCAAGCAATTTTCCGGTGGCTTGTGTTCTCCACCAGAGAGCTTACATCAGATGAGCTGGCAGATGCTCTTGCATTCCCCCTAGCTGACCCCAAGCTCGACTTTTCCGACCCAGCTAAATCCATTTATGACCCGAATAGACGTGGGGGCAACTCTGATATCTTCAAATTGTTAGAGGGCCTGATTGTGGTCAAAAACGAGCACTGGGCTAAGCCATCAATTGCCTTCCCACATTCATCTGTCAAGGATTATGTCTGTTCCCCGAAATTCCAGCAGGAATTCGGCACAACCATTTGCCTTACAGAACATGTCTCCCACAAATTCATTACCCAGATTTGTGTCCGCTATCTCCTCCTTTTTGCGGACACCAAACATTCAATGACTGAGGACACACTCCCAGACTACCCAATCTCCTTGTATGCAGCAGAATATTGGTTTCATCACCTGCGCCTTTGCAATGACCAGGATCAAGAGCTCAACAATGCATCTCCTGGAGGATGGAAGTAGTCAGCATGCTGCTTTGTACCATTTGCGTCCTCTGAGTCGGTATAGCACCCGTGTTTGGGAAGGACCCATATCACCCACAGTGTGTATGTGTGCTGAAATGGGCTACACTGAGGGGGTGGGCTTTCTGCTCATTGAGCATGGCACATCCGTTGACCAAGCCACCCAAGATGGCAGGACTGCACTGCATCTTGCATCGGCTCATGGTCATCTTGACACCACAAGGCTGCTCATTGAGCACAATGCATCTGTCAACCTAACCACTAGATATGGCAAGACTGCGCTGTATCTCGCATCAGAGAATGGTCACATCAACATTGTGAGGCTGCTTATCAAGCACAATGCATCTGTCAACCTGGCCACCATAGATGGCATGACTGCACTGCATTTAGCATTGTGGAACGGTCACCTCGACATTGTGCAGCTGCTCAGCAAGCACAATGGATCTGTTCACCAAGAAGCATTAGCGCTGACACCTGGATCCCACCCCAACCGATCTGCCTCACTCAACAACCTCGCAAATGCACTTTTGGCACAATTTGAGCAGACTGGTCAGCTCACAGACTTGGAGGAATCTATCGGGTTTCACCCAGAAGCATTGGAACTATTGCCTGGATCTCACCCCAACCGATCTGCCTCACTCAACTAGTCTTTGGGGCCACTGCTCCGCCTGGCAGTACGAGTCTTCGGAAGCCGCTGCGCGGCCTTGGCTCTGCGTGTATTTCTTTATCAGTGAAACCAATACTCGTGGTGTTGCACGCCGGCTTCCGAAGTGATGCCGTTTCACTGTCAAGTGAACCATTTTCGCAAGCGAATTTGACTGAGCAGCCTTAGTAGCTGCAGGTACATGTATATATCTCATCCGAATAATACTTGTGGTGTTGCACACCGGCCTCCGAGGGCAGCTTAGACAGACACTTCAACAAAACACTTATACTTGTTAAGACTTATTTGATGCAAATTCTGCATGGCAGCGGGTTATGTCGAGAGATTAAGGGAACTCTCTCTCTACTCCAGGCTGATTATGGCTGGGTTTCCGTTGATGTGCTGCCCGTATGATGACTTGTAAGGGCAATAACCTGGCCTATAGGCCTACCTAGAAGGGTTGGGAGTTTGTAGTAGGGGATAGAGGATAGAGGCTGTTCACAAAGGTGGATATATCTGAGCATCCGTAGCCTAGATACGTAGTACGGCTACTTGCTGTTTTAATTTGAGACCACGTAGGGAATCCTCCTCCTTCTAGACAGTTTTAAAGTTGCAATTAACCTAACGGCCTCCGAACGATCTAGATCTAGGACCTATTACGTTCTGCTCTGCGTTCATTTTACTGACTCACGAGGCTCGCTTTGTTCAGCAGGTGAACTTGATTTCAGTGTATACTCTAAACACAGCTTCCATTTCGAAACTCAGTAAATCTTTTCTATGGAACCAATCTTCCCACCGTTCGGATCCACCGGATCACCGTACTTCTTCCTGCTGTATGGTGCGGCCCCGTGCCTCGGCAATGTAATGAAACATTTCCCTACAGCAGAGTCAATTCCGGTTCTGCAAGTGTTTGGACCAATTTTGTGGTTACCCTTCTCTATGGACTTCTACCGTTCAAGTGTCATACTGATGATAAACCGGGACTGCCTTAGGTTGGAAACAAGAACAGCAGTGAAGGGGGTAGTTAAAGTTGGGAATCTATGGGGTGTACCAGGGAACCCTGCAGCCACCGGTCGTTAATAACCATGGCACGGCGTGATACAGCTTTTTCCCGGGGCCCGATTTCCCGGCCTCAACTTCGATGCAGGTTGCTATGGCCGGGTATCATTCTCTCGTCTCTTTTATGACAGGACAGCCATTTTTGGAGTCATTCAAATTCTCTTTAGCCTCAAAACCACCGGAACATGTAAGAATGTTGGAGGTGTGGCCCGAATCACCCAAATCGAAATCCTGAGGCATGATTTTTCTCATCTGATAGATATATTTCAGTTAATATTCCCCAGCCGTCAGCCTTGTGGTCTGAAAAGGCTTTGTTACGGAAGAGAGGCAACACCTCGGTTTACCTGCTATGCCGCGACACTGCCGCGCCGGTCCGCGTTAGTGCCGTGTCAGTGCGCGCCGATCCGCGCCGTCCCGCGTCATTTTTACCAAACCCCGTCGGCTTCGCCTCGCCAGATTTCTACCAAGTGACCATTAACTCATCGTTCAAGTTTAGCTTGCGTTCAACTTTGAAGAATTACTTGCTATATTCACCCATGTCCTAGCTCAGCAATCGGCTCCGTGCCTCGGCGCGCAGTTTGGGCCTTTGGCATGCTTCAGCATAGTATCCTGCCGGGCTGCCAAGCGATTGAGTAGGTATCAGCGGACGCGTGTGGGCGCCCAGCACAGTTTAGGGCTCCTTATGGTTTTTGGAACGGCGAGGAGCCTTGAAGGTTGAATACTCCATAGCTACCATGTCTGTTGGGCCGTTGTACGGATCCGCCCCCTGCTCTCCGCCTTGATCCGCCGGATCAGGCAACTCTCGGCACCTTCGGTCACGGTTCAACTTTCCTTCTCTTTCTTCCAGCCATAAGTAGTCATTTCTTTATTCCTAGTCAGTAGGACTCATTAGGAGTCACGTAGAACAGGTCCGTAGGATCCCTAGATAGTATAAATACTTGCAGTAGTTAGCAGTACGGTATTCTGGATTCCAAACACGTAGACTTTACCGACTCTGGTATCAATTTTACACCAACAACATCAAGAGTCTCTGTGGATACAACTTTCCAACTAGGAAACTCCGTACCTCACAGCCGTCTCCCTGTCATTTTAGCTCAGGCACGATGATTATGTAGAATTATCTTTTGTATTTGAGTAGCCCGATAAGTAATACCGTAGCGTCATTTCAGGCAAAGATGATGCTCACACCATCGCCGGCACATCAATCCATCAACTCATCAAGTCAACTTCCCACAGTTTTGTTCAGGTAGAATTTGGTTTCATGCCGGACAGTTTCTCTTACCAATTTGTAGCATGTCAAACAAACACACAGAAAAATCTAGATCACCAACTATGTGACACGCACCATTGTGCTGTGTCAGCTCGGTTTCGGAGAGCTTGGGAGTCATCCTATTTTTTCTTGCGGTGCAGTGTATAGAAATTCTTCAAATTCCAACCGTTAGCGCCACCTGCGTTCCCTGGCCACCTGCCCGCTCCGTGGACCTCCTGCTGCTTCGCGCGCGAGTTTCCCCGATGGGCCATCAAACCCGTTGGATACTGCGATAAAAAAGTCGTGACCGCACCATGAATTCATAAATTTAACATCCAGCCCAAATCAACACAGGCTTATTCCTCACCCTACAGGAGTCAAATATGTATTGTAATGCCGGTGCCCGGCTTGGGTGATAAAACAGCTTTGGATCCATTGCAATTATTTCCTAAAACCGCTGTGTCAGTACACGTGGCCTGGGTCAATCCTGCCTGGTCTTGAGGTTCACGGATGTAACATGTATACACGTGGGGTTGCTGCACCCAACACAGTACTGCCGGGATTGCTGCACCATGATGTGCATATGCCGCGGGGATGCTGCCCAGCCATGTAAAATGAACATGGAGTTTTACCGTTCGGTATTATTCCTGAACATTCCCTCTGAACATCCCAAGTTCTTCGAGACACAAATGATGTATCCGGCTCCGGCCAGGAAAAATCTATTGAGTGTCTCCCATGCTTCGATGCCAACAACTGGTAATTAGCCTTCTTCATTCGCACTGAAAGACAATTGAAACACACCGAACTTTGCCACCGTACCGCATCAACATGTGTCACGGCGTCGATGCCGCGGTATTCACGGCATTTCACTCGGTTCGGCGGCGGCTTCGGAACAGGTTGCCGACCTGTGCCGATCATGGGAAGAAGTTCAGCTATTGAGAAGTTTACATGCCGCGCTGACGCGGCCGCTAAACACAGTGTTTTATCGGGATCCAGGTATTGGTGCTGACCCAAATTTAACCATCGCACTGAACGGTTTCTTATAATGGGTGGATGTTGAGAGTTTCCGAAGCTGAAACAAAGCTTCAAACTCCAACGCCTCCTTTTGACTCGGCACTCACCCGAGCTGTGGTCGGCTCTGCCTTGCCACCTGCTCAGATTTTTGATTTCGTGTGATTGGCCCGCCTATCAAGTTGGAATATTCCTAACCTGTTTCCTTCCCTCCATTCTCAGTCTACCTCGAGGCCTTTCGGGTGGTTTAAATTACAGATCTGTGTTCAAGCCAAGAACCCCCATTCTCTGCCCAAACATCAGGTCTGGCATTGAGCTGTGTATGGATTCAAATTTATCTCCCCATCTGGGGACCACCGGATGAAGTACAGCAAGGACATCCAGTCAATGGAATGATGTAAGACAAAGGAAAATCCCTGAGTCACAAAAAACAGCTGATCTCGGACTTATTTATTCACCAGGGTGGAATTTGTCATTGAAACTTACCACAATCAAAGCATCAAGCTTAAATTCCCACAGTTCAATCCTGCCGCACATTCATTTGATCATCCCGGATTATGGGTTGAATGTAATTAGTCAATAGTATAGTTAATCTCCGAGAGTTGAAAGCCCAGACCCCGGTCATACATGGTGTACATCGGGATTTATCGGAGAATGATGAACATCACTAATGTCTTTTGTTTACAGAGGTGACGCGTCGCGGCCGGCAGTCCCGTAAACTGAATTAAAAAGGCCAGTAATGCTATGCAGTGAAGATGTTGAGATGTAGAAATGTTACCGCCATCATGCACTACGTCATGCTCCGGGACTTTCGAAGAATACGGCCAACTTCAGACCAAAGAACGAGTCTAAAAATAAATTTTTAGGACTCGTAACAACCTTGCAAATGTGCTTTCGATGCAATTTGAACAGACCGGTCAGCTGGCAGACTTGGAGGAACCCATTGGTTTTCACCGAGAAGCATTGGAGCTGACACCTGGATCTCACCCCAACCGATCTGCCTTACTCAACAACCTTGCAAATGCGCTTTTGGCACAATTTGAGCAGACTGGTCAGCTCGCAGACTTGGAGGAATCCATTGGTTTTCACCGAGAAGCATTGGAGCTGACACCTGGATCCCACCCCAACCGATCTGCCTCACTCAACAACCTTGCAAATGCACTTTTGGCACAATTTGAGCAGACTGGTCAGCTCGCAGACTTGGAGGAATCCATCGGTTTTCACCAAGAAGCATTGGAGCTTTTGCCTGGATCTCACCCCAACCGATCTGCCTCACTCAACAACCTCGCGAATGCACTTTTGGCACAATTTAATCGGACTGGTCAGCTGGCAGACTTGGAGGAATCCATTGGTTTTCACCGAGAAGCATTGGCGCTGACACCTAGATCTCACCCCAACCGATCTGCCTCACTCAACAACCTTGCAAATGCGCTTTTGGCACAATTTAAGCAGACTGGTCAGCTCGCAAACTTGGAAGAATCCATTGGTTTTCACCGAGAAGCATTGGAGCTGACACCTGGGTCTCACCCCAACCGATCTGCCTCACTCAACAACCTTGCAAATGCGCTTTTGGCACAATTTGAGCAGACTGGTCAGCTCGCAGACTTGGAGCCCAACCGATCTGCCTCACACAGCAACCTCGCAAATGCAGTTTGGGCACAATTTGAGCAGACTGGTCAGCTTGCAGGCTTGGAGGAGTCCATTGGTTTTCACCAAGAAGCATTGGAGCTGAGACCTGGATCTTACCCCACCCAATCTGGCTTATTCAACGGCCTCAAAAATGCGCTTTTGGCACAATTTGATCGGACTGGTCAGCTGGCAGACTTCGAGAAATCCATTGGTTTTCACCGAGAAGCATTGGAGCTGAGACCTGGATCTCACCCCAACCGATCTCTCTCACTCAGCAACCTTGCTTCTGCGCTTTTGAGGCAGACTGGTCAGCTCGCAGACATTGATGAGTGTATGAGCTGTTTCCGCGATGCATCGGCCCATGCAACAGCTTCTGTTATTACTCGGTTTCGTTATTCACGCCATTGGGCATGCAAGGCAGCCTCTTTATGCCACTCATCTGCTATGGAGGCATATCAGTATTCGATCGACCTTCTCCCTCATCTAGCCTCTCTTGATCTACATATCCGACAACGCCAGGAGGCCCTGTCTCGGGCTCGAGGATTGGCTTATGATGCCTGCAGCTATGCCATTGAAGCAGGCCAGTTTGACAAGGCTGTCGAATTTCTGTCTACAGGGAGAACTGTGTTTTGGACTCAAGCACTCCAGTTGCGGACACCCTTGAATGAACTCCAGTCTGTTGCACCCTACCTCGCACTTAAACTTCGAACCATTTCAAATGCACTCGAAGCCACATCAGCACATGATGGCTCGCAGGCTATGCCGGGTAGCTTACAGCATATCAGGGACTTGGAGCAGGAGGCGACACACCGTCGTATCCTGAACAAAGATTGGAATGATACCCTGGAAGGGGTGAGAAAGCTGGAAGGCTTTGATGGTTTTTTGCTACCAATGTCTATTTCCAAATTACGAAAGGCCTCCTCCAATGGTCTCGTAGTCTTGCTAAATGCCGCCGACTCTGGATGTGATGCCCTGGTAGTCACACAGAAGGAGGTGAAACATATTCCGTTACCAGATCTTTCAATCACGACAACTCAATGCCTTGGTGATATCTTACGGATGGCATTATCATCACATAAGGCTCATTTGGGTACCCGCTTGAAAGCAGTAAAAATGCCAATGGTAGGTCCTACTACTGATGACTTATTCAGAACAGTCTTGGGAGTGCTGTGGTTCACTGTCGCCCGTCCAGTTATTGATGCACTGGATCTCAAGATTGTATGCTTTTATACCTTTTGGATGTTCTTCTGCTCATGCTCCGTCTGAATTCCAGAAGCAGGAGGATAGGGACATTCCTACGCGTATCTGGTGGTGTCCCACAGGCCCGTTTGCCTTCCTTCCAATTCACGCAGCTGGTGTATATGAAGGCGACAATCCGAAATGCTTATCCGATTATGCGATATCATCGTATACCCCTACTTTGGACGCTCTCCTCGCGTTGCCACCTCCCAAAGTCCTTGAGCCCAAAATGTTGGCCGTGATTCAGCCTGAGATCCCAGGTGATCATCGTCTCGACTTGCGCTTCACTCTCGAAGAACTACGTATGATTGAACAGCATGTACCGAAGACGTGGCTAACAAAACTGGGAACCAAAGAAGGGCCCACATATGTTGAAAGGGTCCTCTCCCTCCTTCCTGAAGCCTCATTCGTCCACTTTGCATGTCATGGATTACAGGATCTTGTAAACCCGCTTGAAAGTGCTCTCGTTTTAGGCGATGGAAATCTGACGGTTTCGAAGATCATGCAAAACCCTATCCAAAATGCATCCTTAGCGTTTCTTAGCGCATCCGAAACGGCTATGGGAGATGAAAAGGTCCCAGATGAAGCCATTCATCTTGCGGCTACGATGCTATTTGCTGGTTTCCGTGGAGTGGTGGGGACAATGTGGTCAGTTTAATTTATTATCATTATCAGGGATCTGACCTGGTTTTCCCACTCTCACAGGACTATGCACGACGAGGATGGTCCCGAAGTCGTGGATGTCTTCTATAACCATATCTTCGGAACTAACCCCGAATCACATCCTGACTCTACTAAAGCTGCTGAGGCGCTACATCTTGCGGTAAACAAATTGCGGACAGAGAAGAAGGTCCCGTTTTGGCGTTGGGTGGGTTTCTAACCATTATGCAGCAAATTTAATTGGGTTAATGGGGTCATCTATTCGATTTCAGGCACTACTAGCCATTACCTATACTAAGTTATGGCAGTAACTAGATCCATTCAAACAGATGAATGAAGTCCACATTGTTGGTTTGAAACTTGTTAGCACAATATGGTGGCGGCTATCACTCCGTGACAAGTTTGAGACTCAATTTCGAAATTGTTACTGGTGGTCCAAATATTTGCCTAAGGTCAAGTGAACGGTACGAGAACCACGGTATAAGGTAAAGAAGAGATCTGCCCAGTCAAAACTGTGAAAACATCAATTATATTTTTTTGTCTGCCAGATTTCGCGCTTTTTGGCTTGGGCCGGACGGTCCCTTGTGAATGCATTTCCTTGATCTTCTCAAACTGTGGAAGACCGTCATGTTTAGTTGTAAACTGATGGTCGACTTGCTACTGTGACTTGTCTCGAATCTAGGCAATTTGCACAATGTACTGCGGCATGGATTAGACTTTGACCGTGAGAATCTAGTTTTATTCCGCAACCAGAAAGAAAAAAAAAGGCTCATTGGGCACCGCCCTACATGGTTTTTGTAAAATAAGGAAACTAGTCCCGAATCCTGCACCTTGTCATACACGTTTGAAATTCCACATATTTCCTACATATCAACTTGCACATAATACTTCACCCCCGTCGCGCTATATACCCCTTCAAAAATCGCATTTTTTTCCGTGCTACAGGCCAAGTGGGCTTCGGACTATACTTACCTCATTGTAGCTCAAAACAACCTCGGTCCCGTCGGCTAACGATCTCAGGGATCTTCAAGGTCGATTCCCCACATGTAAATACCTCTCCCCCTCAACTCCCGGCTCAAGCACCCGATTATAGGCTCCCTCACTGTGAAATCGTTGACCATGTTTAAAAAACCCTTTTTTTGCTACTCTTGGTTCTGTGGCGCCTTCAAAAGATTCTCGCTATCTCCATATCCCTCTATGGCCTCGCCCCATCGAATATCTTCATTTTGAGTCCATGTGCACAATATTCCGGCCTGAATTGCCTGAGATATTCACAATTCGCGGTCGGAAAGATGGAAAAGTCCGTTTTGATGCGCCACAGTCCGACCTTCGCGCTACGATTCTGTTTTTAATCTTAGAATCTGCCGCTCGTAGCGCCGCAATGCATCCCGCCCGCCCCAACACTCTACCTACTTGCAGCTTCAGAACGAGGTTGCGAGTGGGAAGTCAGTGAAAGAGACTACTGTACTATTACAACCAAAGGTTCACGCCATGTCACCCGTCACCTCAAAGGTTCACTAGGCTCGAAGTTCATTGGTCGGCGATCACCAGAAATTTCCATAAATGAACGGTCGGCACGCTCTGGGAGGTGCCGGCCGAGAATTTTTGACGGTTTTCGCCCCTATTTCAGGTGTCACCCATGCCAAATTGGTTCAGTTCACAGACCCCCGTCACCCGTCACCTGAACCTTTGGTCGTAATAGTACAGTACAGTAATGTGCAGCTGCTACATCGTCTGCTACATCTACAGCGTCTTCGGCAATCTCTTGAAGTTTGTATTGCAGTCAAAAAACCTTTCTGGTCGGCAGGAAAAGAAGACCGTGGTTGAGTTTTTTTTTCTACCCAACACTTTTTTTTTTCTTAGGTTCAGATTTTTTTTACCAACCAAAAGTTTCGTGAACCCGCGAGATATAAGCGTCCGTCGCTTATTTTTTCATAAGCGCGGGTGATTGCCCCTGTGTTTTCCGGAAACACTGTTGAGAGGGCATCTCATTTAAAGCATAATTAGCTGATATTACTATAGTACACTTGCTCAAGATGTTGAGGTATTATGATCGTTGCAGTTCAGCGCTAATCTTTATGGTTGAAATGAATGCTTACATTTGCAAAGGTCCAATCAGGACATAACTAGTTGTTTGCTTTTGACACCGTGAAAATAATGCTCAAAGATAATTGCACTTTCTGGGTTGAACTCCCATGAGTTCAACAGCATCTCAGAAATTAGGGAAGAACTACATAGAAATTTAACATGCCTCATGTGTGTATGTACATAGATGAATAGCATTTTGAATCTGGAGGAGAGCAACACCGGGTGGCGGGTATAAGGAATTTCCGTGACTGTGTGCTGAATATGTTTGCAACATCATACTACAACAGCTCTGGTTTCAGCTGCCATCACTGGAACCTTGGAAGTCTCTGTATCCTCATTGAAGGGGATAGTAGGAGCATGCAGTCTTTCCTTCAAAGTGGCGAGCCTGGTGTCAATCTTGGTGACATCTTGGGCCTGCAATGCCCGTTTGAACAGGGGTCGAGCAGATATCCAAAGTTTGAGTGCTTCAGTAGTTTCTCCTTTCTTCTGTGCGAGATCACCAAGCCGCAAGATACACTGGGCTCGGCTACGGTGTACATTCATTGAGGTGAATCCTTCCAATGCAACTGTAAACAAACTGTGAGCTGTAGCTTCTTCCATAGTAATGAAGAGCTCCCCAATGAACTGCAGTGCCTTATAGACTGCCAGTTTTGCACTAGATTTGTGTGCTTGACACAAGTATAAAACTGGCCATTTTATATGTTGGTGAAATATATTTGGCCATCTTGCACCATCCGCCAGCCTCTCCAGGCAATACACCAGAAGTTGCATATCATTCTTCCTCCAACTCAACTTGAGACAATCGTGAAATAGAATTCTTGTTGATGTTTCATTTCCCTCTCTAAAGTCCAGGCGTGCTGAAATCATGTCGCAGTAGACTATGCCTCCGGGGATTTTCATGTCAGTGAATATTTTTCGGGCTCGGTTCAAGGTTAAGTGCACAGTCTCTTTGGTGGCACCAATGAGCACATCAATCTCTGAAATATTCCGGAGTGTGATAGCATAGGAGGGGGAGTTTGGATCAAGCAGAGTGTTTTGCAAGGTCTTCACATGAATACTTCTAGCCTCAGCATATTCAGACTTTTGCAGGTGAATCTCGGCTTGAGAATTTGAGATATCGTGGTAGAGACAGCCACTGGTTAGGCCACACACATTAAGCAATTCTCTGGCCCTGTTGAGCTGAGTAAGGCTGCCCACATAGTCACCAAGAGCAGTCAAAGATGCTGAAGTTGTGTACATCGCTTTGGAGACCTGAAACAGATCTGTAGTTTGATAGGCCAATTGTTGCGCCTCACTGCAGAAGGCCAAGGACCTTATGTAGTCTCCAATCCTCCACTTCATGTAAGCCATGGTAAGCAAGTAATCACACTGTCCAGCACTATCTCCAATGGACTTTGATAGTTCCAATCCCTTCTCAAGAAATTCCAACTGTTGAGAAGTGGGTTGAGAGTCAAAAAAGTTTCCTCCGGCTGCTGCATAGAACCTAGCTGCTGATACAGGTGAGCACCATTTCAGAGGACAATAAATAGGACAACTCACCCTCAAGCACGGGATCATGAAGGTGTTGAAGGTGGGATATGCCTTGGGTTATTAACTGCCCAGTATCTGCCTGGAACTTCAGACATTCAATGATGTGAAGTACACTCATTCGGTGATCACATAAGTGAATTGGAATCTTGCCCAACAGAGCTATTCCACCGTCTCCGGTTCTGGTCATTTGAAAGAAGGAGTTCAAAGACAGTATACATTGTATGGTCTCAGAAAGCTCTGGGGACCCTGATTGTAGCCCACGGTGCAATACTTCCTCTAGGTTGGCAAGGTTGGCAGTTATCCGTGGAAGGATATTCCCCAGATGTGCATCCCTGTGTTTCCTATACAAGGCCAGGAGGTCATGGAAAGACTTTCGAATAGCTTGCACAAATAGCTTGCACAAGGGTTTCAGAGGGAGGGGAGAACTGCTGAATGTGCTCTCTGATAGGAACAAGTGATCGGAGTCGGCTCTTTGTGTCTTTGTATGCTAATGAGGTTGCAATCAGTACAGATTTGCAAGACCGTATGTTGCTAATGGGAAGGTTGCTCTGTGTGAGTTCAACATCCGAAAGTCCATCCGGGAGAATTGACAGCAGACTCAGCAATTCTCTAGCTCCAGGGGTGATGCGCGGGCTTGAACAAGACAGTGCAATTGATGCATCCAAGTTGGATGTCCTTCCATAGCCAGTAGAAAGTACAGCAGTCTTCTCAGTCTTCCAACGAGCTAGCACATTATCGAGACCTTCATAGTCTACCAAATGGGCCATAAGATCAACTGCTAAAGGCATGTTCTCCGTAAATGCGAGAAGCTGGGTCTTCTCTTTGCTAGCATGTGGATCATCGGTTATCTCTTCAAATATTTGCCGAGAAGCATGGTCTGATAATGGCTGCAGAGGTTGTAGAAATGGCTGTGTCCAGCAAACCTGGCCTGGTCGCTCTGAACCCCTCATAGTGATCTGTTGTGTTGCTCAATACCACCAATAATAGTATAATAATTGCTCACTATCAGTGCAAGATGATTCATATCAGTAAGAAGGGAAAGGAAATTTTCCACGCCACCACGTGACTGTGTTGGCTCCCATGGTGTTTCCAAATTGTCCAAAACTAGGAGACAAGGGCTTGACTGCTGAGCAAAGTATTGAACCACAAGTTTGGTGATATCTTTCCCTGGTTCCAATCCTAGGTGCAGACCAACCAGAGCAGCCAACTCAACCGCTGTGGTTGCTGCCTCTGCACTGACAAAAAATCGGTTCGGGAATTTGGCACAAGTATCTGTGTAATGGAGAGCAGCCCTTGCAAGGGATGTCTTGCCCATGCCCCCCCCTCCCAAGATGGCTATCCTGGGTGCATCCTGGGACAGGACTGCTATAATGTCTTTCAGTTCCGAATCTCGACCATGGAATATTTTCGGTTTTGAGGGTAGCAAGGAGAATGAGGTGGAACTTCAGAGATTTCAGTGCAGCTGCCAAAATCATGTGGAAAATCATCTCACCTGCTCTGGAAATCACTAACCTTCTTGTAAAACACCTAGCTTTGGAGTTAAATTCATTCCTATGCATCACCGACAAATGGCCCCACCGATGAGGACCTATCAGACACTGAAAGTGTGGCGACGAGCTCGAGTAATTCCTTGTGCATAGTCTCTGCCTCATATTGCACCTGTATCACCTTGTTGAACACTGTAGATTCTGCCTGAACCTGAATGTAGTTTTAGGAATTTCTGCCAAATATCACAGAAATATCTTTGCACACCTTGAAGACCTCAATGGCCTGGTCCAATTCCCTGCGGCAATTCTTGAGCAGTTTATTGACTTCACTCTGGTGAAAAAACTGTTTAATCTTGTTGCCATCTTGCTGAATCTCAATAAATGGGTATATCTTGTGCAGGGTTCTAGAGAGGAATCATCTCAGCATGATGCATTAGTCTATGTTCAACATACTCTGTAAATTGTGCGATTTGGTCAAGAACTGATGGGGAAAGGGACCCGGCAGTTTCAGCTTTCAGATGGAGACGGATGATTGGATATAGCACTTGATGGATACTTTCTACCAGATGAAAGCAGTCACCCTTGTTTCGCTTAACATTCTATGTACCTGGATCAGCCCCTGTCATGCTTATTTTCTTCGGGACTATACCTGCACTCCAGTAATCAGAGCTTGAACGGTCTTGACAATTGGCCGAATGAATGGCGGTCCAAATGTATCATCGAGCTTATCCAATAATGTCACCGCAGGAGTTAAGCAAGCTATCAGGCCATAAATCCGAGCTTCGGTGATTGCGTGCTGGCGAGGCATCTCAATAGAAGGAATAATCATCAACTTGCTGCCTCAGCTTATATAGAGTATGCCAAGGCAGTGTACTGTATCCGGAACTGTGGACCAGTAGCATAATGCAAATAGCCAATATGCCAATATGGCAAGGGGCTCCCATTTTAAGAGTGGTTTAATGTACCTCCAGGATGGTACAGTTTGACCCTCTGAGCAGAATTGTATAGGGCATCCCAGCCTCATTTGAGGCCGTTCTTAAGGTAGAGAGCAAAAGATTACTCCTATATTTGGGCGTGGAAATGTGTACGTGAGTGTATGGCCACACCCAATGCGGTCGTCATCAATCCATCAAGCTCTGCCGACGCAGTCTGAAAAGTAAAAGTGACTTTAAAATGAGTCAAGATTGTCTGGAAACACCTTGATTGTGATACAAGCACTAAATATTTTGTGTCTGCGCCCAAACTTCCGACCCGTTGTGTGTTCTGAGGCGAAACGGTACATAGGGGACTTCCCAAAAAGCCAATTTCCCACGAGGGGGGGGGGGGGGGGGGGGGGTCAAGCCACTGAGCTGAAAAATATATATCGAGTCGGGGTATATATTTCGGGTAATGGGATCCCCTTGCAATATAGCCAAGATTCAGCGGAGAGCTGCTATGATTTTGATTCTGACCCACAAGATGAGACCTCCGCTTCGCTCCAGCAGGTCAGAGTCTGAGGCAGGTTCCCTCCGAGGTAAAAATGCGTGGTCGCATGGATAAAGAGTGTAAATTGCTGTCGGTGAGACTCGGAGAGTTTGATCTCTAATTACTTCAACTTCCTCCTCCATTTTCACCGCTTCACTCCACTTAAGTTTCTGAATCGTAAGCAGGAGTACATATGAAATACCTCCGTTCAGTTTTCAGGCCTCCCGTGTTCTTTCGCCGAAGAGGAAACATCGTTTCCCCATGGTTCAAAACAATTCCTATATTCGCTGAGCAGCCTCGCATTCCCTTGCAGCTGTATGATCATTTTTCACACGGCATTATTGCTTGTACGGCGCAGGTTCAATGGAATTCCGGTCATCAATGCGGTCATCAAAGGCACAGCCACGTTTCTCTCTTCCCGAACGCCCATCATGACGAGCGCGCCTCACCGCTCAATGTTTCAACGCCACTGCACCATCCCCATCGGCCACCATTTCCTTCAAATTCTTAGGCCATCCACGCGCGCTTTCGACGCATCCACCTCGCCCTTGTGCTGTTGCTATCGATCCATCTCTCCACCTCACCCTCCCTACTAGTACGATGCCCTCTCCTCTCTCCGCAGGGCAACTATGGCGCTCCCGGGCGGCAGTCTCCGACTTTAGTCTCCCGTTTCACCATCTAACACAAGCTCCGACCATCGTCCTGTGTCTGTGCTGGCAGTCTCCGCCCACGGCCCGTCGGCAGCCTCCATCCCAGCGCCCCGCTCGCACAAACGTCCGATTTAGCTGACCCTGCTGCAGCCCGCTTTCTACGCCACATGCTCGGGTGTTATGTTCTCGCCTTGCGCCTTCGACGCGCGTCGTTTGGAAGTGGTCGATTTGTAGGGATTCGTGTGGAATATTTGGTGCGTCTATCTCAGCGCATCCCACTCCCCACACCACTCCCTTCCTTCCGCCTTCTCTAACCGCTTTCTGTCCATACCCACACCGACCCAGCGCGTCGACGATATTGAATTCTTCGCAGAATTCAATTTTATCCGCCAACCATACAAGAGTCAAGCACGGTCCCTGGCGCGTCACTCAACGCTGCCGAAGCCTGCTCGTCTTGGTATGCGTGACGCGTCCTTGGGAGGAGGGCCACTCTCCACACGTTTATGGTTCCTTCTGTGATTCCAGACCGTCCCCGTCCCGCTTATTGATTTCCTTCGTGTTCTGGTTGCTCTGGGTCATGTATTCGATGCCGCGACGTTGATACCACAAATTCCATCTCGTCCGACTTGTACGCAATAAGCACCACCAGCGGGATTTCGCTCTGTCGTGTCGTGATGTTCGAGGTCAGTATGCAGTCAGTACTCCCATTTGGTTCTATAACTGACAAATGTCGAAAAACAGACTTCGCCGCCGAATCTCGCTTTGGAAATCAGTGCGCGGTGGTGAAGGCAAAGTGTGCGGTTTCCAAGTACAATGTCTAGCGTTTCAATCCCGTCGTCTATTTCTCCTTTCCTCGGGTGCGGAATCGCCGCAAGCACTCAGGACCGGTGTCCCAGGTGCGCGCTCCCACACTGATTTACCCTTCTACCGTACTCACATAAACTCGCCGCACCATACACCGCTGCGGCAACGCTGCGTACGAATGCGAGTGCCACCGAGGTGGGTTAGATGTACCCATAGTCTTTCGGCTTGCCAACCTCCTTCAAAATAAAATTCTTCGTCCATTCTCTCGCTTTGGGCCGGGCTCGCCGAGGCTGCAATTTCTTTCTTCCGTAAAATCTTACCTAGATCTGGATTCACCCAGCCATTCTCCCCCTCCTGATATCATTTGACTCGGATTCAAGATCTCTGCCCGGCGCTTCGAAATTTACGGTAAAATTCCAAATTCACACAGGGGGCAAACACGGCCGCACTTGTCATAAGCGCAACCAACCCGCAACCGAACGGCACTCGCTGCGTCCTCGGTCTGTACTTGCAGATTGTTATGTAATATAGTAAGGTCTACGTGCATGGGTTCGATTCTGGGCAAGGCCATTTTCTCGATTCCAGTGTTATCCCCAATGATGAGTTGAACCAAATGTACCTCTAGTTCCACTGGATGATAAATGAATACAGGAGAAGGGATGTCATTAACTTGGCCAAGTTTCAGTACTGGACAAGTACACCGCAAACTGGGAATTTTATCCCAAAGGCATTTGACATTAGATAATATTCCGATGTATGGTCTGGAGCTCAATTTAGTACAATTTGGTCGTTTTTACGACGTCAATTCTTGGGAGCCTCATCAAACATCAAAGCCGAACATCAACCACACAGTTATCTGTCCACGTCAACTTGATCTCAAGCCACCACCTCGCCAGGACTTCACCCGGACACCCGAACTATACTTCAACACAGAATGCCCCCCAGATGCTTCAATTTCTTACTGATGTGCCACTTGTCCCTTTTCGTGATTCTTTTTTCAGCTCATAGATTGCCAGGTTGATTTCATGTTGTGAGAATGATGGTCTGACTTGTTGACGTAGAAGGCTGGGAAAGCATCCAAAGAATTCCAACAATCGAAGTTCAATAGCTGAAAGCCATAATGCTGCGAGATTAATCTCCGCGCGAAGGCAACACCAAAATCAAAGCTGTTTCACTCAAAGAAAATTAAGAATTCATGAAGGATGCGCTCAGGAGAAAAGCGCGAAGGTTTGAAAGATGCAAATCGAAACAAAACTTCGAAATCTCGCACGAGTCCACGGTCGAATCCCGTGATTGATGGATTTCGGTTGACATTTGATGGATGCCACCGCCTCTTCCTCCCGCCACCACGTTGCCACCCACGTCCCACCTTCTCTCTCTGTGTTTTCACGGCCGCCCTCCCTGCTCCTCCCGCTCTGGGCTCCATTCCTACCTTCAAAGATCTCTGCCGTCAAGTTTCCCGTCATATTAGTCAAGCGGCTCTCGCGACAAGACTTTGGGTGATCTCACCATCCTAAGTACTCAAGATGCCTCCTCGGGCTCGAGGATTCAGGACCTCCTCAAGCATTTCACACCTTCTCCAAGCATTCAAGGTCTCCTTCAAGTTTCGCGTCATACTGTCGCGGTCGCTCGTGACCGCGCCGAGCACACTTCCCCAACACGGCGCTGTACCCAGTCCCCTGCAATTTATGGCGACACCTCCCCACCTCGCTGCTCCCGTACCCTTTCAAGGCCACATGCACGTTGATCAAGTCCCGCCGCTTCAAGTACTCCCCCATTCCTCCCGACTCCGAAGAATGGCGCACGCAGTCCACATTCGCCAAGAACATTTGCCCCGCTTGAGGAGAACCGAGAGCCATTCAGGTCCGCAGTAGTAGTATGATTTATATGTACCCTATGTTTATGTTTTTATCCTATGCTTTTTTCCTCTTCGTTTGTGCTTGCCTCGACAATATCCCAAGCTATTCCGGCACCCATCCAAGTCACTTAAGTACAGATAAATGATACCTGTTCAATGAACACGAGTGCTCAGGATGGTGCTGTAATCATGTCATATTGACGATCACAATAGCACCGTGCTAAGATGTCATTTCAACCTCAGTGGCTTTACATCAACACAACATTTTCACTCGGGAGGTCATCGAAACATTCGGTATCATATTGACCCCAAATTGATTTTCTGATTGTGGCCATTGCAAGCTCAAACTGGCTCCCGGTGGACATCTCTGTTGTCACCCAAGTTGGTCCCGACATCAAGGACCTAAAAACATCTCGATCTATTCGCGGTGTAGATGTTGTCATTCTCAGGTTTATTATGGTTTAACAAGCTTTTCCAGAGAATACCGAGCACACTTTGTAGCATCATACCTGATCTCAGGACCTGGCCACCTTATCAACAAGGCAAGTACTTGTCTTGTCTGGCATTAGTAGGTGGAAAGCCCTGTGCAGCTCCAGGAATAGCCTGCCAAAACTTCACGGCGGAACGTGTCCTTGCCAGGTGTCCCTCGAGGCACCCTTTCAAATAATGCAAAAACACACTGCCTCCATCAAGTGTCTTTATTCTGTCCCCCCACTGCACAATTGCGGGCAATGCCCTGCATTCTATATATTTGCACACATCTTTGAGAGCACTCCCAAGGCATTGTCCTGTTGCCAGATAAAAATTCAATCAGGAAGTTGATTATCGCTGGGCCAATAATCATCACACAGTATATTTCTGACATCCAATAATGCTATGATTAAAAGGATATCTGAAATTAAAAGAATGGGATGGGTCGGAATCGAACCCATGCACAGAGACATCACTGTATTACACAATCAAGCACAACGATGCAGCGAGGACGCAGCGAGTCCCGGTGGGTTGCGGGTTGGTTGCGGTAATGACAAGTGCCGTTATGTTTGCCCCCTGTGTCACTGGGCAAGATTCTCAACGCGGCAATCTTCAAACCTCCGCCTTCAACGCTCCAAGTGCCGAGCGTCGTCAATGGTTTCTGGGTGGCTACATACTATGATACTCCTACGCGACCTGCCTAAAGACAATGCCCCCTCCTGGATCAACATCTGGAAAACACCACATGTCTATGTAGCACCAAGGAGAGGCCCATAGAGTAGTAGGTCCATAGACATGTACCCATCGATCAAAGAGGGCCGTCTCTATCAAAGACGTCTGTAGATCAATAGATCAGTAGCGCTATAGAGCCATAGAACTCCGTAGAGCTACAGAGCACTGGCTTCCCATGATAGCGACAGTCTCTATGAATGCACTGAGCGCTCTTTACACACACCGGGAACTCATCATCATCGGCAGCTGGATCGCCGGAAGGGCTAGCTGTGGGCCAAGGGGTGGTGAGACAGACGGCCTTTTGCACCAAGATGTAGCCGGCTTCGACAATGCGGCGACGATCCCCGGGAAGGTCCTTGATGCTTCGGGACGCCTGAGTGTTACCAGAGCGTTTTTTGCGACTTTTGCCCGAGGGAGGAGCATCCTCTGTATCTGTATCGGCCTTCAATGAATCAGCTTATATATTATATATTAAAGTCCGACGAGAGGAACATACCTGAACAACAGTACGTTTCCGCTTCTGCTTTCGCCGAACAACGACGTCGTGGACTTCAACCTAAGCAATGTCAGTATAGGTATTGAAGACAGCAGGATCTACTAGCCTGAAGTGAGCTCTGCGCGTTGGCGTGGACTTGAAGGTCGTCATCGTCGTCCGCATTGTCTGTAGTTTGGGCGGCATTCCATGGTCGCTCGTCCCCTGCAGGATGACATCAGCAGGAGGGAAGGGGATAGACTTTATGCATACCTGCATCGTCGTCTTCCCCCGCAGGTGCGGTGCTGTCCCCTACAGAATAACATTAGACAGCGAGAGAAAGAAATACACTACATCCGTACCTGCATCGGCGTCTTGCGCCCCCGCAGGTGCACCCTCAGGTTCCATAAAACCGTACTCAAACTGTTCACTGTCCGGCTCCCCGTACTCGACACTAGTCGGGACTATAGCAAAAGGTTAGATGGATTTTATGACGGTATCGAAGCACTCACATTTCATATTGACGATGTCCTGCATCTGGGCTTGCGCCTCCGGACCCAGTGTCTGCATTATCGTGCGGAAGTGCGCTGGGGTGATGAGATTGAGGCCATCCGCGTCGGAGGCAGACAGCGGGCGGTAATCTGGGTATTCCGGCTCGTTATTTTGAGGGTAAGACGGCCGTGAGTGCCTCGAACTGTAATCGGGATATCTCGGCTCATAGTTTTGGGGAAGGGGGGTCGGCGGCGGGCGGGCTTGGGTGGGGACGGAGGATGCCGGCGTGCTGGTATAGCTTAGGCCTGATGGCGCGGTGCGGCGGGGTGCCAGCGGAGAAGAGTGGTGCGTGGCGGAAGGAGAAGCCCCGGGCCCAACACGAGGCCGAAAATGGCCGAAAGGGGCGGGCGGTGTGGCCTGCGCAGGGCGGGGCAGCGGTGTCTGCAGCGGCGATCGATTTTGTGCGGTGGTCGGCGTGAGGGGAGCACCTGCTCCAGCCTTGTTGGCCTGGCGAGTAGCCTTCGCTTTGTCCGCCTTCTCCTTGTTTTTCTTTTGCTGATCCTCTAAAAAAAGTGCTCGCATCAGAAAATCGTCGAGATGCAGTGGGCAAAGGGCACATACGGAGAGCTTTGAGTCCAGGCGTCACTTGAGACTCGCGCTCGCCCCTTCCTGTTGCCGCAGGGCGACGCGGATTCGCTGGAAATGCGAGGCGTGGCGTGGACATGGTGGTAAGGAAGGAAAAGATCGGACTCTGTAAAAAATTAGGCGACCGACCTGAAACGTGGATCGCGTTGCTGATGCGCACACCATAATCCGGCACCCCACCTCCGGAGCTCACCATGGCTGTCTGCATATTTTGCCAGACAGGTTTTGCAAACCCAAGCCTCGTACGGCGCCATCAGCTACAGACTGCGGTCTGCAAAGCCAAATTTTTAGCGCGCTGGGGAACAAATCCTGAAACTCTTACCTCCCGTCGCCGCCGTGCGAGAGCCCCGCCAGCAGACCTTCCCGCCGAGGATTTTGCTTTGGCAGACTTGCCCAGTGCGGATGATCTTGCTGCGATGCTGGACGACATTCCATTGGAGAACGAGCTTCCAAGCGCGGCAGATCCAAATACCTCGAATGAAGAAAACGACCCAGACCAAGATGCGGCGTTGCCTGATGAACCACCAATTGCGCGCCCGGGTTCGCGACCCCAATGGTTCCGGCCTGCTGCTTCTGAATTGGGCGCTGGCGCAACGTATGGCTCGGCGAAGACCATGTTTGAGCTTATCGAAGACGATGAAATCTTGAAGGGCGGGACGGTGCTTGGGCCATTTCGAGACGATGACGAATGGCAGCTGGCGAAGTGGCTCATTAAACATGTGGGCCACACAGCGACAGATGAGTTTCTGAAGCTATCTATTGTGAGTACTTGAATCGCGGACTGGCCGAGAAATACTGACCAACACCAATTTTCAGATCAGTGAACGCGCCAACCCGTCCTTCGGAGGCAAAAGGGACTTCTTCGAAAAGATTGATAGCTTGCCCGGTGGTGTTAAATGGCACTGCAAGCTCATGGACACCAAAGGCGACTTGCCTGATTTGGAAAAGGATCCCACTGGCGCTACGATGCGGCAAGAGCAGAACGAGCTCTGGTTCAGGGATCCTGTCGAGTGCGTGCAAGAGTTGATGGGAAACCCTGCATTTCGCCACGCAATAAGATACGCTCCCGAGAAATTGTATGCGGACGCTGCAGAGACGGTCGAGGTCGTGAATGAGATGTGGACGGCGAGCTGGTGGTGGGAGATACAGGTAGGAATCTTACAGTCGTGGCGTCTGATATGTGAAATTTACCGATTGACCATCAGAAACGACTTCCTCCCGGAGCCACTATTGCACCACTCATTCTGTCGTCGGACAAAACAATGCTCTCCAATTTCCGCGGTGACAATTCCGCTTGGCCAGTATACCTAACAATTGGGAATATCGGCAAAGAAACTCGGCGAAACGTTTCTTCGCATGCAAGGGGAACTCGGGATTAAAATATCGGACGTGGGGAGGGGGGGGGGGGGGGTCTGGCCGAGGGCCGAAAAAAACTTCTTCCTATAAGTTATGAGAGGGAGGAAAAAGGCTGGGAGAGGCATGGCAGAGCTTCTAATGAATGAGAAACCTCAAGCTTTGCTTCCCACTCACCTCAGGAGGTGTTGAAATATATATTCCAGTCAAGTTCAACCAAAAGTGGTTTGTCGGCGGTCCCGGAGTAGGTTCAGAGAAAGTCTCCAAGTATAATTGAGGCCCTGGCAGCACTTTGAATAGCTTTAGGGAGGATATCACATACCTTAAACAATAAAATGCACTGGCAGTGGTTGTCCGAAGAAGGTTCGGTAGGTGGCAGGAAGTCCGGAGAGAGCGGCCCGGCGCTAGGGGTGGGAAGTACCCCCCCTATATAGAAGGAGGGGGGGGAGGGGGGGTCCAGCCAAGGTCGAAAAAAACTTATCGACCCCCCTTCCGACTTTCAAATCCCGAGTTCCCCTTGTTCGCATGCGACCGTCTTGATTGGATACCTCCCCATCCCAAAATTCGCCTGCTTCGACAAAAATACGCGCTCCCTCGCAAAATATCGTCTCTTCCATCGTTGCATGAGCCTGATAATGGAGTCTATTGTTGAGGCGGGCAAGACTGGCGTCTCGATGGTTTGCGCCGATCGCCACATCCGTAACGTCTGGCCAATTTTTGCTGCATACGTCGCGGATTATCCAGAGCAATGCTTGATTGGATGCTGCAAAGAGAATCGCTGTCCCATTTGCACTGTCGCCCCGGACCAGCGCGGCGACCATCGGGAACACCTACCCCGGGATGTTCGGGAGACTCTTTATCTCATGCAGCGCCATCAAGCCGGGGAAAAAGATTCTATCTTCGAAGACGACGGCATTCGCGCGGTCTACCCCCCGTTTTGGGCCAATCTCCCGCATTCCGACATTTTCCAGTCCTTTACCCCCGACCTCCTGCATCAACTCCACAAAGGTGTCTTCAAAGACCACCTGGTGACCTGGTGTACGGAAATTATCACGAAGCTAGAGGTCGACAGGCGCTTTCGCGAGATGCCTGATCATCCCGGTGTACGGCATTTCAAGGACGGTATCTCCTCAGTTTCGCAGTGGACGGGCACGGAGCATAAAGAGATGGAGAAGGTTTTCCTGGGGCTGATAGCGGCGGGAGCCGAGCCCGAGATGGTGATCGCTGTGCGCGGGCTCATGGACTTTGCCTACTTTGCGTCACTACAATCCCACACCTCCGAAACTCTCCTCGGCCTCCGAGAGTCGCTGAATGCCTTCCACGAGAACAAACAAATCTTTATCGACCTCAAAGGGCGCAGTAGCCATTTCAATATTCCTAAAATCCACTCCCTCGACCACTACGAGTTTCTAATTCGCCTTTTTGGGTCCGCCGATGGCTTTAATACCGAATCTCCCGAACGTCTCCATATCGACTACGCCAAAAATGCTTACCGAGCCAGCAACAGGAAGGATTACATCGACCAAATGACTGTTTGGCTCGAGCGACAGGAGGCGGTTGCTCGCTTCACCGCGTATCTGGATTGGAAGGAGTCAAAAACACACCCCACGCCGCCGCCCCAAGGCTCTTCTTCCCCCATTCCCTCACAAACCGCTGTTAGTCGGCCCTCAAACGCTGACAAGGACGCCCTGGTGGTCTCTCGCCAACAATTTTCAATGGCCAAACTGCCCGCAACTCGCGCTGTTTCTGCTACTCACATTATTTCTCCGCAGGGCCACAACGCCTCACGGTTTATCCCCGCCCTGGAAGCCTTCGTGGACAAAGTAAACCCGCGGCGCCGCTTCCAGCCTCATACATTTGATATGTTCGGGACGTGGAAACGAATCAGCTTCCAGCTCCCTCGAATACCCGAGGTCGGCGCCCGGCATTCTACAAACTTGGTCCGCGCCACGGCTCCTCGACCAGCAAACTTTATTCAACGCCAAGCTGAAGAGCCTGCCCACCAGGATTTTGCTCTCATCCGGACGGGCGAAGCTAATCCTTGGACAGCAGGTACTGCCGTTGAAGGTAAATTACATCCCTTCAAATATGTGTGTGCTCATTTTTTGCAGGGCTTCGCGTCGCGCAGGTCAAAGTAATTTTTCAGCCCCCCAAACATTATCCTCTCCAGCCCGGTGTACCTTTAGCGTACATTGAATGGTTCACTCCTCTCAGAACTCCGGATCCTCTCGACGGATATTATCACATAACCCGCTCTACTCGGCAGCAGCGCCCCTACGCCGAAATCATCACCGTCGATCGCATCGTCCGGAACGCCATGCTGATTCCACGGAAATGGGGTGAAGACAAATCATATCTTCTCAATTCACACTCGGATGGCCACGCATTTTGTCTATATAAACTAGGATACCACGACTCGTTACCGACATAATATTTACTCTGTCACTTTGCTAGACATCATCAGGAATCAGAAACTCGCGCTATTGCTTTGAGCAGAGGTGGTATTGAGTAAATTCATAACAAATTGTGCCTAGGGTACATTCTCTTTATTGTCTAGGTCACCAGCTACTGCGAACGCGCGAAGCTCTCTATGCTTGCGACGTAGTCGTATAGTGACCGCGGCGAGATTGCGCAGTTTCCTCACAATGCGCGCGGCCTCATCGCGCGCGCGCTGCCGCTTTCGCTCCATGTCTGCGGCCTGAATTGACTGTTAGTCGTAATAAATGAATTTGATAGCACTGTCGGCGACTCGGCGTACCTTTTTACTGGGGCCCGGCGTCACACGACGAACCAAATTAAAGCAGCGCGGGACTGGACTCTGCGGGATTGGGCTGGGGCAGAGGTCCTAGAAGGAGGCGTGAAGCAGTCGCCGATGTGAGTCAAAGCAGACATACCGTAGGCGGAACACGCCGTATAAGGCGTGCGCCGCGGCAAATTCTCGTGTCCGCCACAGGTAAGTCTGGAATGGCGCCGTAGAGCGTCGGAGTACCACCGTGACGTCGGTGGAGAGCCCCCTCGCTCGCAATGCTGGTGGGCTGTATCAAAGACATTTATTAGCACCAATCAAGGATCTCGCGCCAAATGAAACAACTCACACTGCAGAGATACGCCTCGCCATCCTCGAATGGCTGGGAAGAGCCAACGATCTCAACTTCTCCGTCGCCGCCAGCAGCAGAAGTACCCCGGCGAAGTGGGGACGTTGGCGACAGCGCACAGTGAAGTGGCGGGGCGTAATCCTCCGCTCCGAGTCTTGCACTTGGATGTGTTAGGAAGCCGAGATCGTCGTCGCCGTCTTGCCAGGGTTGTGAACTTGGGACGAAATCCATTGCGGTGAAAACGAGATGAGGGAACTAGCCAGCGGCAGAGTGCGGAGTACTAGGTGGTGGCTCAGTCCAAGAGCCTTGAAGGTTTGCCAGTGCCAGATGGGATTCCTTAGAAAGGGACATGGCCCTGTAGCGCGAGATAGAGAGGGAGAGTCGATATTGAGGGCGACGTCTATGGTAGAGACGTGGCTCTATGGAGCCCTATCGGGAAGCTGCGGATCTATCAGACGCTATTCCGTGATCGGCGATCTATGTAGCGGCCCGGCCTCTATGTGGGTGGGAGGCGTTTGCAGATGAATTTACTTACTACTCAGCGTATCTCGAACGGAATTTCCACGCAGCAGTACCAACCCGACACAGTGTGTACCCCGAATTCGCATCATCTTCATACTCCACATTATTCTGGTGTCTCGTTCTCTTCAGTGTGGCGCTGGGTCGTGGGGACTGAAGCTCAGCGTCGGCCCAACTATAATCTAACTGTTCAGTATTTCCAACGTGTTTACCCGCTCGAACGAATGAAACGCACGCAGTCAGTCCGGGTCGAACGGGCTGGCCGCTGAATTCACATCAATTCAATTTAACTCAACTCAACGCTTCGCTGGGAACTGCACGCCATGGGCATGGCGGCTTTGATACCTCGATGTCCGGGTTTCTCCCCAAGTCCCACGTTGAATCAATTCCTCAGCCCTTAATAAGCCCTTAGCCCTTAACCATAGCACTGGATTGGTAACCGATGCCAGTTTGCCAGTCATTGCCAGAAGAGCGGCCTACTGATAGGTGCGGTTGGTAACACCGGAGTTTGAGGCAAAAAGTTCGTCGCGGATATCCCGCCGATATGCCCTGTTTAGGCGGGATATTGGCGGGATATTGGCGAAAAGGGCTCAGCCCAATATTCCGCCACTATACCGCATTTCGGTGGAATATTGGCGACATATTGGCGCGAATATTGGCGCAATATTGGCGGGAGGTTTTTTCGCCCTGCCATCTCAGCCCGACATATCACACAATTCTCGAGAAAACGGGCAATCTATCCACGCTGACTACAACACATCCACACTAGTGTACATGCAGGAATACGGGATGGCAGATAACAACGGAAGGAAGCGGGCTCGGAAGAGTAACGGCAGAACTAAGTACCTTTCTTGTCGATCATGTGGCCCATCTGCATTGGCCGCCTCTTGATGCTCTCGCCGTCCGTCCCTTCTCCTCGCATCAAATGCCCACGGATGTCGTCGTGCTAAGGGAGCGTAAATAAGAGTTAATCAAGCCAAGATAAAAAGACGTACGGTCGTTAAGAAAGCGTGGTAGCAAAACTAGTAAGAAAGGTAAGATGTAAGAAACACGGTAGCTAAACGAAGACATACCACGAGGCGCCAATGCGCTGCGCCGACGCCAGAAGGCCGGATAGTGTAGTAGAGGGTTCGTTGGTGGAGTACAAACGAAGGGTTAGGGCGGCAGGAGGTGATTGTGAGGCAATAGGACCTACCCGAGACATGCATCACCCCCCGTCGTAGACGATGCAGCTGCTGCAACCGTCGCGCGCATCCACGATGTTGCTGTACAAATATTCGAGTCGGTGTTCTTAAGCTTGTTCTTCCTGGATGCGTTTGGGACGTGGCGGCCGAGTTTGGCTGAAAATATTGTAAGTGTCAGTGTAGAGTGAAAAGTCGAAGGAAGGGAATAGAAAACAGGAGGAAGCGTCGGGAGCAATACGATGTAAAAGATCGTTGAGCAATACAGCGAAGAAAGGGAAGGCCGAGAATCAAAATCACATGGAGACACGAAAGGAAATCATTCAAGTTAAAAGAAACTCACAAGTGTCAAGTTCGCTCGTGGACTGCAAATCTCCCCTCCGCCATGGGTGTCTCGCACTCCGCATCTCGCTCCTGGCTTGCCCTTCGTCGCTGCAGAAAGTTGGCGGAGAACATCAGTCGCTAGTTGGTTACTTCTCAAAAGGGATGCTCACCGGCGTGCTGGCTACACCCACAGATCAGCTAAGATGACTAGTGTTAGGTTATGCGTCATAGGGAGGGGCGGAGGCGCACCATCTCATGGCAGGGGGACCCGAGTTCTTCGACATTGAAGTCAGCTGTAGTGAAAGCTGAGAATCAGAATTGCACGCACCGCCGCATTTTTCACCTTCGAAAATGAGAATTTGCCTAACTGAGAGTCACAGACAGAAGCTAGAAGAGATCAGTAGGGATCAAATGGTGCAGGAGCCGTCCATCACTGTTTTCTGACACTGCTTCTCATTTACAGGCGAGATTTTGGGTATTAAGCTGCGGATAGGGTGAGAATGAATCAGAGGGAGTAAGACAGGTTACTTCCAGTGAAAAGCAGTCGTCTTCGATGGTACTAAAGATGCTCGAGACGTGCTGCGTGTCCTTGTTGGTGAGGATCCAAAAATGGCCGTATTGGAACGATGGTTGGTCAGATTTGGCAGAAAATCGGTCCAGGGATTGAGATATAGTGCTATATTCGTTGGGTGCAAGGACGAAGGATTATTGAGCAGGTGTCGAGCGTTGTGGAAGGCGACGTGGTGGTGAAAGCCAAAGCGAGAAGTCACAGTCACACTGTGACTTCACGCGCTTCTTCCTCACCCGACGCGTTCTGTTCTCATTCCCTCGCGCGCTTCGGACATGTTCAAGACTAAACCGGCCTCTAGAAAACCCGACGCCGCCCAGACCAGACCCGAATCACATCCAGAAAGCCATTCTGACGCGTCCAAGGAAAACCGACCGCAGAAGCGTCAGAGACTCCACTCCCAGCCGCCCACCGACTCGTTCTTGAACCCATTTCCACAGCATCGACCACCTGTACTTCGCCCAGACTCGACTCTTCAATCGGATTACATACGCTCTCCCGAGAATGAAATCGAGCAAGCATACACACCCCAGCTGTCCCCAACGCAGCTGCAGGCTCTCGGGCGATGGGGAGCTCACCCAGAGGCCCTAAAAGCACTCTCAACGCCCTCCTCCGGCTCCATGATCACCACACCTGCTTCACGCGCCACGACCATCGCTTCTTCTTCACGCGCGACGAGTCTCGCTATTGATCCCACTCTTGACTCTTTTATTGACTCTCTCGATGACGTGGAACCCCCTGCCTCCAAATTTTTCTCCAACCCGCCATCTCTGCCCTCTGATACGCCGAAATCTGCAGCGGCGCCGTTAATGACTCCATTCCAACCTCCGCATGATCCCGACCTCTCACCCACTCTGCTACGTCCCGCATACATCCCCAAGGCGGTAACCGACCGCTTGAACGCGCAGGAAGCGCGTATTCGCACTTTGGAGGAGCGGGTGGACATTGACATGAATACGATTACCTTGCTAAAGCGAACGAAATTCGAATTGAATACCGATATCGAGGATCTCGACAACGAAAACCATCAGATGCTGATTCGTCTGGAGGAGCAGGACGAGATGCTGGAAACTCAGCAAACAATGATCGACAGCCTGGTCACGGCAGTTCAGGGGCTGCAGCAAGGACAAGGACAAGCTGCTGATGTGAAGTCGGGGACGAAGAAGAAGGAGAGTCGGGACAACGCATGGAATGTAAGGCCGTTCCTGCAAATTGACACTTTCTTTATTCACCATGTTTTGAAACAGCTGGCATCGCGCAAAACGTTCTTCGCGGCGATGGGCCTTCCCAGTACCTCCAAAATCAAAGACGCCACAATCGCTCCGGTCAAGAAGTGCGGCGGCTACATAAACGATCCCGAAACGCGCTCCGGTAAACTCTTGCGTCCGGACTGGGCAGCTAGCTTTTCTGAAAATTCGAACTGGCATCCACGCATGATCGCGTACATGCGCCAAAAGGTCCCTTCCCACAGCCCCGCTATAACTAAAGAGATGATGTCCTCTAAATCCGATGCCGACATTCTCGAACGGATCGAATCTATCTTTGCGAACATACGTACTGAATACCGCAAAACGGTGAGGGGGTCCTCAGGCGACGCGAAGGACCCAGCGGGCGAGGAGGAGGAGGATGCCGACGACGACGAGGAAGATACAGTTGACAAGAAAAAACAACTTAACCGACGTTCTGGTCGTAAAGTTCGGGTGCGTAATCTTTGGGTGCATCTCCATCGACTGATATGAGGAACAATTCTAGAAATGCGACGAACGAATCCTTGCGTTGGAAAGCCACGGGGTGCAGCTTCAGCCACCATACGAGTTCTTTCTTCAGCCGCGCTATCAATCTACGGACGAATCGGATGCCGAAGATGTTCTTGATCCAGATACTGACAACGAGAATGAAGTCCCCGCACAGGCAACACGCAAACCTTGGATTACCAGGACACCAGAATACCGCAACGATGAGGTAAGCACATTTCGCTTGGGGTAAAATATCTATTCACGCCGTCGCAGTTCCACGACGGTGTTCTCAGTGTAGATGTATTATTATTCAAGCTACGAAACCTGCACACCACGGACAATCGAGGCAAAACCCCCGCTCATCCGCGCATACGAGGACCGTCGAAAAATGTCCCTCTACCATTTGTCGGCGCAAACAAGGACAACAAAATACCACGCAGTGTTATTCGACCCGAATGGCTAGCCGCTCATCCCGAAAATGATACACCATCTCGAATTCAAGATGAAGATGCGGTGGGCACGATTGCAGATGCCGCGGATGCCGCCGATGTTGTGCCGTAGTACGAAGGACTTTCTTTGCAAGAAGTAGGAGATACATCACATTGTACATTATCACAGTCAAACGTTATCGGGTTCGTCGGCATCAGCCTCAGTACCGCTCTGAATCCTCGTTAGTTCTGAACCACGGAGAGTCAATGCGAACATACATGGTCGTAGGCAATTGTTATCCATAATGCATGCTTCCGGATCGTGACTGGGGCGAGGATAAAATGCCCGGAGAATTGCTCCAATGAAATAATCTCGGGAGCTCCCAGCGCCTGAGATTTCCAAACCCGGACACCAATGTCCGTCGCCCTATACACAAGGAAGTGTAAGAAACGGCCAACACAAGACATATTCATCTCACCAGAAGTCCCAGGGAAAGTCTGGAATCACAGTGTTGGGTTGGAAACGCCGGACGACGGCGCAACTTGCGACCAATTTACGCGCGTCTGCAAGAGTCTGACTCACCCGGAAAATGTACTCAATGTGCACCGGAATGCGACCATCGATGTATCCGTACTGAGCGGACTTGCCTCGATGGTGGGCTCCAGCGCCGTACCGTTGTTTGCTGATCCAAACATGGGAGAAAGATTCAACATCGCCAAGAAAACTTTGCTGATTATCGTCCTCCGACAATTCAACATCGGGAATGAGCTCGATCTCCGAAGCCCATTTCGCAAGCAAGTGCTCGAAGACGGCGTTGTAATAGCCCGGGCCAAGCTGACGTAGGCTCTGGGATTTCGGGGAAGGAGGATATTCGATAGCGTCTGAAGTTATAATGAGGTTCCAGCAAGCACGTGGAAGTAATTAATTGGCACTTACGGGGGTTTGTTTCGGATTGAACTTTGGCAATATATTGCTGTAATGTTCCTTTGCGTTCGGAGGTTCCACCTTTAAGGTAGGATTTCAAGAGGTTGAGGGAGTCAAGGTCTTGAGGTGCGGGGTTTTCGATGGCTTCAAGGCGTGAAATCTGAAGACAATTAATGAAGATAGTTGAACGATAGAAAGAACAGACCAAATCCTGTATCAATGTAGTTTTCCACCAACCGCGCATCATTGTGCCCTCCATCTCACCACCCGAATGGCCGTTATGATTGAAGCGACCCAGGAAGCCATTGTCGCGTTCATACGGGAATGTCCACCAACCTGGCACGGGACCGTGTTTGTAGTACTGAGGACGTAAGTGAACAGCAAGATGAGAATACGGGACGAGATGACAGTGCATCCGCGCCCATTCCTGCAGAGTGCGCTCGAGAGCATCACATCCACGTTCAACCTCGTTCGGACTGATGGAATTGGATGTGAGGATGCGGACCGCCGCTGTGAACTGAACAACGGCCTCGTAGTGGCGACGGAGTGAGCGGTCCATTGTGATTGATTTAAGGGCCTCCAACTCGTCTTCAGTAGCGTCGGGGTTTTTGGCGAGGAGATTTTCACGCATACGGGCCTGAACAAGCTTCTCCTGCTGAGCCTTCCCAGCGGCAATCTTTGTATTCGCGGCGGGTGGCTCGGCCTCGATATCCGGGATCTCTCCGTTGACTTCCCATGCCATGAAGAGTGCAACGAAGAAAACTGCAATTTGTGAGCGCCACTGGTCGGCCTTGATTGATCCTGCGCCGCGTGCGACCTGTAAAATCTAGGTCAGGATAGAATGCTTGAATAGAAATGAAAGCTCCCACTGAAGGCGGGAGACGACTGATTGATGGCGGCCAAATTAAAGCTTCGAAGAACTGCTCCATCTTCTTCATGCCTTCGCCGTCAACCATACCATTCTTGTGCAGAATATTTTTGCAGAGATGCTTGATCTGAGCTATCAACAGAGTAAATTCGAATACATGAGACCGTTTCAGTTGAACTTACAGCCAAAGATACAATGCATAGGATCGATCAAACCCGTTTCCCCCGGAAGCCAATTAGACAGTTCATGAAAAACAGAATAACGGATGCCGCGTCTGCGACTAATCTCTTCAGCACCGAAGCGTTGTGCGCGCGAAAGGAATATTTGAGGTATCGCCACGGATCACGGTCCTTGAGTTCTGTTTATCGTTGAAGCAGGAGGACCAAAAGATTAAAAAATAACATACTATGTGAGTCAAAGGAATCGGGATCGACAAGAGCATAAAACGGTGTTTCGCATCGGTCGCACATGAAATATTTTGAAGTGCACGCGAGAGTACCGCTGGTTTTTCGACTCGCAGGGAGATCTGAAACATCGCTTGCGATTTGCGCATGAAATAGTTCGGGCTCATCCTTTCCGTGGACGTCGAAGAACATGCCTAAAGAATTGTTAGAAGTGAACTGCACATGCATATAAAGTAGATCTTGCCGTTATACAATTTCTTGAAATGGTCGACAACAATCTTGGTGACATTATTGTACTGGTCGGAGGTGGGCTCGTGAGGTCCGGGAAAAATCATAAGCAGCGACGTTTCTTCACGCAGAAAGCGGATACCGCGAGGATTGTTGCAAACTGTGGCGTATAGAGCCCCGGTAGAATGGCAGGCATTTTTCACGGCTTGGAACCTGTCCGACGTTAAAAACTGCCCAGAGGATTGAGACCAAACTCGCACCAGTCCACATTAATCTGAATAATAAGACCATTTGGTAGCGCCACAAATTGCTGTTTGATTTCTGTCACATCGACGTCTCGTATTTCCCAGGTGCCGTTTCGCCGTCGCTCCAGCCCAGCCTGAACAGCTCTCCAGCCCCATCCATCCATGATATCCTTCATAGGTTTATCTGGATCATCAAAGGCGGCATAGCCCGTCCGCTCGGATGGCGCTCGTTCCCCTACAACGTCATCCGGCCCGCGCCATTCCTGCCACTGCGCAACCTTTCCTGGTTGTAGGCACATTCGTTGAATAGCCTTCTCAGGAGCAACAAAAGGGAGGGTAAGGATGGGGGTTCGCTTTTCAGAACCACTCGAGAGCCGTTTCGTTGTATATAGAGTGCCGGTACAGGAGGATTGGTCGCATTGAGAGGAATCGAGCATTTTGAGCTCTGTGGGGTGGTGGGGATACCAGCAGGCGTCGCAGATGAAGAAGTAGGTGATGAGGTTGTCAGTGGATACACCCAGACGCTTCTCGACAGTTGGCAGGGTTCGCGCAAAGTCAGAGAGTCCTGGGAAATCTACACCAGCTGCCTGCCCGGTTTCCAATGCGAGACGGGCACCATCAAGCATGAGGCCGACTGCTTTCCGGGTCATTCCCTCAAAGGCAGCGCCAACAAACGCTCGGATGTACGCGTTACGAACCGCGGGATGATCATCGAAAGCCCAGGGAACAGACTCTGCGCCCTCCTCGGGATCAGCTTCTTCGCCGGGCTGAAACTGAGCAAAAAGGTCCGATCTTGACTGAAACAGAGGGTCGGTAGTGATTTCTGGAGGGATATCATCGTCATTCGGTGTAGATTGTTCGTCTTCATCGTCAGATGAGTCCACCGAAAGCCTGCTGAGCTCGTCATTATCCTCAGAGTCGGACGAGAAGGTGCAGCTGTCAATGTGGGCGCCAGAGTACTCGCTTGCAAGCCAACAGAAGTCATCACCAGAGTCCGGGGAATGAGATTCATCAGAGTCCGCTTCAAAGTCGAAGTAGTCCTGGTACTCGGACCGCGGGGAGGACGGAGAGGTATCAGAGTGTGGGGCAGTGGTAGAGGTACTTTCAGGAAGGGAGAGATGGGGCTGGGAGAGGGATGCTGCGCTGGGAGTAGGCGCCGCGTCCAGTGCAGATTGAGATGTACGTCTCACGCGTTCGGTGTGGGCGTGTAATCGCGCTGTCCGCGGCAGTTGTGGGAATCCATCAGGGTTGAGGAGAACACAGCTGGTGCACATGCAGTTCATGTATGAGGACATGGTGGATGGCGCAGGGCATGGAAGAGAGCAAGAGTTGACAGTGCAGTGATGGCGGCAGTAATTTACGTGTAGTCGGGGAACAGGTTGCCGATGGCTGCGCTATATGGTTGAAACTCTATAGAGCATGTACAATGATAGTAGCTGCAGCTATAGCGCTAGCTAGCGCTGAAGATTACAAGTCCGAGGTCAATATTCTGCCGCCGATATTTGGGGAATACCGGGTGTAGTGGCGAAATAATGGCCGCCCAATATTTGCGCCAATATTTCGCCAATATTTCGCCAATACGCTTCAAATCGGCGGAATATCGGCGATGAACTTTTTGCCTCAAACTCCGGTGTATAAACAGCTGGGACCAGCTGGGCCAGGAACATATCTGTGGAATTCCTTCCATTCAGGAGCTGGAGTCAAACGTCGTAAAAGTCGGTGGAACCACGAACGACGGATGAACAACGTCAGAAAAGGATTGGCAGTTTAGCTTCTGACATGCCAGTTGACCCGATTCACTATTGTAGCGACACTACGTAAATCCGGCTTATGTCCTTAATACAGCTGTTTCAAAGAGATTGAGTGTTTTTTGGTCGTGCTCGACCGCCGTGCCGATGAATTCGTGTCTATCCCGCATGGGACACCGCACCGAAATGGCCAAGCCTGGCTACGCCGCACTCTCATTGTCTTATTTAGCATTTAACATCCGCTCTCTAATCGCCACCCTCCCGCCGACGTGCCTAGGAAGGTCTTCTTGGTTCCTTGATAGCTTGGACACGTCATGTCCGGCACTCATTTGTATACCTCGGCAAGGATGCCGGCCGAGCCCTCCAGCTCTCTTCTGATCAAAGGTTACCTACACTGCCCCTGGAACGTACCTCGCCCTCCACATTTTGACAGTTCTCCTCATTTTTCATGCGGGATAGATGCACTTCCGGGTGATTTCTGCTGAGAAACAAGGCGGGGCTCGACATTTAAAAGCCCGCGGCGCAGTTGGTACAAGTCGTGCGTCCACCACCCACTTCGCTCTACTCGCAGTTGTCCGGCCACAAAACTTACAAAATGCGCTTCAGCTTCCTCCTCGCGGCCGCCGCCCTCGTCGCCGGCGTCCCTGCCCAAGGTTCCCCCGCCACCAGAGACCAAACCTCCGACGCCCTCGGCTTCACCGCGGCGAACGACTACGGCGCGCCGATCCCCCCGTGGCAGCCCGACAACCAGCCCGGGTGGTACTATGGTGTGGGCCCGCCGCCCGCGGGACTCAGCGTCGTCCTCGACAGCGTCCGTCTGCTCTGATGATGACAGCCGTGTCCGCATGCGACTGATCTTGCAGGTCTTCTGTCTACTTTTGGAACTACTCCTCGGGTTCCACTGCCCGGCGCCGCCCCCGCACCAGCCGCAGCCGGAGTACGCGCAGACGTTTAAGAACCTGACGTGCGCGTCCCAGGACAACAGCTATCAGACGTTTGGGCTCGTCGACACCGTTGGAGGTACTTGCCTTTATTTTCACGCGTCTAGTGAATGTTTATGTTGCTATTTCAGACTGCCAGGCCATGTGCGACTCTATTACTGGATGCACTTTCGTCAACAGTGAGTGGCTTACCTCTTTTTCAGTCCCTTCCATTTCAAATCCCCACTAGGCTACCACGACGTTAACGGCAAGGTGCACGGTTTTTCTCGATCTTTGTGCTTTCTGCCGCTGATATTCATTGTATTCAGGACGGGAGCCCGCTCCTCACCTGCTCGCTCTTCACCGAATGCCTCACGGCGTCGACTGCGGACAATTGCGGCGGACAGACGCAGGCAGATGGCAGCGTGGACTTTATCATCAATTCCGACGGATATTGCAAAAAGACTCCAACTGCTTGAGGAAGGGTGGGAGAGATATATACCCAGAGTTTGGTTGGAAAGTTTCCTAAACTGGACAGTTGTCCGGAGGACTTGTTGTTTCTGTCAAATTTCTGTTGGGATTCAATCTATGATTTTCGAACGATAGCGAGTGCCAAATATCGAAACATTTTGCTAAGTCCGACTCCGACTCCTGACCCCGCTAAGCCTTAAGCCACTTGCACCTGAGTATCTGTGGTTGAGATTTCTGTCTACCAACAGGCTTGGGTCTATTAATTTACCGCGCTGCTTCCCGTTCACTCCGCCTGGTACCATAAGCATTGAGACGCTCTGCTCCCTCGCGAGAGTAGCGCCAGGCTTTTTTTTTACCCGCCCCCCTCCCCCGCCCCCCCCCCCCCCCCCCCAAAAAAAAAAGCGGCAGTACTAGAACTCATGATACATCTAGCCCGAGTCGAACGGGGTTCTCCCCGTATATCGTGAGGCGGAATATCAGGGGACGCGGATGTACACAGTGTGCAACTAGCTACGGTGTTTCCCGAGTTTGTTAAACTCCTGTGTTGATGCGGATGAGAGCCGTTCAGATCTTATTTGAGGTACAGTGGCCTCTTTTTACATTGTGTGCTCCCACTTTGGTACACCATTCAATTCTTTCAGGTCCTTGATGATGTTGAAGATCCGCGCGAACGAAAAGGCTACATATACGGTTATGTTGTGTGTACCCTGCAGTGGCGTGGCGCACACAACAGCGAGGAATCGCATTTTGGGGAAAGATCAGTGACAAAAAGAAATCGAAAGTTGCTGCGTTGACTAACCAGAGGATGAAGATGATTAATCTGATTTACACGGCCACCCGATTAATCCCAGTCCCAATAAACCACCGTCAAGTGAGCGAGTTTTATCTATCGAACAAAATAAATGCAATGAATAAGTACCGCAGCCACAGCACATGGCGTGCATCCGTAGTCCATGCAGGCTCAAGGAAGGCGTAAGCGGACTTCCCGTTCGACTCGGGCGAGGAGGGTAAACTACTGTTGATGCGGTATTTCGAATTTTGTGTTACACACCCAATAAGGCAAAATCTCCCCATATGGGAAAAGACTTTCCAAAAGTTGTCAAATCAGTAGTGGAAAAAGGTCTCGAAGATTCTCTTTCTTTCTGCTGGGGTGAAAAGCGGCTCTGAAAGAACTACAATTAGAGCCCACTTTCACCTTGTCCTTTTGTTTCATAATCACCTGAATGAGGATTTCAACATTGAAAGGCGAAGATTAAGGTGTGCTTTCCCACACGCCGAAACAAAGCCTTTTCAAGATTGCCGCTGAAATATTGCCGCATTAGGGAATATTTCAGCGGCAATCTTGAAAGGGATTTGTTTTAACGCATCCAAAAGCATTCCTGAATGCTTACCATTCAGAACTGCTTTCAAAATTCTTTGTTTGAAGACAAATTTGGGGTGTCCAAAATATGCCTTGATTTCAGCTCATTCAACTTCCCTTTCCATACAAGCTAAAAGACCAAGAATTCCACTCTTTTCATTGTCCAACTGACTTGTGTATTTTCAGATAGCCTTTTCCCATATGGGGAGATTTTCCCTTATTGGGTGTGTTACAGCCAACGACAGTACCGAAGGCGCGGATCTAAATTTGGAGGTTTTTGATTTCTCTGAAAGAATTAGCCATATCTTGGTCATGTCTGCACCGTTTGGGCTGTAAATAGGCCATATAATTCGGGCTAATTCATGTGCAATTACTCATAGATCCAAAATAACGAAGTAAAATCATTTTGAATGAGCTGAGAAATTGGGCTTGCTCCGCCGTGAATTCACGCTAGCGCTCTGAGATCACCTCCAATTGCCACAGTTTCTTGTGGAGGGCTACTTATATGTCCTATAACAAACATTATGGGCCCACATCATTGAATATCTTCCCCAGCAGTCTTGAACCCGCGTCACGGGGGATTTTTCGGCAATTCGGAGGTCAACCTTCAACCTAGATTTCTTGTTCTGTTTGGAGAGTTGAGGAGCAAGCTAGTTGAGCTGGCTGCTTTAGTGATGAAGGGATAAGGCACGACGCGCGTCCAATGGTGCGGAGGGAGTACTGAAACCGGAACAACTTGAAATAAAGTGCACTTGAACAAGGTTTGAACTGGATTGAACATGAACCGCACTTGAACTAAGGTTTTGAACGATATTGACTGCAGTAAAATAAATAAATTGGCTGAAGCCACGAAAGAATTTTAGAGCCACAGTGTTGAACTGTTGACGGTGAGAACAGGTTGATTGAACTGTTTCAGCAAGATTAGGGTGTTTCATAATCACTTTTTTGACCCAACTCGCGCCTCAACTCCTGCCTCAACTTCTCAGAAGTTGAGGCAGGAGTTGAGGCAGGAAATCGGAGTTTTCTTGCAAGTTGTGCAGAAGGGCGCCCCAACTTGTGCCCCAACTCTGCCCCAACTTGATCCCCAACCTTGACTAATTCGGGGCATCAGACGAATTTACGTGATAGCCGAGGCCTCAACTCTTTCGGAAAATCTACCCAGGTGTTTCACAATTAAAGCCGCAACTCCTGCCTCAATTTGGCTCAAGTTGAGGCCAAGTTGGGGTCAAAGTTCCGGCACAAGTTGAGACACAAGTTGTAATTATGAAAACCCCCGGGAACATCATCGACAAATTACCCCAACTTGGAGTCCGATTTAGAGCCCTTACACATGCCGCGTGCCTCACTGCGGAAGAATTTGACTTGAGATCAGCTTGCATCAGCCGGCTAGCATACATACGACCCCGATGTGCCAGTTCAGTTGGATCCAGGGCCGTTAAATGTACCTATTCCAAAATTGAAGCAGAAGTTGAGGCAGAAGTTGATGACGAGTCGTGCTCCGATGCACGGCTTGACATCCAACTTCTGCCCCAACTTCTGCCTCAACTTCGGGTAATTTCAGTGATAAGCGGAGTCCGACTTGATCTTAACTCCGAAAGTTGAGGCAGAAAAGCACCTGAGGTGTTTCACAGTTAGAGCTCCAACTTCTGCCCCAATTTGACTCAAGTTGGGGTCAAGTTGGGGTCAAAGTTGAGGCACAAGTTGGGGTGCAAGTCATGACTCCGAAACACCCTATTGAACAGAAGAGATTAAACAGCTGGTGAACAGAGGTTAAACCGCCATAAAGCAATAATGAAGCAACACAGAACATACATATACGGCCGTCGCTGCCAAGTTCAGTCATTGTCTGAGCCGCTGACACTAACCATGTCCCAACCCCTGGTCTCTCGATCAATTTGCGACAGTTTTGAGGTTACCTGAGACGTACGGCTTTGGCTTCGATTTGTTACCTTTACCTACATTGGGCCGATTGGAAACAGTTCTTCCGCTGGGCTCTCCTTTCTTGCGGGTGGAGCGTCGGGAAGGAGGCTGGTCTTGCCTTAAAATCATTGAATCAGTCTCAAACCGCGCAGATAAACCTGACATCCGTACAACTTAGGGGCAGTTTTTGCTTTCTTTTTTCCCGGTGCAGGTGGTTCTGTCTGTTCTCCCGTGTGATCTTTCTCTCCTTCCCCTCTGCAAAGGCCTGAGCAATGTGAATTTTGGAAAGAGGCATGTCCATCACCTGGTTCTCTTCCCTTTACCCCGGCCACTGGTCCTATTTTGGGGGGGAGGTGGCGGTGATGGTGACTTGGAGTGATCTGAGCTTGGCGTGACGGGGGAAGGAGGTAAACTGTTGGGTGGAGGTTCCACATGGTTGTGGATCACAAGAGGTGGTGGTGGCGGCGGCGCCGGTGCAGCCGCAAAACTCGCGTGAGCGTTGATCGGAGGTGGAGGCGGTGGTGGTGACTGTGGAGCGGGCGTTGAATCTTGCCCCTTGCCACCAGATTTAAATTCAAAGCCAGGCGAACCGGTGGCAGTTAAATAGTCACCAATTGTCAAAGTTTCAAAAGTGGTGAAAGTTTGGGGATCTCTCAGCGGGAAGGGGAGGGAATATTTCCCGGTGTCGTAGAAGCTGGCAGGCTCCAAAACTATCTTGTCCCATGGGGGTCCAACAAGAGACCCTTCCGAGTCTTTTTGTACTAAAAAAATATTAGTAAGTGATTTAATGTGTCGGAGTTGAACATACCCCAACACTGATCAAAATACTCGGCAATAAGATGCCGCAGATCTGCCGGCGGAATCGTGTCTAGTTCAATCGAAGGGAACACCACAGCACGTCAGGACTGACAGTGATGGAAATGGAACCATCTATGACCGAGCCTACGCCAGAAGAATCAGGATGGGTATAAATGCATGCCGAGTAAATTCGTACGAGGAATGTCCAAGTCGGCGAACTTTGCCTAAGGGATGCCGTAGGTACTCTCCAAATCATGTCCGCCAAAGTTGGTTTTGTTGTGTTTTGAATGGCCATGAAGACTACCGATGCCCTGGTCAGACAATCCCTTTCGGCGCGGGCAATGTAGGAGTAAAAAGCAAGAAGAAAGCGAGCTGCACGGGAAGGATTACTGAAGACTTCGTAAAGAGTGAGGAACGGTGATAGACCTATGATAATTCGTGAGTCGGGGGAACACAGAACAAGGTCCTGACCACATACCGGCCATAAAGAGCAACTCCATGACAGTGTAAACCTCAACACCATAGAACAGGGTTAGAGTCCGTGTAAGACTGAGGGAGTATTTCTGGGTCAAGTGCATATAGTGTTGCCGCGACTCCAAAAGTCGAGTCGCGACTTGGTAAAATGACTTGGTTCCGAGTTTGACTTGACTTGACTCGACTTGAGCCACTTCAAGTCACTCGAAGTTACTCAAGTCGACTCGAGTCGGTCAAGTCGAGGGATTTTTCTGAATTGATTGGAATCACCACCACATTGGACAGAAATATCATACCTTGATGAAATCATGCAGGAATGAGCAAACAATGTTTAATCTGCAATCACACCACCTTTCTGAGCGCATTTTGTGGGTCAAATGCGTCGAAACTCATAAACATGGTGTGATAGATTTTTCCTGTATTTTTGTAGATTTATTGAACCTTCAAAACGGCATGGGATTGCAAGCCAACTCAGCTGTGACATGTGCGTGACCACTGTCACACGTGTGACATTCGGGCCAGGAGGAAAAAAAAACTGCCCCAATCGCGTTTAGGAACATAAATAAGCCTTTTCTAAGAAGCCCCGACTCAAGTCACTCAAGTTGACTCGAGTCGACTTGCATTGACTCGGAGGTCGCAGCAAGTCAATCAAACAACTTGACTTAACTCGGCTCAAGTCAACTTCCGTAAGTCGACTTGAGGAGGTCAAGTCGGAAGTCGCGGCAACACTAAGTGCATACCATGAAGAAAAGTGTTCCAAAGTTCAGTATCAATGCGCGGTTGGTGTATGAGATCGCCTCCAGAGTTAGGGTATTGACCGAGGGCGGATCAGGATTTGAGGCCGTGGTACGAAGGGCGGGGGGATATACATCGCTTTGATTATCCTTCTGGCCTCTCTTGATAGTAGAACGGGAGTCTAACTCGTAGACAAGTCCCTGCTTGGCAGCCGCAGGAGCACCAGTGGCCCTAGCCTCCCGTTTGGTAGCATCAACTACAATAGCCTCTAGGTTGAAGGGACTCCCAGTGGCCTTCGCAGCACTGAAGGCATTCTGAGCCTGTAATCCAGATGAGATGCACTCCACGGTCTCGGGCATAGCTTGTGAAGAGAGTTGGCGAGAGGCAAGATGGAAATCAAAATCAACATGTCTTGTGACTGCAAAACAGTGCCAAATACACTTGAACTAGTTGAATCAGAAGAAATGGTTGCGTCAAGTATCAAATGCTGAATTTCGAGGACTGTCAAAGAAGACTCGGTTCCTCTCTGTTTCTGGTTGGTTACCCCATTGCGGGCCGGAGTCAGGCGGTTATTGTTCCTATAAAACAGCCTAACCATCGTGGTTGGTATGGTCGAGTGGTAAGTGCTTCTACACTGATTCCATGACTTATAAGCATGAGCCTCGAGGTTCGAGTCCCGCATTCGACTTCCCTTTTTGGGCTACTGCGATCCTCCGGTGAACCGCGTTTAAATAGCTCCGTTCAAACACAATAAACGGTAGATTAAACAGGTCGAGTTAAACAGCGGTTCAAACCAATTGATAAACAACGGTTCGATCCATGCGTAAACAGCTGTTCAACACTCCGCACGGTGCACAAGATCACTGTTCAACACTGGGTAGCCAGCCATGGGTGTGTCCGCTCCCCTGTCTCTGCAGGGATGAACAGAACAAAATTTAAAACCAGATTAACATTGCAAAGGCCATTAATTAAACAAGTCTAATATAGATTTCTGCTGTTCTGTGTCTATGGTGCTCATTGAAACATGACCTAAATGATCCTTCCAAGAATTGGCCCCGATCGGATGTGATATGGCACTACCAGCCCAAACTTACCATGGACCAAGTACAAATTGCGAACTTACCCAAAATGAAATAATTTTGTTGTTTGAGCTCTATGGTTAATTGCATATGAATTAGCCTGTTATTTCTAGCCTACTCACAAGTCAAACAGTGTAGTCCTGAGCGAGAAATGGGGAATTCTTTCACAAAGGGATCAAAATTTTCTAAAATTGGAAAGTTTTGATCCGCGCCTTCGGTACTGTCGTTGGCTGTAAGGTTTAGACAGGAACTTACAAATAAAGTGAATTGAGGATGAACGAGCGAAGAATGGTTTGGGTACAGCAGCTGCATGTACCCCTGGTTCAAAGTTTATTTCAACGATTCAAAGTTGCGCGCAAACTTCTCTTAGGATACCAAGCGGAACACCCAGCCCACCACCACCGCCCATTGCGCTGAGCAACATTTCGTTCTATTTCCATGTCATTTGTCTATTTTATCCTTTCATGCGGTATCTGGTTGAATCAATGTGTCCGCACTGGTTCAGAAACTGGTTTTGGACAGTGTTCCTTTTATACGCGACAGAACCGGCAGGTGGCAACCTCCGGGGGGCCTCAAGGTCAATCTTAAGCCGAGATGGTGTTCGGTTTTAGGGTTCAGCATTTATGTGATTTGAAAGTTCAAATTAAAAACCCGGATGGCGCCAAAATCTCCGGAGTTAATGTCTGTGCGTGCCCCAGGCCCCCAAGTGGGAAGGGGGAACAGAAAGGAAAATCGAAGGAAATCGAAAATGTACGCTAAGCTGTGCTATGTTCAGCTATCGGCTATTAGTTTGCAGGCAAGATGGACGATTGGAGGGACGACGCGCCTGCGCTGCCGTCAGGCTGCTGATCTCCGCTGCAAGAGCCTGTGAAGCGGCTGCAAGGCTTTCGATCGTCTCATCCTTGGGTGACAGTGGCGATTGAGAAGCTCCCTTACCCTTACCCTTACGGGCGCCCCTTTTGCGGCGCTGTTAAAAACAATGTTCGTCAGGTCAATGAAAACCATTGAAGAGGTTGAACACTGACATGGACACTGACGTAGAAAATCTGGACAAGTCGAAACGATTCTGTCTGGCCTTCTTCGCAATCCGGTTCTGCCCGGTGTGGCCGGCTGTTGTTCATGTAATAAATATATAAAGTCTGATCAACATTACGCACGATGTTTGCGGAGAATAAATGTCTTCAATCCCCTTAGACACTTGATATTTCATCCCACATTCTGAACTGGTCGGAGAAGGGGTTGACTAACTTCTAAGTTTGATAGAGAAAGAGATTGGTTGCTCACCAATTGACCCAAGTAGCTTCAACAGCATCTACGTTGGTGTGGCCGCAATGATGGCACTCCTGGGGTGCCGGACGCAAGTGCGTTCGTTGTATAATGCTCATGTCAAACTCTATCCCGGCTTTCAATTCCCCGCGAAGCCTCAAACGCGGGATAATGGCACCGGCGGTGGATACGATGCTGTAATCACCACGCTCGATATATCTGCTTCCGGCATCGGGGCGACTGCAGTATGCCCTTAAAATCCTATGGAGATCCTGCAGTGACATCAGGCCATGCCCATAGAAGACAGGGGACACACATCAAAACTCTGATAGGCGGAAAGCGGAATGGGTGTCCCAAGGGACTCCTGACATAAAAGAAGGGATCCGAAATATTACGGGGCAATATTTTGTGTATTGCCTGTTGAACTGTTTGGATGTCGGTGGCTACTCCGCGTATTCCGGATCCCATACGTGAGGTTGCGGCGGACAAATGGGTCTCGATAAGTCTGTATAACGTATAGTTAATCATTGCTGGGAGCGCGCCGTTGAAGAGAAAGACGATACGAACACGCCCAAGGTTCCAACTTCGTGTTGGATGTGTGCTTTAACATTATCGATCCGGGATCCAACATATTGAACCTGAGATCCAACCCGTCCCAGTTGTTCTCCAACATCGTGCAATTGTAGACTGTAGATGGCACGGCACAGTTATTTGGCGTAAGAAACAAATATCGGAGACCAACATGGTGATTGGACCCAACAAGCCACGGAGTGCATCACGATGCTCCGATATCTGAACTCTCCAGGAGGTTAATTCCCTTTCTTCCAATGCAACCATCCATCTCCGCCCGAGAAAGCTCTCTTGTGATTTGATTTTCTTGTGGAACTGATCCAAGAGGGAACAGCACAAACCAACTTGGTCTCTCAATCTGGTTGTAAGACTCGCGTCGGGGAGCACCGTAAGTTGAGACATGTAGTCGCATATGTGCTGCAAGGTTGAGATGAGTCTTAGACGTTCGCAAGAGCCGCCTCCCCTGCGCAGGACATCGATGATGCGCTTCGCGATCTTGGCTGCCTCCAAGATGTCGCCAAAGGATCCAAACGTGAGAGCGGCCGCTACTAGAGGCATGGCAAAGACAGTTGACAATAATGAAGAAGGTGGAAGAGCAGGAAGGACCTGGCGCTTGGCACAAGGCTTGATTGCTGTGCTCTGCTGGCATGTGGCGAAGTTTGTCACTGACTCACAAGCTGTGGTTCTACAATAGGGAACACTGCCATTTGAAGGATTCGAATTACAGCGCCGGCAGCATCGATTAATACTTAATAGTCAGATGCTGTGCCCTGTCGGGCTGAGTGCGCTCATCCTACTCTCTTTATAAAATTACGCCTGTTTGCCTGAAGCCTCTTTGCCGAACTCTCAACCAGTTCAGTTGAGGTGCCAGCGAAACCTTCTAGCTTGAGTGCTTTTAGTATTAGCAGTTTCCTTTTGCTCTTTCCGTCGATGTCAGAATCTTGCTCGATTCAAGGGGGCATCGGCATTAAAATTTCGGAGTGGGTCTGGCCTACGGCCTACGGCCGAAAAAAACTTCTGAGCATAAGTTACGGGAGAGTGGAAAAGGCTGGGAGAGATATGTTAGAGCCTCCAGTGAGTGACATACACACAGATTTGCTTTCCACTCACCTCACTAGGTGTTCAAATAGCCGAGGTTGAAAAAGAATTATCGACCCCCCGTTCGATTTTCGAATCTCGATTCCCCTTTGGCTGGAGTTTAGCCTCGGGAAGACCTCCTGCCGCGCCCACACAATTACCCCCAATCACATGCCATGCTTTGACTGCTGTCAATTGCTGTGAAATACTGGTATGTAGGTAGGTAGGTAGGATTACACGTGAAATATTTTTCCAACATCTGAGGCTTTTAAAATTCACTTGGGGTGGGGTGTTTTGCACCCCACCCACCCACCGCGCTCTTGCACCAACTTATAATTGTAACTGCAACTCAATTGCTTCACGACCCTGACCCCACTCAGGTCTACCAGGAGACCAACCTTCTACAGTTTTGAACTGAGACTGATGATTGCGAGTGCGAAGGTTGGGTCCGGTGATTCACGCAGATAATATTCACAATACTGGGAACATGCAGCACAGACAAGAAGACCCTCCTAATCGTGGTCACAAACATTGACTGTACTGAAAGGCTGTCAGACGCTCCCTTCATAAACCGACCGCGACTCGACGACTCACATATGGGTTCATTTCCTGGCAAGTGAAAGGGGCCGCACAAACTGTGGGCCCGGTGAAACCTAAAAGGATATTCGTCGGAAAGTACACAGGAACGCATGTGGAACGAACCTTGACCACCACATTGGGCCCAGTGCGCAGCTGTGCCGCCCGTGGGGGTTGAGACGGGGGTGCTGATGGTGGAGGTGGGGGGCGAAGTTGATGTGCTGACTGGCTGTGTGGTTCCTCCGACGCCGAGGACACTGACGATGCCGTTGTATGCAGCTCTGCATACCCGGTGCCGTGCTCAGTATTTCAGAATTAGTGGCACGAAGATTGAAACCTACTTGGGTTGCCAGTTTCCGTCGAAGAGCAGGCAGTTGGTGGTAGGGCGCCAGGAGTCGGGGTCACGCACACCCCAGACAGTGATAGAAACGCAGGATGAGACGGCGAGGCAAGCGTTAACGACAAGGTCGTAGTCGTTGACCGCCGCATTTGCAATGTCGAGCTCTATGTGGCATAAGATATAGCGTACAGTGTCCTTGATCGGGTACATACCAGTAATTGCAACGTCGACACCAGCGGAGGCTAGTGCGACTAATCCCCCCTGGAAACCCGATGCACCGCCCGCCTGATGTGCCAAATGGATGGTCAACATATTGTGCTGCCAATAACAGGAACCATACACTCAAGTGGGCTTGAGTGCCGATACCATCGACAAGCTTGCCATTGGCATTGATGCTCTTGACTAGCTTAACGATCCCCTGGACCTTGGCGTTGTTCGAATCGAGGTTGTAGTCGTTGATGTAAAGCTGAAGGGCGACACGATGAGGAGTGGTGGAAATTGCACAGAAGTCATGGATAGATTTACCTTGACGGAGGGATCGGCGGCGCGGGCAGCCTGGAAGGCGATTGTGAAAACATTATTCCCGAGGACTTGAGTCCAGTGGGTGCTCTAAGTTGAAATCGTTCCAACGGTGATCCCTCGAACGGAGGGAAGAAGTACCTTGATCGTTCCATCCTCGTTCTACGAAGACATTGAGTAATGCGCGCGCATGTCTACGGGACAGTACTAACAATGTGCTCATTGACTACATCGACGGCATCTGAGACTGATGGTAAGTAGTGTCTTGCAGCCGGTCTGAATAATTTGAAACCCACAGAGTTTGCCCTTGTAACGCGTCATGACCTGGGTGATATGGTTCTAGACGAAGCATTAGACCGCCGTGGCGAAATTGAGTACGGAAGTCAAACCTGGAGGACGGTGGTTAGAGTTGGGGCATCGTTAATGGCCGTAACCCAAGCGGGTAACTGAGAGGCCCAGACTAGAAGATAAGCGTCAGCAAGAAAATACAAGACGCGAAAATTAAAGTATCGTACCGAAGGTGTGGCCTCGAATTTTCTTCCCGTTGGTTACCGCCCACTATCGATCCAATTCAGCATTCACAGCACGCCGGTAGGATGAAACCCTACGTTGACAAGAAAATCGGCACCGGCGAAATTGAATACGCCTCGAGAAGCCTCGATGGTGTCCCACTACACGCGATGTGAATATGGAGAGCACTGCAGGGCAACGGAGCTCGTGCCTTCATGGAATTCTCGGGCGTCACGCCGCCGAAATCCTTGGCACTGATTGCTGCATCTTGTGATACCCTACAGAGGGATTGGTGGGTTACCCCTAGGATAGGGCAGATTGAACAAGCACGAGAGACGATTCTGGTCTGCGGCGATGCCGAAGAATACTTTCCCGTGGTTCTTGAAGAGGGTGTCGATGCTGGTCGCAGCTTGCCGCTTCTCCACAGTAGTACCGGAGACGGCGAGCGCGGCAGCTAGGAGAAGAGATGTGTTATAGAGCTTCATATTTTCCGTGGGTATGAAAGTTGCGTTGAATTCCACAACGGGGTTTATGCAAACCGACATGGTGCCTTTATAGTCACCTTATTGTCCGAGGTTGAAAACTCGCCAAGCCACGGCAGATACCAAGCGTTTCTGAAGCGCGACAAGGAGGGTGGACTGAATGGAATTGAGGTTCGAGCTGGCGCCGACAACAGACTCCGCTGACTGAACGGCCACAAATGGTGAACAGAAAGCCAAGACCAGCTGATTTGCGATCGACAGTATAGAGCCTTCGATCAAGTGTCCATCGCCAAGAAATTTTCTCAAAAGGCGCCGCTATTTGATCCCATTTCCTAAACGGCTTGCAGATGTGCAGACTGGAAATAAGTAGAAGCAATGGAGGTGGAATTCGAGACGACCAATGACCTTGAAGTGAGCGGAAAACAACAGCGACTCGGCAACCAGCCCCAGTTTTTTCTTTCTTGAGTCTTGGCAGATGAGTCCGGGATATTTCCGGCCGGCAATACCTTTCGGCAAATATGCGGAGTGAGAGCATCGTAATTCAAGATTTTGAAGGCAATTTGAACTTTTAAAGGTCGGACTCGGAAACGCAGAAGTTTCAGCTCGTGACTCCGCGTGCTGTGGCTTTCAATCACGCTCTTCAACGAATGTGCAAACGTGAATGTTGTTGAGGCCCTGAAGCTTGAAGACCGCCGAGCAAGAAAGAGCACGCGAAGACGATGTAAGTAGTGGCAAAGCTGTGGGGTATGCGTCACCGCATAGCAGCACTGCCGCTTGTCAATGCAGGAGTAATATTGGAATGAAAATTAATTTCGTTCGGAAAGAAGCACGCGCTTGGTCGCGGGTTGACGCAGTCATCGAAGAGCACGCACTTTAGTGCGCACTTCTTTAGGCCAGTTTCTGTTCACTGAAAGCCAAAGAAAAGCTGGCCTCACGTTCGGGCGATTGATTTTGCCCCCCATTGCTCCTTATGCCATTCCCTGCGATCCTTGTGATCGGTGGTCTTTTGAATTCGTGCTTTCGCGGTGTCTTCGTAGGTATTGACTCTTCCAGAGTTGGTTTGGGGAAGAACAATATTTGTTGCAAGGTGGTTCGGGCATCTCGGTCATGTTGAATTTCTATTGAAAATGTTTTTCCGCTGTGTTCAAGACCAGGAGTCTATCTATAGTCTCTGGAACTTAAAAAGCAGATTTGTGGTAGTGTCCATGTACGCGAGTCTATCTCAATGAAACTCTCAAGGCGGAGGGCTTAATACTGTGGGAGAAAATGGGAGCGATGTAAATGAGACATGTCGGAGCCGAAATTAAAATTCAGGCGTGAGCTTAAGGAACAATTAAGATCAACATGACATGACTCTCCGATGTTTCCCTTGCCTACCAGAATGCGGTAAAATTGGCCAGGAAGGGTTCCGATCGTGTGATCCGCCCGCCCGGCCTCGTTGGATTGGATTTGGGGTGAAGAATTAGGAGGTCGGAACTTAACGGCCTGGTGAAGGAGGCGGGGCACCAAGGATGGCCATTTTAAGTGGATCAATCACATCCGAAATTGAACCACTCTTTGGCGTTGTTAGAGTGATTTCTCAGACGTGTTACGTCACGTGCTCTGATGATGGCGAACATTACAACTGACAGCGAAATAGTATTCGCTAGCGCGTAAAGTCCGTGAAAATGAATCCTTGCATGGAGGTGCACTCGAGGCCGACACCCTCGCACCGGGGAAAACAACGGCAAGAGTCGGGTTTCGAGATTCAAGTGCAGGGAGGACCACCGTGCGGAGGTGCTCAAAACTCGGGTTAAAATTCCTTTATGAACCCGTCTGAAATTCCGCGTGAAAACGCTGAGAGACAGAGGATAGCTTTTTGATCGCTCCAGATAGAGATTGGGAAGATCCATGGAGACCTCGATTTTTGCTAACAAGGAAACGGAGAACGCCGACCAGAATTCGGGCGTCGCCAGGGCCGTAGCACGCCAGTGGGAGCATACGGCGACGATAGGGTCTAAAGTACGCCCCACCACGGCCTGTAGGCTTTTGGGTGCGACTGAGGGGAAGGTGGGAGCCATAAATACGGAAGACAGGATCCCTGGAGGTAGCCGTCGAATGGGTGCGAGCTGGGAGCATAGGACGTCGATATGACTGCGCAGTCTTTGTGCCACATTCCGCTCTCCTGCAGATCCAGATAGGTCCCCTAAGTGGGCCTCTGCCTCCGCTATCGCCTCCCGAATTACGGCCTGTTCCGTGGGATCGGGAAAACGATTTTGACGCAGCGAGCGAAAGTCGCGTTCGCGTTTGTCCGAAGGCGGTAGAACCCATGAAGAATCGCCGCTCATTCTGCGTTGGCAGCGAGGATCGCCTTGAAAGTCTGAGTGTGGATTTGGCGAAGAGTCAAAGTTCACAACAGGCTACAGCAAGTAACGTTAACTTTGTTGTGGGATTGAAATTCAAATAGCACTCAGGGCGAAAAAAGAAGAAATAATCGAAAATTCCCTAGGCTAAAATTCCAGGAGTGATTCTACTGCCAACGGGTCGCGAGGCAGTACGCCACTCGACTTCGAAATACAAGATTGCTCAGGTTCGGTTCAGCGTTCAAACGGGTTCGAACCTGAGCAAAATCTGGCCTTCTCGAAGAAGAAAAAAGTCGTCCATGAAGATAGTTATTGGGCGTTTCTTTATGCTTACCACGTCAGCTGCATCTAGAGTCGCCTCCGGAGCCTAAATGGCCCTTAAATCAACAAAATCCCATGGTTGAAAAATTCTGCATTGATAAATTAGACAGGAGGGTCGTGAGATCCAGGTGAAATCAAATCTGGGTCAAACCTTGGGGGGTACAGAGGCATAAATCTTCCATAGACCTACAGAAGGGAAGGTCAGAATTCACCACAAAATGTGCGACCGCGGCGTGCTTTTTTTCACACAGGTGGTCAGCGAGGTCACGACCAGGCATCCAACGGCTGCAATCCCAACATCCACTACGCGGTTCACCAGCTGCGCGTGTACGCGAGCTCCGCCTTCCCATGAGACTCGAAGATCGTCGGGCCATTCATGTGCGGCAGATGTACGGGGGCGGCGGCCTTGAGTGTCGGCACATGCACGTCGACCCAGTAATACTTGTCTTGCTGCTTGGGGGATGTCAGTTTCGACTAATATCAGGAAGGAAAGGGTAAAGTCTCACGTTCTCAATATCACTCGTTGGGCGCTGCGGCACCCGCGGCGATGAGCCGCTGGAGAGGTGATTGGAAAGTATGACGCTCGAGTCATTGTGTCGACGTCGGACGCCCTCGCGCGCATTGCCATGAACGAGTTCATATATACTAGTTCCCAGGATGCAGACGTTAGCAAGTCTCCGTGATCGAGGAAAGATTGGGCCAAAAATGAGAGATGGCCATCTTTGTGTGCTGCGGGTGAGCGCACCGTGAAGAGACAGGCCACTGAGCACGCGCTGCGGAAGAATTGTCAGCTCGCAAGTTGTGGTATGGAGGTTAATTCCCTTGCGAACACCTCAGAAGAGAGCGTATATTGCTGCACATTCATTGTCCGTCAGTATTCGTACGAAGAGAGGTAGAATATTGACACCAACAAACACACCTTGACTATAGCTACATCCTCGCCTTGCTCGGATTCCACTGCTTCTCTCTTCTCCACCTGCCCAGTGCCGGTGCAGCGCGCAGTCACGCGGTGAGACCTAAGAATTTGTCGTGGATTTGTGGAGTCAGCCCTAGGGGCTAGTGGGCCCAAGGCGCCGAGGAAACCGAGTTAAGTCGAAGCCAGGAAAAAGCGGCGTGAGTTGGGGGAAGGTCTGTGGCACAGTAAAATGGGCCATGGCTTATTGGAGTGTCAACGCGCCATTTTCTGCGCCACCAAATGCCCATTGACGCCGCGCAGTTGCAGTGCTTTCCGTCGAATTTGAGATACGGTGACTCGAGATAACGAAGAGAGAACGCCAGTGGACGGAGAACAGCGAGACGGAGGATGCACGTCGTCGCAGGAGGGAAGAGGTGTCCGGATCAAGGGCCGAGATGCCGTCAGCATTAGTGCTGGCAGGGTCCGGTTCGGAAATCGGTTCGAACCTGAACTGAACCGAGCTGAGCGCCACGTTCAGGTTCAAGGTTCGGGCAATGGCTGAACCGAACGCGGAGTTCAGGTTCGGCGTTCGGGCTTGACTAGCCAGGCTCGAACCTGAACCGGACCCCCAACCTAAATGGCCCAAAGTTGGGTTGATTTGTGCAGTTTCCGTGATTTTTGGTGCCGGTTTCGACCCTCTTTCCCTTAGATACATACTCAAGGGACCCCCAACTTGCCTTAAAGTTGGTCTACGATGACTTTGACACCTGTTGTGGTTCAATTTTGATGTGCGAAATTTTTCTACCATTGTACTTTGTGATCTACCCATGAATTCAATGAATTCAAAGGTTTAACAGCTGCTGTACGGTCCACCTACCAAGCAAGTACCCCGAAAAAATATATAGAGACACTCTCGCACCAAAATCTGCATCCCCGAGAAGCCCGATTCTCGCTCGGGTTCGAACACGTTCGAACGCCGAACCGAACTGAACGCGGGTTCAGGTTCGCGGTTCGACCAATGCCCGAACCGAACGCGAGGTTCGAGTTCAGTGTTCGGGAGAAAGTGCCCCGAACCTGAACCTTGCCAGCACTAGTCAGCATCCGGCCCGGACATAGCCGATTCCTCTTGCGTTCGGCCACCCACCACGATTTTCGCGAACGGGTCACTCGAGGGGACCCACGATCTCTCTTTCACTCTAGTCCTATTCTCCAGTTCTCTTCTCTCTGCGGTGACGTCTTCGACTGAAGTTCTCGGCCTAGGCATGCACCATGGCTCAACGACCTCTTCAAACCGCTTTCGCCTCGACTCGGAGGACTCGGAGAAACTGAATCGAATTGTTCTCCCTGAGGCCAAAAACAAACTGGGCTCAAAAATTTGCCTCTTTTTGGGACTGCCTTTGGGATTCTGCCTTTGAGAACTAAATTCTAGAGCGACACCCGAATCTGTTTTCAAACAATCAACAAACCGGCACTTTAATCTCCGTGGCTAACGAACACGGGTTTCCCCTGGGTCCACCTTGCTCAAACACGTCCATTCCCCGAATCTCGGAACCTACCCTTCACGGCAATGGTCTGCCCCCGTGATTCTTGCCTCGGAAACTCAAAACCCCATCATTGGGTCCCCATGTCTATTGTGAACAATGAATTTCGACATGATCTCGAATCGGAGTGGAGGGCGGTTTGTTCGCGTCCAAGCAAAATCTGCCTCTGAGATGCGGAAGATTGCCTCGTAATCCGGTGATGCGCTCACGGCGCGTCTGAGAGCGTGAGCTGACACAACAAACATCAAACTCAACATTCCGACGGCCATGAAACGGGGGTGCGAGTGGGTCACTCCACGTTCAGTACTCGGCTGGTAAGCCGCACAAGGAAATGTAATGGGTGCTGTGGTGGATACGGTGGCGTGAACGTCGGCGACGAAGGACAGAACGAAGGCGACGAAGGACAGGACGTAGGCGGTGGGCATCGATGGCGACGAGGGACCGAAGAGTGAAATGTGAAATACGAAAGGTGAGATGTATTGCTGGTGGGCAACAAACTGGGGAGTACAGGAAAGTAGGTGAGGTTTTATAGTAAATGAGGGAGGCAGTGCTACCGAGAAATGGGGATACATCGAAAAGGCGCCAAGTAGAAAGGCGCCGCTGAAAGGATATAATTAGAAAGCGCGCCGCGAAACGGAGGGCGCGAAACGGAGGATTGATCGGAGGACTGATGGCGGAGAGTGGCGAAAGGAGGTATTGATACAGAAACGGAGACCATGCGGTGTGGAATAGCGTGCGGAAAGGCGCTGTCGAGTTGCGGAGGCGCCATCCGAGTCGATCAACCGTGGGAAAGGCGCTCGGTAGAAAGGCGCTATATTTGTATACGCGCCCAGCGCGAGCTGGTGCGCATCACCGGTACATGATTTCAACCACCTCGGGCTTGTGTCCTGCTTGCGGTGGTTGGCCTTTTTTTCAATGCCTCGTTGAAAACAAATAAACAGAACTCCAAGTTCACAACGACGCACACGGGTGAATGCTCGAAACTGACAACACATTCACGGACTCAATAGTAAAAAATCCGATCGGGTGATTCCTCTGGAGGGCCTGAACTCGAATCGAATGAACAACTCACGAATTATTTACTTTTTGCTGAACCGTTTCTACTTTGGGGATAACCCATCACACTGCTGAGCTTTGCTTCCAAGTTACCAGTCTGCAACGACATTGTTTTTATCTGCCGCGGAGAAACGATTCCGTGGTTTCCACCATTCCTCGCTCCTCGTGTGCGCTATAGAACTGTTATCACAAAAGCCTGCGCTATTGGATTCAGTGAACAACACAGCTTGAGCCAGGCTTATCTTGAACAAAATTGTACAATGTGGGGGCGATGTATTTTGGTCCCCGTCACGCTCCTCCAGACCGATGTCGAAATGTCAAATTCATTACCTTGGACTACCTGGGCCTACATCGACTAGTCAGCTATGGTGCTACAGCCCTACATAGATCAGGCACCGACATTTGGGTGTACTGTACTATTACGACCAAAGGTTCACGCCATGTCACGCGTCACCTCAAAGGTTCACTGGTATCAAGGTTCATTGATCGGCAATCACTGGAAATTCCCATAAATGGACGCACGGCAGGCTCCGGCGGGTGCCGGCCGAGATTTTTTGACAGTTTTTACCCCTATTCCAGGCCAAAAATTGGAATGTCACCGTCACTTATGCCAAATTGGTTCAGTTCACGAGTCCCTGTCACCCGTCACCTGAACCTTTGGTCGTAATAGTACAGTATCTATGGGTTGCACACGTCACCCCATCAGAAAAAGTGTTCCCGGGTAATCGTGTTGGTCGGAGTGGCATGTAGTACTGTATTACGACCACAGGTTCACACCATGTCACTCGTCACCGCAAAGGTTCACTGGACAAGAGGTTCATTGATCGGCAATCAGCCAAAATTACCATAAATGGACGGTCAGCACGTTTCGGCACCCGCCGGCCGAGTTTTTTTTTTAAAATACAGTTTTTGCCCTTATTTGAGCGAAAATTGGAATGTCACCGTCACTACCACCAAATCGGTTCGGTACACCAAGCTCCGTCACTCGTCACCTGAACCAATGGTCATAATACTGTACTATTTCGTTCAAATCAACAGTCACGCATCACACACACGTCGAATTGTGGTCATGGTCGCATATCACTCGGGCCTCTGTCGAACCTCAGGCTTGCAGTGGTCATACAGGTCCCCAAACTGCCCAAAAAGGGCAAAAAAGACAAAAAAAAAATCAAATGCCGAAATTTTCGAGGTGTCACGCCAAAATTCGGCCCCGCCGAAATGTCGAAATGGTTGAACCTGTCACGCGTCACCCCCCCTGTTGATTTGAACGAATCATAATACAGTAGTATGGTAAACCTGGGGTCGCATATGTAGCTGCCAGATGTGATACACTACCTTGGACTACCTGGGCCTACATCGACTAACCGACAGATGGCGCTACAGCCCTACGTAAATTAGGCGCCGGCTATGACAGCCATTATAGTAATTGGTAGTATTGACAGGACCCCGGTTAATACTCTTCGAGACTAGGTCCCCAAAATCCTCAATCTGCAAACTTTTGTCCGGACGGTTTTTTTTGCCAGGGTTGCGCAATTTTTGTCCGGTTGGGACCTAGCCCATCGTAACGTGTCCGAAAACGGTAATTTCGGAGTCCCACGGCCCAAAAATTCAAAAGAATTCTCCGTCGCGCGTTTTTGCGGAGTTTTCGGCGCGCCTTTCTAGGTATGAGTAAAATGAAGGGGCTCGAAGCAATTTTCCCTTCGAAATTCACTGAAACTTAGGCGGCCGATAAGGTCAAATTTTGTCCGGTTGGAACTCAGCATTGGCCAGCGTCGCCCGTTTTTGTCCGGTTTGGACCCAGATTTAAGGTCCAAAATCTCAAAATTTTGTCCGGTTCCGGACCTGGCCTTGAAGGGTATTAACCGGAGTCCTGTTTTGACGGGCGACCACAACGTCCTAGGGTAACGACGGCAGTACGACAGCTATGTTGACTGCATTGGCCATTGCCTGGACATGACTCGTACTCGGACCCTGAAATACACGGGACAGAATCTTTTCACTTTTTCCACCACCACATTTCCCTCTCTTTCCGTCAACCTATCCAGCCCAACGACTTGGCTGGTACTGGTTATCCCGCTACTCTGTTCCCAACTCTGCCGAGCATTCGGTGTCGGTGTCTTCCCCGACGAGTCCAATGTACCGCAGTGTACCACGCTGCAGGCATCCTGGGATGCGACTGTACGCCCCGTTTCTTCGTGGACTTCCGCTAACATCCTCTCCCATCGTGAGTCACTCCGCGACTCCTTTACTCTATTACTTATATTCCTCCCAGCACCTCCACGTCCAACCCGGAAGCGCCATTAATGTCTCGAATCTGGTTGACCTCGGCGTGCTGGACACTTCGTCGACGAATTTCACGGTCGCCCTCCCCATAGGTCTCTCCTCTCAGCTTTGTGAATTCTTGTGCAGAACACTAACACTGTCTGCCAGGCCAGCAGTTCAGCTTCGCGTTTAATACCCTCGCAGACCCCTTCACGGTATATACATGTGAGTCACTCACGATTGGTGGTGCAGCCGGTAGTACTGCTCTGACTTGGTGTGGCAGCCGACCCTATGACAGTAACAGCTGGGACAGCTGATTGCCTGCCAGTGGGCGGACAGAGCCCGCCACCAATCACTTCCCAAAGGTCCACTGCCACTTCCACCCCACCGCCTACGAGCCACTCGATTTCCATGTCTAGCGGTGGCTTCGGATTAACCCCGAGTTCCCTGTCCGCCACAAAGACGTCGAGTGGCAGCTCAAAGGCCGCTTTCCCCATCGCCGCTGTCGTCGGCCCCGTATGCGCACTCGTCGTTGTAATCTTTCTTGGCCTCGCGCTCTTCTGGGCTTGGCACCGCCGCTCGGTGAAACTGATCCTCAATGGGCTTGCGGAGCCAGAGGCGCCTCCCGTGGCTGCACCAGCCCCCAACTACCCCTCCATATCCGTGCGTAATGGTGGCCAGATCACACGTACGTCGCGTACGTCGCCTCCCATTCTCAACCCTGCTCATGAATGTGTCTTTTTCCTTTTCTCTTTCTTTCAGCATTCCGAGCCTCAACTATGCCATTTGTGCTGATGACCGAAAAGCAAAGCTCTTCCGGGGTACCCGTTACGAGTGACGCCACTACTTCGATCAGCCCCAATTCGCTTCCACCAACGCCGCAGCTGCACCCAAACCGCAGCATGCACGTGCGGAGCCTGGAGGAGGAGCCGCCGGCATACGGTGGTTGACTGCCTTTTTCTTGTCAGACTTGCAATTGCATTATTTGCACGCCACCAGTTTTGGGCTAGCCTGCCACCAGTTTTCATTCCCCCACGTCAGGCGATATGTCGGTGCATTTACATGTGTGCAACACCATCTTCGCAGCAAGGACACGTAGTGCACCGCGTCCAGGCGGGTACTGTCATCATCTTATTCTCTTCAATCCATCTTACGCTTTTGTCATCGTCCCCGAGATGGGATTCTTGCCGGTTCACCACTGTCTTCTAGTTCTGCAACGACAGTTGTCGGAAAATATTTCTCATGTTTCGTCCCATTCACTGCCTTCCGGGGTCTCCTAAACTCAGCCTGAGTCTAGGGGCCTACACAGAGCTCCGCCAGGTGGGCCCTACACAGCCAGTATAGGTCAGTGTACGTCTGCGTAGGTCAGCGTGGGTGCGGCTATCTGTCTAATTAAGTAGAGGTATGCCCAGTGGACTAGACTGAGCGGGTTTATACACAAATACCCTGTTCAACGGCTTCTTATGTTGACGCCCCAACCCACCCATGAGGTCAAAAACATCAGAATTTTTCCCTGCAGCCGGAACAGTTACCTTTCTGGGCAACTCTCACCACATTGAAGAACATCTGGTCAAAATCCTCAGTCAAACCATCTCCTTAACGGTGTCAGCACCCCCAGGCAGTGACACAGACAGGTAACAGGTGGTTTGGGGTCGAACTAGGCTGAGTGCGGCTGAAAAATCGCCTCCCGAAGGGAGGAGAGCATTTTTTGGCGGTGGGTTTATACTGAGCTACATCCAGCTGAACTGAGAAAGTATAAGGCCCGAAAAGTACTGACTGACTTGATTCGTCCAACGTCGCTTGAACTGCGCATGGCCATTTAATTTGGCCCTGGATAAGCAACTGCGCGACAACGACAAATATTGCCGAGCCAACGACCCAAGCTGTAAATGAGGGCGTAGCAGGGTCCGAGTCTCTGATGAGACTAGTGTTGCCGCGACTCGTTAAGTCGGAAGTCGACTTGGCTAAGTCGACTTACGGCAACCTTCGACTTGACTTGACTTGACTTGGTCAGCCCAAGTCACTCGAAGTCACTTGAAGTCGACTCAAGTCGGTTGAGTCACACCATTGTTAATTCGGGTTCCTGGGGCTATTTCATGGATCAGAGAGTCCAGTATTCTTCCCTTTAGTACTTAGGATTTTTCTTATATTTTTAGAGATTTAATCTGTATTCAAAACTGGATGGAAACACAAACCAACGCAGGTGTGACATGTCGTGACAGATGTCACAGATGTGACACCCGGTTGGAAAAAAAATTGAAAACTGCTCCAATTGCGCCTAGTGATTAAAATATACATCTTCTACTAAACCCCCGACTCAAGTGACTCCAAGTCGACTTGCGTTGACTCGGAAGTCGCAAGGAAGTCTGCAAATAACTTGACTTGACTCGACTCAAGTCGACTTCCGGAAGTCGACTTAAAGGGGGTCAAGTCTGAGTCGCGGCAACACTAGATGAGACCAACATAAGGATGCTCAAGCAGGCAAGTGAATATCCTGGACTCCCGAGACTAGACTCGCGCAGTTAGTCGTTCCGACTTTTCTGTGAGAACGTCCTGGCGGAGGGCTTGACACTGCGGGAAAAAATGGGAGCAATGTAAATGAGGCATGTCGGAGCCGAAATTAAAATTTAGGTGTGAGCTTAAGGAACGGTTGAGATCGACACGAAGTCTATGACTACCTGGTGCTTTCCCTTGCCTGCCAGAATGCGGTGAAATCGGCCAGATATCGATCACAGCAAGGTCAAGGTCGACTGTGTGCAAGGGGGTGTCGATTCAAGAATTTTTACACACCCTCAAATTCTGACGTGGTTTATCGCGCTGATCACGAAAATCAACGTCCCGAGGTGAGGGGTGAAGTATTCGTTGAGTTAGAGAACAAAAGATTATTCCCATATCGGGACGCCGGGTGGGCGGTCCGCCACCGAACAGCCACCACGTGAAAAGGGTGTTTATTCAAAAGAACACAGAAAAATTGTGTAGCTGCTGAGGAAGGACAATTAAGTGTACTGTATGCTCACGAACCACAAAAATCATGCATTTAGGGTGTTCAGTGCTCAAGCTGTTCCAAATCCTGCTAACCTTTGACCCCGTGGGACATCAAAAACGTCCTAAAAAGGGGAATTACGGCAACGGGGGAGGGGGGGTCCGGCCAGACCTCTGAAAAAAAAGTTTCGAGGTCGGGTCCGGATTTCGCGAATCCGAATCCCCTTGACTATGTGTCCGCCCGGCTTCGTTTCGCCGCGGACGCATACGCTGCCCCGATTGCACCAAACCTTAGATTGCACCTCTTAGTAGTTATTTAACGCGGATGAGGTAGCATCGACATCCGAAATTGAACCACTCTTTGGCGTTGTTAGAGTGATTTCTCCGACGTGTTTTCACGTGCTTGGATGATGGCGAGCACTACAACTACTTAATGATTGGAAGTTGCCGACAAGCGGCGGGCACAAACAGTTTTGGTCAGCGTAATGACAAGTGGGTCACGTTTCGTGCACCGGCACGTGTCGTTTGTGCGGACATTTTTGGTCTCTAGAGCACAAAGAACTAATGTTCTGTTTGTGAACAGCGAATAGTATTCCCCAGGGATCCCGCAAGACCCGCAGAGATAAATCCTTGGATGGAGGTGCAGAGAAGCCGAGTTTAATCAGACGAGGAAAACATACCCCTTCCCAACCCACCGTTTGACGGAAATGGAAATTCCGCCCGCGCTGAAAGCGCGAAAACGGCCCATCTCGGGCGCATCAAACTCCCGCTCCCGCTCCCTAAGCTCGAGGATCACGGTTCGGAGCTGCGCTGCCCGAGACTCAAGCATCGCGAGGAGGAAGAGGTTGCCGAAGAAGTACGAGCCCGAGATAATCAGGGTTTCAAGCTCGGGGAGAACATTGTTGGCGTGGGATGGGGTAATGAGAGTCAACGCGTGGAGGACTGCGTCGGTTATTGTGTACGGGCGCAGTTTGCGCAGGTTCAGCGTCCGCAGGGCGGGGAGGAGGGGGAGGAGGGCGATGATGTCGTTCGCGTGCATCAGGATCTCCTCGAGGACGAGTGTGTGCAAGCACGCGGTGCACCCTGACCGTTGTAGGAATGATGAAAATTCCGGCTGCGACCATTGGCTGCCAACGCCCACGACACGGAGGAACACGAGTTTGGGGCTTGTGAGTGTTCGCAGTACCGCCGTGCTGGCGTGGATGGTGGAGGCGTTCGTAACGACCTCGGGACCGGTGGACTGCGTGGTGCAATAGAGGGTATCGAGCTCGGGGCAGTGGTTCGCGAGCGAAATCGCATTTCGTGAGGCGGAGAGCGATGTGAGTTGGATCAGTGGAAGCGGGGGTACCACCTCCATGGATATAAAACATTCGAGAGCGCACAGTTTGGGCGCCAGCTCGAACGCATCCGTTGTTTCCACTAGTGTGGGGGCAGTGGGATCGACTGTCTCGGTTGATCCGCGAAGGCTGAGGCTCTCGAGGTATGGCAGACGGCCTCGCAGCGAGGAAAACAACGGCAGGAGTCGGGTTTCGAAATTCAAGTGCAGGGAGGACCACCGTTCGGAGGTGCTCAAAAGTCGGGTTAAAATATCTCGATGGACTCGTCTGAAATTCCGCGTGAAAATCCTGAGAGACAGAGGATAGCTTTTTGATCGCTCCAGATAGAGATTGAGAAGATCCATGGAGACCTCGTTTTTTGCTGACAAGGAAACGGAGAATGTTGACCAGAATTCGGGCGTCGCCAAGGCCGTAGCACGCCAGTGGGAACATACGGCGACGATGGGGTCCAAAGCACGCCCCACCACGGCCTGTAGCCCTTTGGGTGCGACTGGGGGGAAGGTGGGAGCCATAAATACGGAAGACAGGATCTCTGGAGGCAGCCGTCGAATGGGTGCGAGCTGGGAGGATAGGACGTCGATATGACTCCGCAGTTTTTGTGCCACATTCCGCTCTCCCGCAGATCCATATAGGTCCCCCAGGTGGGCTTCTGCCTCCGCTATCGCCTCCCGAATTACGGCCTGTTCCGTGGGATCGGGATAACGATTTTGACGCAGGGCGACCAGGTCGTGTGGCGGCAGAACCTGTGAAGAATCACCGCTCATTTTGCGTTGGCGAGGATCGCCTTGAGAGTCTGAGGCGTGGGTCAAGTTCACAACAGGCTACAACAAGTGACGTCAATGTTGTTGTGAGATCACTCAGCACAAAAAAAAAAGAATTATCGAAAATTCTCTAGGCTACAATTCCAGGAGTGATTCCACTGCCAACGCGTCGCGCGGTACAGTCCGCCACTCGACTTCGAAATGAAAGAATACAAGACTGACAAGTAATGCTACACATACGCCACAGGTCATCGTCGCAAATGTGCGACCGCGGCGTGCTTTTTTCACACAGGCGGACAGCGAGGTCGCGACCAGGCATCCCCACCACGCCAACTGCTTTAATTCCAATAATCCCAACATCCAGTACGCAGTTCACCAACTGCGCGTGTATGCGAACTCCGCCTTCCCTTGCGACTCAAAGATCGTCGGGCCATTCATGTGAGGTAGATGTACGGGGGCGGTGGCCTTGAGTGTCGGCACATGCACGTCGACCCAGTCATATTTGTCTTGTTGCTTAGAGGCCGTCAGTTTCGCCGAATATCAGGAAGGAAGGGGAAAGGTCTCACGTTCTCGATGTCACTCGTTGGGCGCTGCGGTACCCGCGGCGATGAGCCGCTCGAGAGGTGGTTGGAAAGTACGACGCTCGAGTCGTTGTTTCGACGTCGGACGCGCTCGCGCGCGTTCATCATTGCCATGAAGGAGTTCATGTATACTAGTTCCCAAGATACAGACGTCAGTAATTCTCCATGATGGAGGAAACATTGTGAGCGTACATCGCGTCAGGAGGAACGAAAGTGCGAGGAAGATGAGGCTGTTCGGTATCATGATGAACTGTGCGCCAGAAATGAGAGCCCGCGCTATCTTTCCGTGCCGGAAGTGAACGCACCGTGAAGAGACAAGCGACTGAGAACGCGCTTGAGAAGAACTATTAGACCCATCGCGTTGCAAGTGGTAGGATGGAGGTAAGTTACCTCGTGAACACGCCACAAGAGAGCGTATATTGCTGCCCATCTTCTGTCAGTATCCCATACAAAGAGCGGAAGAAAGAATATTGACGCACCATGAGCGTCGAGATGCGCGAATTCAGTTCACTTTGCCGACCTTTGCTCTTGCGCAGGTAGAAACACATTGCGATAGAGATGATAATATCAATCAACGTCGAGGCTGCGAATGAGGCCTCGACCGCCCAGGCGATGTTCGTCGCGTCACTCCAGGTGTTGATCGTGTACCTATGTAGCGCGTGGGTCAGGAAACGAAGTAGAAAGGCGGCAAAGAACACACGTCTCGTAGGCAAGGACTGGCACCGCGAAATTATCAGTGGAAAGTCCAAAATGCTGAAGGGTGATGCATCACCTATTCCGATAGCTGCGAAATCCATTAGCATAGCAAGGAAATTTCAAGGAAGCTGGACGCACCAAATCCGCCGAGGACGACCGCCGTCTACCGAGGACTATAGTCAGCTCTATGCATCGCATGTACAACGGACGGAACGCACGACGAGATAACCCAGAATGCCATGGTGATAACCGCCAACTAGGAAGCTATTAATTCGAGGATCCGCGTGCGACGAAATGGATACGCACGCAACCAGACACGGTAGGTATAGAGACTGGCAACGTATCAGTGCATTCGCTCTAGTTTGGACGCGGACTGTCGGATCTACACACCTTTGGACAAGCAGGACGATCACAACCTGAAGTGATCCAATCAGCAAGACAACCTTCCATGCGCGCGGGTTTGTGGCATACTCACATTGATCGTAATTAACAGCTGGGTGATATGTTCAGCATCGCTTGCGACAGCGGGGGGGCACCAGAGCTCACCTTGATTGACCTGCAGAGCGAGGGTTAGTTGGACTGAACGAGCAACCGGCTAAAAGGCCGCGCACCAAAGAACCTCCCCGAGACTCTCCTGAATGCCGAAATTCACGACGCCATAGTGATAGCTTGTGAATATTGACAGCCCCAGGTGCAGGCTGTCCAATACCCTGAAGGAGGGTGAGCCACCGGAATAACAGAGGGAGAGAGGCGCGTACGCAAGGATGGCGACCTGGCAAATTCTCATTAGACGCAGGAAGGAGGGATAGCGCAACACGACGTACGGATCCCTTGTGCAAGAGGCTGTCATTCGGATAGTAGTGGTAGTAGTAGTACACCTGCAGCGTACTGACGCCGAAGAGACTGCGCGCGATGGCATGAATTACTGTCCCTGAAAAGGAGAGGGCCGACTGGACGTACATGCAGCTAGAGACGACTCCAAAAAACACTGCGCCCAAGGTATTGCTCAGCGTCGGCGCCTGCGCGGTGAAGTCGTCTGACATGGCGGGAGGAATGAAGGAGCTAAGAGCTTGTGCTCGCCCAGCCTCCAATTATAACCCCCCCGCAAACACGATCGGTGCAAGTCTTAATTCAGAATTGAATTAAGGTCCACGCGGATACGCGTGCGTCGCCGTGTGGGAAAACCACGTGAATCCTCCAGGCACATATCCGTAACCAAAACGGGCAAGATAAGATGGAAACTGCCGGCCCGGTCGCTGCCGGTCGTCGACGGAGTGCGTGTACCCGAGGTAAGAGATTGTACCCGCGGTAGAACATCGCCAGAAATGGATAGCCCGTTGTTCTCTCTCTTCTTTTGTGGAAGTTCGGCCTTGATGTGAACCGACAGCGAAACAGCCGAAGAGAAACACCGAGATTTTTAACCATGGGAATCATTTGTCGGCGAAGAACGGAATAAGTATGAGCAGTGGTCGAAGACCGGGACCGAGGCTCCCCCGTTGCAAGGCGGAGCCAAAAGTCAAAAAGTCAAAAATGACGCACCAACGAAAACGATTCCGAGTCACCAAAGCGCACGGTCCAGGGTCTTTCTTCTCAACGTCAATTCCAATATACACAGTCTCCGTCTCCGTTACGACGAATACTTGGTAAACAACGGCTGGATCGAGGGCTTGAAAATGGGGAGCGGGTGTGCCTGGGAAGATCGATGGAATATATATGAAAGAGGTTAGCGTGGTACGTGGTGTGGCGTGCGCGGCGGAAGAAAAAAACGACCGACCTCGGTGTTGAATACCACCTCTGCCGTTACGCGTCGTCAGTACCTCCATTATTTACGCATCTAGGGCGCGAAATGAAAACCGTGACGCACCATTCAGATTCAATACCTTCTCGTCCGCGAATGTGAGGAAGAGGTACTTTAGCGTCTCGCTCTGTCGTCGTGGTTAGCCGTTAGAGATAAGTAGTGCAATGCAACAGAGAGAGGACGACGCGCACCAAGAAGAACGTCTCCTGCTTATCCAAATACCTCACCGGCAGCTCGTCCACATCCAGCACAGTCGCGTACCCGCCCTCCGGCAGCCGACAGTGGCGCTCGATCGCGCTGAAGATGTCCCATGCGTACGTACGGTACCGCGGGTCGCCCGTGAGGCGGTATGCGAGGAAGACAGACTCGGAGATCTCCGGACTGCGTTCAAATCAGCGCCGGGGGAACTTGAATGAACGGCGTTCATTTGGGTGTGGTCGTACCGTAGCATATAACGCGCGTCGTATGGCGGGGTCGTGCTTTCTCTGCGCAACAGAGATGGGGTTAGTCAGTTTCAGATCGCGTCGAGGAGGGGAGAAATAATATAAAAGGTAACAACGAACGCACTTGCTGCCCTTGATATACCAATCATGCTCGCCCTTTGGATCCGCCGGCGTGCGGAAATGTACACCCTCGGGCGACAGGCCGCTGCAACCAAATCAGGGATCAGTTGAAATAACGACCGCGGAAGCACGACCGACGCACGTCGCAGTCTTCTGCGTGTCCATACACGCCTCGAGGAACGCCACGCCCGTCTCCCAATCGCGCTGCCCCGTCGCCGATAGCTCGCTCATGTGCGGCGGGCGCGACGCCGCCGTTGCGGGATCGCGCAGGTGCGCGGTGGTGGCGCCGAGCATGAGCGACCCCGCGAGGAAGCACGCGAGGTGCTCCTGCTTGGGCTGGGAGACCCAGGCGTCGGTGCTGTATGTAAGGTTGGTATACATATAGGGGAAGAAAGAAGCGGGCGCACGCTTTCCAATCGTCTTTCCCGGGGAGGGGCTGCAGCTCCGCGATATACGTGAGATGCTCGGTCGGCGTCTTCCACACCATGTAGTCGTGCACGCCCTGCATCGCGTCGGTGTACATCTGCCATTGATCAAGTGAGTAACATCTGTGCAAAAACTAATCGTGCGGGCCGCGAACCTGGAGGTACACCGGCTCTGTTCGATTCTACACCCGAGTCAGTTGCTAGTCTGATTTTTTTTTTCGACCGACGGAAACTTACAGTTTGAATATACTGTTTCCTGTATGCGTTGATATTAGTGTGTTTTCGGGAGACGAGTCAGGGACGGACGCACAATAAATACTCGTAGTACGAGTCCCCATTGCTTCCCATCCCAATTCTCGAACGGACGAACTCCCCCTTTCCGCTGCGCACGCACGCACGCACGTCAGCTATCGACCCCGGGAATTACGAACGCGGGGGGGGGGAAAATAAAACGCACTCCATGTCAATCGGCGCGAGCCCACTCGGCAAGCGCGCCTTATTCACGACCTGCATCACCTTCTCGGCCTTGTGCCAGAACGCCGTGCGGCCAGTGACCTCGGCGAGGTAGCGGAACTCGAGCTGCAGCGTCGTCGCCTCGGCGACGCTGAAACTGCCGCCGCCGCTATGTGAGCGCCCGCCGAGGTTCACAGAGCCGACGGGCAGCCCCGAGGGCGTGTCGAACACGCCCAGCATCCGGTCGCCCAGGTCCGCCGCGTGCTGCAGATACAGCTTGTCGCCCGTTAAATAATGCGCGGACAGCAGCCCGCCGAGGACGCGGATGGTGGTCTGATGACCAGAGCAGTTAAGCTGGATTCCAAAGTGCTCGAAAGGAATATGTGATGATGCGCACCTCGAATGTGCTGAAATAGCCACTATGGTCAAAGGAGAGCTCCTGCGCGACCCATTTCTTCGCGCGCTCGTACTCGGCGTCGAGCCCCATGAGGAGCATGGTGTCAAGGGCGTCGACGACGGTGTACCCGATGCCTCCGCTGTAACTGAGGTTGGAGCCGCGATGCGAGATGGGGTGGTACTCGTCCGAGCCCATTGCGTCGCGTTCTTGTTGGCGTCAATAAGTTTTGCCTTTAGAATATGGCGAATGACGAACCGTATGCAGACCACGCGTGCTGGAAGGTAATGAATACCGCCATTCGAGGAAGTATGGTTGCTGCGCACGCACCTTGAATGCATCTACCACCGCATCCCGCTTCCGCACGTCCGCAGGCAATGTATTCGGTCGTGATTCCGACCGACTGGGCGCTGGAGACCCGTCATTTGGCGGTGGGTCCTTTGGCCGTGAGGGACGCGAGGGCTTGACATAGCGACCGCCCGCAATCTTTTCGCCTTTCGTGTCCTTTTTAGAGCCATAATCCGACGGTCTGTGGTCCAAGTCCATCCAGTCTGGCGTTGGTGGAAGAGAGGACCCATAGAAGTACTGCGTTTGCCGTGTCAGTACGCGGACAAGGACCAGTTGAACCGGTTAGAGGTACCAAATGAGTGGAAATACCAGCTACGGCTAGTAAGACGAGGTATTGGATGGTTCGTCGTCGCATTGGTGAAGGGAAGAAGAGATGTCGCCGTGACGTGGAAACTCTCGGCAGCTGTTCGGCACTCGCTTCGCAACCGTTTCGGATCGAATTCCCGGTTCGAGTTGAACTTGCGGAGAGAAAAAAAAGGAACACGTCGACTGTAAAGAGCCCACCATCCATGAGTTCCATTGGAAAATTTTGAATTTTGCCTCACTCGAGTGAGGTGCTAAATTCAACATTGGCTTCCGGGTGTAAAACCTGGCGGGGAGCCGCCGGGGAAATCAGAGAGTAAATGCCAAGAAAAGCGGTCTTGTACGCCGTCCGTCGGACTCCGAAGCATTGTTTAATCGAGTCGCTAGCGGGGAGGCTGTTGGAGGGTCCAGGAAAATGGAGTCTCTTGAGGTTGAGGGGAAGATTGAGGTCTTCACGGCAAAAGAAGAAGAAAAAACTTGAGGGTTGGAATTCGAAGCAACTGAGCGCGAGTGAAGCCGAAAGCCATGCACAGATGACCGAGGACGACTTGAAGCGGGGAAGGAGAAGCGAGCTTGAGTCTAGGCTGAAGTGGGAGAAGATGGGCGTTCGAAGCAAGAGCGAAAACTGGCGGAGTCTTCGTTCCAACCGTGACTTTGTTCGCATGCGCACATTCCGAGACTGTTCCGCGCGATGGCATCCTCGGCAATCCTATCCTATCCTATCCTTGTGATGCGCTGCGGTATCGAAGGATATCCTCTTTGGAAAATCTCCACACGGCCCACGCGTCTCTACACGAGTGTATATACGCGAGTACTGAATCTACACTGCCGCACTTCTATCTCGCAGAAATGGGTTTGCAGATGACATTCCGCTCACCAAGCGGCGATGCATATCGAGACGGTGAAAATTCACGGACATGGTTGCCCGTGGCAGAGGCGAGGGCGGGGAGGGTCAGGATAGGTTGGAGCCAGAGACAGACTAGTTTTATTGCACATGAGTTTTAGGGCCACACACCAATATCTGGAACCTAATGGCTTGCATCTTTTTAGATTTTCTTGGAGGTTACGTTACCACTTCAGCCTGAAATTCAACCACAACTGAGGATTCTGAACCACATGTTGAATTTTTAGGCCTCAGAGGCCCATTTTGCGAGGACAGACTGTAGGAATGAGGAGCTCTATGTGGGAGAAAAATGGAATTTTGAATCACCTTGTACGCCAGGTCTCGGGCGGCTAAGTATTACCCTAGCGAGGCTCACTTGTGATGGCCGGAGAGAAATCCTTTCTTGACGCACTGCACCCACCTGCCTGCCCCTGGTTGCCGTTCACTCGCACGCACACTATCGCAGCTATTAGATTCATAATTTTCCCGGCGACTCAGTCCACAGCTACCGGGCGGCAAAAATGCCAACATGCAGCCTGATCATGAGCTAATGCGGCCACAAATCTAAACTGAGCTATATTCGATGAACAGTACCTACTGACCTCAAACCTCGTATCCCCCCGCCGATGAACCAACAGCAGCGCCGGCCCGAAGGAATTTCCAGTCCTAATCTCCTCGGCACAATTTCGGCATCGATCCGGAATCTCTGAGCAGACGTGGGACGACCAGGCCTGGCATAAAGAGATTCTGGCCTCGTTCGTTTGTTGCGAGGGTTGACCGGCCGAAACTGCACAAGCGATGAATCGCACTGAAGGTACATACTGTGAGAGATCCCCGCGGCCTGTGTCGGCATCGCGGCTCTGGGCGTTGCCGGGGTGCAAGCGCTCCGGCTCCGCTACGATCACTCCGGCTTCGCTACGATCACTCCGGCTTCGCTACGATCACTCCGGATTCGGTGCGATGATTCTGGCTCGCTCGGCTTCACTGCGGATCACCGCGGCTTGCATAGGGATGGCTTGCGGTTTGCCTGCGACGACTGCGAGCACTGCGCCCGCGGTCAATTTATGCGCTTCCGTTTGTACAGTCATGCAGGCGCAGTCGGATAAAGCGTCATATTTCATGATTTTCCGAACTAGTCAGCCTCTAAGTTCGTCGGTAACCAGTATCGTTGTAAGTAATTGCGGTCTGAGTTAGAGGGATAGACATGAATGAACTGTCGGCTGAGAATGAGCCCCTCTTTCGTTCGGAAAGACTTAGGATCAAAAACAGATGGATAATTCAAATTCAACAATCGGTATCATCCTGAGGCGTCGGTCACCCTGACTCGGATGTTTGCACTCGGATGTTTGCACTGGAAGGTCTGGGTGCAACGCGAGAGTCGCGGGCGAGCTGTGCCAATCAAGGGATCAGCGTGTTCGTTATACTTCATTCGTGAGAATTAACCGTGTTGATAGTGTGTTGCTGTGTGTTGGTGTTGCAATAGCCCCACAAGATCTACGCCTATGTAACCCAATCAGAAGCCTTCCAAAGTCCTTTTGTGATACGCGACGATCTTCGTGGAGCTTTGAATAGCTGCCGATGCCACTGACTTGGTCTTGCCACACCTGCTGCGGGAGTTTACACCACGCTTTTTTTATTTATTCTGCCCATTTTCGTCGGTTTATGGCAGTGGTATACGCGCCAACTGGTCAGAAGACAACTTGAAAATGACAGCAACCGCCGAGGAATTTGCCGCATCAATGTCATGGTTCCCATCAGGCTATTTATTGCGTCTTGATTTCGCAGTGATTTCGCCTGCGCGCGCATCATATTACGGCTTCAAAAGAAGGGAGTAAGAAATGGAGCTTAATGCAGCCCCCGATTCTGCCCACCACATCGCGTGCTCGCCCATGGACGCCGCCGCCGCCGCCCAAGCGCTCCACGACGCTATCGTTGGACTCGAGAACGTGGTCATTACTCGTTATATCAGCGGTAAGTTACTCAGTCGTTCCGACTTGGCTTGAATGCTCAGTGAATTTTTCCACAGCGGCTGGCTTTGTGGTCCGTTGTCCAGATCTGCACTTCATTCGAATTAAATCTCCTGAAAACTCAGGTCCTGTTGTATGACCACCTCTTAACGCTGGACGACGAGGTGCAATACGTTTGGGCGGCGCCAAATACGACCGCGAAAATCTTATTCCTGGTTTTGCGGTATATGGTCCCGATTTTCCTTACTGCCACGACTGTCAGTACGTATAGTTTCTTCTCCTAGTTGGACCTTCCGCTCATGTCCTCAAGCACGCAGTGGTTTGCCCGTGATTCCAATGAGTGATATTGTATGTCCCATTTCCCCGCATTTTAGGCTCAACTTACACTCGACGGATAGGCGTAAGCCATGGTCTAATTATCTCCGCAAGTTCAGGCTCAGTCCAGAAACCGCAGCTGCAAAATATGGATCTCATCTACTGTATAGCTCCTCGATCCTCTCCCTTTTCTCGTTGCGCTGACGTAGACTCAGACATATGCTGGGTGGTTATCAATTGTCATATCCAACTTACTGGTGCTCCTGCGCATATGGACGACGCTCCCGCGAGGACACCGCTTCATCATTTGGTCGATGTACTTCTTCGTCGTTATGCAGCTCATGAGTCTCGGTGTCACCACTTGGGTCATAACAAACATGATCCGTATGTAAATTTCAGCCAGTTTCACCCAGCGACTTATCGTCACCTCTTCCCAGCTGTACTAGTCTTCGAACCGCTCGTTGGACTTTGTACCTTCAACGAGAAGCCAAATGTAGTGGGGTTGTGGCTCCCTGGGGTATGTCCAACGTTGAATTGGCTTAGGTTTAATAACTTTCTCCTCATTCAGCTTGCATTCGAAGTCGTCGTGTTCGGCACTGTGTGCTGGAATGTACTTGATCGTCCTAGATCAGTCGGGATCGACTCGCAGGAAGGCAAGATTACTCGTGTCCTCGCCCGCGACGGCGTGCTTTATTTTGTCGTGCGTACTTTCCCTCGATTTGATTCTCCCGTTCTAAAAAAAACTGTAGGTTATATCGGGTGAGTTGGATGATCGATCGTACAGCTGACCGTGCTCACGCGCGCTCAAGGACTTCGCGTTGCCAATACGGTGATCGCAATCGTCGCCCCCATCTCGTCGCTCTTTATTATAGTCTTGTGCGTTTCTCTTCTACCCACCAGAGTATCAGTACTCACTAGCGCTCACCTAGTTTTATTTGGGCGGGTACAACTGTGACGACAAGCAGGCTGATCATAAATTCCCGTCGCGAGGCGGGTGAGCGCGAGAAAATGGCTCAACTGGAGGAGCTCGTTGTGTACAATGCGTATTGAAGGCGGATATGGTGGGGTGGATCGATCTGAATGTAGCTGGGTTTGCATCTTGTGTTCGGAGCTTGTACTAGGAATCCCAAACACGACTTTCGCGATTCATATTGTCGGTACACGAGCGAGTATTGTTGTAGCGTCTGCTATATTGTCGGTCCCTCTGACGCCTAATCGTTTCTCGCAAGTTCTGAGACCTATACTTCTGAACCGCAGCATCGGCCTTGAAGTCGATATGGCCACAATTTTGGCACCTTTCGTGACTGGATCTGTGAGTGCCAAAATCTCCCACCAGTGTACTTGGTGATCTATGCGCAATTGCAGGGTTTGAGACGCGCTTTGAACCCTACTTACCAAGTCAGTACACAAACACAATACATACGACTCCGAGATGCCTGATCTTTGTATAGGTTCGAACGCGTCCGAACGTCGAACCGAACCTGGCGGGTTCAGGTCCGCGGTTCAGCGCAGACCTTTTTCCAGCATTGACCTGAGCAAGTGCCTGAACCGAACGCCGCGTTCGGAGGAAAGTACCAAACCGAACCTTCCAGCACTATAATGGCCCCGACGAATCTCAAAGGCAACAGAAACAATTCATAAGACTCCAGAGCAACTCCAGAGTTCAAGCTCTGGGTGGACCAGATCCACTGAGCTGATCGCGCTAAACAACGATTTTGCTAATCTGTATTCGAACTTGCAATCTCCCGAGTGCGTCCAATGCTACCCTCCATAAAACCCCGGTCTGTGGAGGGCGCCTCACCCCAGCCATGATACCCGTTAGTTGGACGGCTCTGCTTTGCTTTAACCGTCTTTACGCCTGAACGCCTGAGGGGCAGTCCCCCATGGCATGGCGCGCACGGCAAGCGCATTCCCGGGCCATGGCAATGGCGTGTCTTCCGACTGGCGAAAAATGGCGGGAAGAGTTCGACTAGGAGCGGATTGAGGATTGGGGTGACGCAGGATGAGTCTGGCTGGAAGAACAGGAGGCGTTGGAGGCTGGGGCAGAGGATGAGAGCGTCCCAGATTTTGCTGACGCGCGGCGCGGTAACGAGAAGATCGCGAATCGGGAGGTGGGAGAGGATTTGTTCGAGGAGCTCTGGAGTAAAGATTACGTCTTCCTGCGCTGTGGCATGGCAGAAGTGCGAGATCGTGGTGGTAAAGGGCAGGAGGGTGTTTCAGGTGAAACCCCTATCAGCTCCTGAATATCGGCTGATGTACTGGGAGAAACTCAGGGTTAAAATTCTTCATAACGTTAGACTACTAAGTAGTTAACGCCGAGCCTGGCCAAATTCTAGTGGACCTGGAGGCCCTGGGAGTCGTAAATTGAGACGTCGAAGCACCCTGCATGTTTGGCCTCCAAATTTGAGGGGAATTTGGTTTGCGAGGATGCAACTCGCGAGACTTCGAAAATCAGGACCACTTCGAAATGAAAGCAGCAGATGATTCGCCGAATTTTCCTGGCGGCCGCTAGCACAGAGCATGGGTTTGATCGGCGCGTAGTCGTGCAAGCGTCCCAGGCCAAGATTATCACAGAGAAGTTGGCGTGAGGGACGGGAATCTCCGCTCGCGGCTTGCAAAAAGACCGCAGCCAAACTCACTGCGTTTTCAGCAAAAACTCCCCGGGCGGGCGAGACTCGAGAGATATGTTGTTGCTCAAGTGTAGCCCGCTGGCGAGATTAAATGCTGGGGTGGCCACGCTTGCGCATACAAAAGCCGCATTTTAGCCCGAAAATGGGTGATCCGTCCCCGCCTTGCCCGGGATTATCTCGAGCCTCCGGGAATAGCCTGGATGGTGTTTCATTGGCTCGAGGTTTTGCTTTACTTTGGCCGACCTAGGGATATTGCAGAAGCACGAACTTGGCGCTTTCAGTCTGGTCTGTTGGCGTTACTCGGGCGAACCAAGTGGCCGGTCTGGGCAACTGGGCCAAAATACAACGCCGGAGTGTCGCAACCGGGCCAGATCAATAGCCCGACTTTAGCCCAACTCGGGCTATTTGATTAACTTATTTAACCGACGTTTGTTAGCGGCAAGTCGGTGTTTCTCTCTTTCTCTCTCCTGCTCCTCCCTCCATCCTCAAAGTTGTTTGCCAAGTCCCCGCCAACCCCACTCTAGCCAACAAAGCAGTGGCCCCTCCCACATCTTCCCACAAAACAACTTGTCGCTCAGCGGTCCTCGCAAGTCTAATACTAGTACGCAAAAGAGCGCCGTCAACGCCTTCAAGTTCAAGTTTCTTTTCTTCCTTCAAACCTTGCTCCAAGTTCTGGTGGTTGTGGCCTACTGCGGTATCGATCTCAAGTTCTGGGGGGAGGTCAGTTATCATTTTATTTTAAGTAGTCAAAGCAGGTTAAATGTGTCCACCTGCGTCGTCCATCTTGAATACATCATTGCTTTCCCTCTCTCCTTATTATTATTTTGAAATGAAAAAACAAAATTTGATAAAAAACCGAACAATAAGTAGCGGCGGAAACCCCGAACCGAATAAATTAGCCCGAGTGTAGCCCAAGTGTAGCCACCCTTCCCTGACCATGTGCTCGAGAATAGCTCTCGGGCTGATCAGAGTATCTTGAGTTTGGCACCCAGGCCGAAGTCAAAAGCCAGACTTAATCCGTCCAACCGATTGTGATAGCCCAAAGGGGCTTAAGTCGGGATTACCGAGTAGCCCAACGCGGGCTAATGTTGCTCGATATGACGACCCACGAGTATAGCCCGAGGCCCGGCTATCTACTAATCCCGAATTAAGCCTTCCGAGCGATCACTTAGTCTCAACTTTCGCCACACTGGACTTTTTGCTAAAAACGCAGTGACTGCAGCAGAATGATTCGGAACCGGCGACAACCCCTGGCATGTCATGAAACCCCAGAGGAGACCAAATGCAAGAACGAGGTCACAGGTGAAGCAAGCGGCTAATCTCGGCTAATCGGCCCGATGTATTTGCTGATGCGTGCAGGAACACTGCCACACGTCAACTCGAAACTCTCGTCTTGCTCTCATCCAAGGGGGCCCAAAGATAAGCGATTACCATATGGGGTAGAGGGGGGGAGGGGTCGAGGGTCCGCTGGAAAAAAAAATGTATGCAATTTTATTTTGCCCAGGAAGGTCTGCTGGGGAGTTGAGGATCCCAAAGCAGGACCTCAAACACAATTTCCAACTATAAGCACCCCATTGGAGGCCTCTCACTCAATCCATTAGCAAGGCCAGGTCACCGCGGTCCGTTTTGAACCCAACAACCGTGCGAATGTCAAGTTTGAGGGTGTTGACAAGGGGTGTCGAAAACCGGAATTGCGGACCACGACTACCCACTGGTGGGAGTTGATCAGGTGTTCGGGGTCCTGAGAAATCAGTTTTGACACCGATTTTGAGGAACTTTTTTATATCTCATTCATTTCAAGTGGTTTGACTGGTTTTGAGACACGGGATGTATAGGGTCCTAGTTATTGACGACCAATATCGCAATACTTCAACCAATTGAGTCCATAGTCGATGAGCAGTGTGCCGCCGAACATCGAGAGAGAGTTGATCCGGCTGTCAATCATTGTCAAACATGTGCACAGAACGCGTCATGCTTTCAGTCGCGTCGATGGGGAATTAAGACGACTTGCCTCCCTCAAGCCCTCCACCTCCGCTTGATACTCCTCCACTCTCTCCCTTCTCCCGACACCGTGACTTCACGTCCGGCTCCGGATTTCTCTTCGGCGATGGGTTTGACTTTAGGCCGCCCGCTGGGCTTGACTTCGAGTCGCCCGGTGCATTCAACTTCGCATCGAACACCCCGGCCTCTCAATTGACTAACCCAGATTGGTTTAACCCGCTTGCGAGCACTCTTGCGCCGCCAGCCCGTCGCGCGGACAAGCGGGTTTCGGACAACGCCGAAGCCGGCCCTTCCACTCGAAGGAGGGCTTAACACATTTCTCTACTCATATTCTATAGTTCACAACACATTATCCTCACCATAATTGCCACAGTTACCCTTATTACCTCTTGTAGATTCATTTAACTACATGTACTTCGAGACTTCACTTGCAGCTTGCTCGCTGCTGAATTTTATTGCCAATAGCTCACTCAAATATCATGGTTTTCCAGCACAAAAAATTAAGGTGAGATACAATGACTACATGTGAAATATTACAGTCGTTCGGGGTTCAACTCCTTGCGCGTTGCAGAAAACAAAGACTGGTTGAATTCTGGCGGTTGCGTGATGTCGTGCGGATCACCGGACCGGGTGATAGCCGACTGGTGGTGGTGGGTCTGGTATCTGGGGTCCTGACAGGTAAGTTTCGGGTAGTCGTGGTCTGGAAGTTTTGAGACAGACACCCCTTGGGTGTTGATGGTTCAATGAGAGCTTCTGATTAGATGTACCGCTATTATTGTACTCTCAAATCACTGCTGCGACCACTCTCTACTGCCAAAATGTCACAGATCGAAACTCTCCAGCTCGGATGTCTTTCTCAAAAAGGGAATTTGATGGCATCACCGTTACGTAGGGGGGGAGGGGTAGGCTGAAAGTCCTGAAAAAATAAAAATGTAGGTGATATCGTTTTTTCTTATCTTTGGGCCCCCTTGCTCTCATCGGCATATTGCGTTCTGACTTGGTTCTGCCACACTCTCAAACCCTGGCCTTGACTCCTGTATATGTTCTCATAGGACCCAATCCTGCAAGCTCAAGAACCCACCGACTCGCCAATTTCAAGTCTTTGGTCGTCGTTTGATTAAATGATTTACAGCAACTTGAAAGATTCGCCGAGTCCGATGGACGAGTAGAAATCAAGTCGAAGCCACAGGAAAGTCTTGAGTCAATGCAGACCTCACCGATGGGAAACGTTGTTCCGCGGATCTCCGACATCACCCCCGGTCGTTGAACTTGTTCACCTCAAAAAATTTGTGTCCAAGATTCTGTTGAGCAGCTGGCAAGACACAAGACAGTTAACGTCGATGCTTGGATGACGCACTTGGTTATAATAGTCAATGACGCTGAAAAACGCCGAGATATTTGTGCATCTTTTGCCGCGCTCTATCTCCCCGAATGACAAGCAACAAGGAGGCCGTTCCGTTTTAACAGCCGGCGAGAAGTTCTCCAGTGATAACCATGTTTATGCATCTACTCACAGCTAATCCTCTTGCGTTGGGCGACTGCTGCTTTGCTTCGGGCCTCGATATCGACGACACGAGGGACGTGCAATGCAATACAAAAATATATTCTGGCTATTCATCATGTCAAGCCGTCAAGATACTCCACAGATATTCTCTCACCTACCCTTCTGGATCATCATACGGCCTCAAGGATGAGCGCGCAATTGAATCCTCCGTTCCGTGAACGTTTCCTCCATCTTCAGCCACTGTCTCCTGTCAGCTAACGACTCCACTACTCCACACCTTCGCGCTCGTTCCTGGTCTAAAACGAACACCTTCCGTCCTGGAACCGCGGGAACTTACATTCGGTCCTCCTATAAGAGTTTGCCATGCCCACCTCCATTCTGCACTCGAACACATCCCTCGTCGTTCAAGCTCCAGATACTCAAAGATGTTCTCCAAGCTCTCCGTTGTCGTCACCGCTACCCTCCTCGTAGGCCGCCGCTCTCAATTCACTTACACTCAGCATACTGACTCATCGGACAGACCCTTGCTGCCGCCATCCCTAACGGGACCCCCCCGCCGCCGGTGACTCCCCCCACCTCCAACCAGTGCTGTTCGAGCGTCGTCCCCGCCAGCAACGGTGCTGCGTCCCTGGTCGCTGCCATCCTTGGGCTCGACCTTTCCGGCATCCTCGTCGATGTCGGCCTCAGCTGCTCCCCCATCACCGTCATCGGAAACAACTGCGGTGGCACCACCGTTACCTGCGACGCGCCCGAGGCGGAGTGGGGTGCGTAATTGTTTCGTTCTGTAATGTTTTGCGTGTGAACTGAAAACCAACCTGTTTAGGCGGCCTCATCGCCATCAACTGCATTCCCATTACTCTCTGAGTAGTTCGGGACACAAGGGCTGCTGTTGGAGATTGCTACGATTTTGCTACAAACGGTTTCAGTGTATATTCTTCGTCGGAAGGCTCTAGTTCGTGTTAAATGTCGCGAATGTAACCCATTTGTTATCTGGTTTTCCTGAAATTGCGCCTTAAGTGATCAGGTGACGACGAACGAGCTTCTGACGCGGCAAATGCGCCACTCCAATATTTCGGAGGTTGAGCGCTGAGTTCCAGTGATGGAGCGCTTCACAGCAAATCGTTTGGGATGACTTAAATATTAACCGCGGGCGGGGCTGTTCGAGTCAACCCTGGCGCATTACGCGTTTGATCAGAGGAAGCAGTTTCCAAATGCTTGGAGGTTGAAATCACACACACCAGCATCACCTCGTCCAAGTGGCATGCGATTGAGCGTCACAGATTCCAAAAGGATTTGCCCGGAGCTGAAACCGTGCACACGGTACACTTTGGGTGGTGCTTTTATGTGCAACTTTGCGCCAGTGAGTGATATTCGGGACCACATCGAACCGTGTCCACAAGTTTTGTGCCTATCAAACACCACAGACAAAAAAGGACTCTTTTCGACCCCTCGTCAGAGACAATCAAGCATTCCAGAACATCGACATCGTTCGAGAATCGAAACGCGTCCCGGACTCAACCTCGAAGTCCCCTCCTGCCGTCCGCGCCACAGTGCAGACCATTTCCTTCCGCTTCGAGTTTGCCCTTGGAAACCCGTACTCGTAAGCGACAGGCAAGTCGGTGCACGTCGCAACGACGGCACGCTGCAGTGTCGGGCATGCCGTCAGTATCGCTGAAATGAAAGCCTGCAGACTCGCAGACTGATCGAGCTGGTAGATGTGCCCGAGCCCGAGCGCGGGGTCGTCGAACGCGGTGATACGCTGGCAGTACATGACGAAGGACTGCAGCCGCGTGAGCTTGGCCAGCGCGCTCACCGGGGAGGCCTCAGAGAAGAGGTCTGTCGCCTGTGCGCGGGTCAGCGGCCACGAATAGTATACAAGGAGTCAACACACCTGCGCGTATAGATCGACTTCGTTAATCCCGAGATGCAAGAGGTTCGGGATCGTGTAGACAATTTTGGTGATTATCGATGCAGTCGAAACTCCGTGGGTAACGTGATGCCGTAGGAGATTCAACGTCGTCAGCGACGCGGAGTACCTCCCCAAGACCGAGATTTCGCCCAAATCGTGCGTCCACTGCACCTGGATGCGCTGCAATGCACGATTGATTGGCAAGGCGTGCACATGGCCGACTTCGAGGGCCACCAGGTGCAGGAGCTGATCATCGAAGACGGGGAAATGTGTGGTGCAGTGGGGAAGCGCAAGGACGCGGATTTCTGATTGGGGTGTCCAGAACTGGGAGAGGAACGAAATTTTGAAGTCGGAGTTGAAGAATTTCGTCAGGCGAAACGGTCCCTTGGTGATGATCCAGCTTTGGATCTAATTTGCCAGGGATTCGCCACATCCAGGATGGTTATTGGGGCTCCTGTGGTATATCGACAACTCCTTAATGTTCGGACACTTGTTCAGTGCACGCGTTAGCTTGGTCGCATCCTCGGAAAATGAGATGCCGGTCGGAAGAGCCAGTGATAGAATACGGACTCGTTCCGCCAGCTGCGGTCGGCGGGTAACGGCCAGACACCATGACAGCAGCGCCTGAGGAGCGATGCGGCTGAGATCTACCTCGCGGTAAATAATTCGCTGGGCTTGGTCTCCGAAGAGCCGCGCAGTTCTGCACAAGGTAACGAGGTCCTTTCGATCCAGGTCCTCGCATATCTTGGCGCAGATCTCTGCGGGGAGGGACAGAGCGGCACGTCGACGGCGCCTGGGCGGCATGGGACTGGTCTGTGGATGTAACGTAACAAGAGAAAAGCGACAATCAACGATCATTGATCGGGAGTGTGGGCCGGAGGCGGGCCGCGAATCCAACCTGCCAATTCAACTTGAATTCACCCCAATGCAGCCCTTTTTCCAACGGCCTGAGATGTATAAATTGTCGAGGTGATGAGCGCTACAAATACAGTTCCAGCAGTTCTACATCCCCACGATTGTGGATTGAATAGCCTGCGTGGCTTGGGGTGATCTCGGCGTAACCGTGCACTTGAAAGGGAGGGGGGAGCTATTCGGATTCCAGGCCCGCTTCGTCAGAGTTATAGTTGTGATTTTGAAGCAATACGCACAATATCAGTGCAGGCTCATATTCGTAGGAAGGCTCGATCTCATTCCCATCATCGTCGAGCGCTTTGCTAATGTTGAAGGCGGACAGGATCGATGCCATGGTGATCCAGAGGGAGGCCGTGGCCAGGTGGAGACCCGGACACGCCCTACTTTCAATGAGATAAGTACAATTGCGGTGAACACCAGTACCGACCTTCGCCCAAATCCAAACACGACCGTTTCGGGATCTCTGATCGCTGGGTTCAGCTTGCCGTCGAGCAGAAACCGTTCCGGTTTGAATGAATTCGGCTCAGGATACACAGTCTCATCGTGCATCAGTGCCCTAGTAAAGCATTGATAAGTCGGAACCACCCGTGGGGACGACGACGAACCACACGTTGCCGATCACCACAGAACCCGCCGGAATTCGATACCCTTTGTACTCATCTTCAATTCCGAGGTAGTGTGGAATGGCTGATCATTTTAAATTCGCCAGCTCGTAAACGAAGGCAGCGACTCGCCTATTGGGGCAACATTGCTCCATCTAAGGACCTCCTTCAAAAGCGCAGAAACATAGGGCAAATCTACTTGATCTGCGAAATCCGGGAGGTGTCCCACGCCAACGACAGAGTCGATTTCGGCCTGCGCCATTTTTTGAGCCTCCGGATTAGCGAGCATCGCCAATGCAAAGGTCCCGAGGGCGGAAACTGTGGTGTCCGCCCCACCGGAATACATGTTGGCGGCGCTCGTTTTGACCGTCTCTTCCCGTTCCGGCTGTGTAGTATTCACTGAGTCGTCCGACGCGCCAAGATTCAAAGACGTAAACGATGCGGGGGCAGTTCCCATTTCCTGAGAATTTATTAGCAGAGGTTCACGGTGCTTAACTGGCAAGCGTGGGCGCACAATCTGTCGTTTAGTCTCGGCAAAGGGCTTCTCGAGGAGATCCAGTGAGATCTTCCTCCATTGTTTCGCTTTACGCTGGAATCCCGCACCTGGCATCCAGTCTGGTACGTATTTTAACGCGGGGATCGTATCCTGGGTGACCATATCGGACAGCTCTGCCGAATAATTCAATGTACACTCACGACCATGAAAGCCCCGGGAATGATCGCAATCGAAAAGGCATGCATCACCTCTTTCGCGAGTTTGATCCAGGGATCATCCGTCGACAGGACTTTTATACCGTAGGTAACATCGAGTATGAGGGCGCCAGCCATACTAGCACAAGAGGTAAGGTAAAGGGGGCAATGCAATGAAAACACTGACTGTCTAAATTGTGCCATTATGTCTCGTTGGGGATCCTGAAGCATTCGACGAAGCAACTCATGTGCTGCCGCACGTTCTTGCGGGTAAAACTGCTTCCCTGCACCGACACTGAAGGTCTCGTGGAACAATCTGCGGTTGGCGCGCCTGGAATGCTTTAGATATCAAAGCTACCCTCAGATATCCGGACCTACCATCGATCGCCTGGGTCGAAGTTAAACATCAACTAGTGCGGTGGCAGGAATTGTAGTTGCCTACCGTATTTCATCACGCCTGCATTAAAGAACGTCAACGGCTGTAATTTGCGGTGGGTTGAGATTACATACCTAAACCGAAATCCCAACCCATCAACTCTGCGAGCATCACGGCCCGCGGTCTTATGTGGCAGTTCATAGAGTGAGCCAAAAAGTGCAAGGAACCCCCTACCGGTCTGAGTACAGCGAGCTCCGTTTTTCGAACAGATCTTTAACCGTTTCCATGGAGGATATGACAACAATCGAGGTCCCCGCAGCATCCAGGTGAATAATGTCCGAATCTACATGCGGTTAAGGATTGCGAAGGCTCGGCATTGAACGGAACGAACTGAATTGTCCACTCCACTCAATATACTTGTCCCACTGCCGTCCGGTGGGGATTTGGAATAGATTACCCACCAAGGGCCATTTAGCGGGGCCAGGGGGCAGAGGAAGCCTCGAGACATTGCGTCTTCGTTTCACGGCAACGGCAGAGAACAGGACGCAGAATAAAACGAGAGCCCAAGTTGAGCTGTCAAGACCGAGTGAAGGAAACATGTAGCGGTTCGTGTTGCCATCGGATGTCCTGTCGCCTATTTATGAGAATCCAGTAGGGCCAAGTATGTAACGGCGTGTCGGCCACTAACCCAGACTGGACCTGATGAAACGATAAGAATAGGGTTCACCTTAGAATATAAGCATCAGAAGTGGCCGCCGACATTTATCCACCGAAAATCGCGGGATTCGGCGGGAACGCGGGGTTCATAATCTAGCGCGGCGTGAAGTAGACTCTAGGAGCGGCGTTTTCTGAGATCAGGACAGTGGCGTCGCCTGCGAGTCGTAACACGCAATCCCCGCGGACCATACCTTTACTGGGTGAGGCGGCCAATGGACTAAACCGAGATGAAGATTCAGATAGACGTCGAGCTGACGGATGGATCCCGGAGCGTAGCGCTCGGCGTTTGCCACTGCAGAGGAGTGGAGATCCCGGGATTGGATGAGGACTCGGGCCCGGGGTGTCGGGCATAGTCAATTGGTGGAGATGAACTACAATCGAGAAGAAGGTCCTGAACCAAGTCCTGAACTCCTTGCACGTCAGTGACGTCACGTACCGCCCGGCTTGGGCAGCAGCGGTGAGTTCGACTGTAGGAGAGTTCGACCCAGGGTGGAATCGCCGCCCATCCAGCCGGTGAGGGCAAGGTGAGGGTTCCGTGAGGGCGGAAAGCACGGATCGGCTTTATCGGCCGTTCGTGGTGCGCGTCGGAAATTGACCCGGTACGGGCCGGCGGATTCGGGCCGAGATTTTAGTTCAATGTTTTTTTTACAGCGCGAAAATTCCGCTAATCTCGGCTCCAGATGTTCGGATGGTGAGATGGCAGCGAGGCAGAAAGATCAGAGAAAACAGCAGCCAGATCACCACCCGAACATCTGGTGCAGTTGGATAGGAAAGGATGCGCTCGGTGACAACCGTAACGCACGTCACACTGTGTGTTTTGCGCAAGAGCGTAAGTTCACTGAAGGCTGGAGTGTTCTAGAAATTGAGAAATATTATAGGGAGCTGGAAATCGATGCAGAATCGATTTCGCGTGGGAAAATTAGTGCTTCCGCGTTGCCCAAGGTTGGAATGCGCGGTTTTCCGTCAAAAATCCTAGGAAATTGGGTTCTGCGGACATTGGAAGGCAGAAGGACGCGTAAATGTAGCATCAAAATAGTTTTAACACTAGAATACCTCATTCGCATCTTTCTGACGCCCAACAGCGCGTTTCACATCGCGTAGGCAGCTCTTGTTCGGTGAACACCGACTCAAAAAGAGTCTACCAGGCGGGGATTTGTCTTGAAATTAGTTCTCAGGGATGTTGTCCGATACATTGAACATTATTTACACTTGAAAGAACCACCTAGTGTCCTAATTGGGTCCAAATATCCAGAAATTGGACCCATATTAGACTGCACCATACGGCACTATTGAAGGCATTGATATTGTTCTGAAGAGAGGAAACCCCTTTGAAAGGTCTTGAGAGGGTCTCCACAAAGTTTCAGAACTATGTACCCAAGGGGGGACGAGAATGACGAAGGTTTTCGAGAAGAGGATGGAAGCGTGACATGATCGCACCCTTACCGACCAAACTGCACCAGACCTTCTAGGGCAGTGCTCCCCAATCAAATTCTCATCAAATTCTGCCTCGGCGACATCTCGACATCCCCGATTGGATTTCTGCCCGTGAGCGGAGCGAACGACTGCCCTAGATAAGTCTGGTTAACGAGACTAAAATTCCGCTAGCCCTCGAAGTGACTTTCATAGTCTTTGGCTTCATAAACGTCCGGTTGCACAGGTTCAACGTAGCGTTTATCGGTTCCTGTTGAAATAGCAATTGTATTACATGTACGGTTCAACAACTGATTTTGCCTTATTCAATTGAACGTGGTTAAACGAACTGTTGAACCACGGTTAAACCAAAACTATCGTACTGTTAGCCACCCGGAGACTGCTGGGGGAAAGGGCTTATCCGAGAGGTGTAACCTATTTCACCGGTTAATGGTCTGCAATCTGTAAGGTTTAACGCAGCTGAGTTATTGGAAGTCTGCCCTTGTATTCTTCCTCCAACTTTGACTGGCAAATAAAGCGTGAGTGCTTCGGCAACGTACTGGCGCGGACCAACCAAGTACAACCGATGCGCATTGCTCTCTCTCACTCTAAACTTTTTCAATAACTTTCTCGCGTGACCGGTCTATTTCCTCAGTCATTGCATCCGTCGGCACCCGTCATTAAACCTTGCCTAAACCAAAGACCCGGAGAGCGTGACACCGGGGGTAAACACCGTGGAAGTTTCCGGCAGGGAAGGTGGGCGGGAAGGTGGACGGGAAGGGGTGAGGCAACGAGGCACAGCGGTCCGAACGTCCCATGAGGCTCGCCAACCATGGCCTCGACCACTGCCGCCTGGGTGGGGCGCCACCTGCCTTCCTGGCTGTTCTTGCACACCTTCCGTGCCAGGTCCTTGCCAGCTTCCCTGCCGGAAGTGCCTTCCACGGTGTTTGCTCCCGGCGTGATGTGTCACGCGAGCGCAGGTGTTTTAGCTCTGCCATTTTCTTAAGGCGACAAGAGGGTCGAGTGCTGCTTCTCATGTGCTTTTAGATCAGTTCCACTCTTTCGGCGATACATACTTAGGACCGGGAGCAAAAGACTTCTGACAACGAGCGTTTCTCAAACTAGTAGCTATGACACTCTAAAATGTTCAACATCCGCGCTGTGAGCTCAAGAAAAAGCTCATTATCTGTGGCGTATCGTTTTGGACTGGAGGTGAGTCCGGAAAACATTATCTCACCGTTAAAGGGGGCAAATTTGGTCTCATTTGGAATGCCGATGTTGATCCTTTTCCCTTTGCATCCGATACAGTTCAATTGGGTTCAAGTGCATCCAGGATGACCCATGACTGGCACAACAAGTTGAACTCAGCATTTCATGTGTTTTTCATTCGGCTAAGGCGCTATGTTGAACTTGCTCTACCGGAGGGCAATATTTTTGGCCATGGCGCAAGAGGATTTTGGGGTATAAAGCGCCCCGTCACCCAGCGATTTAATCTCAGCGGACCCCAATTCCCTCTCTTCCTCTTCACGATGCACTTCACTTTTACTCTGCTCCTTGCGGCGTTGAACACTGTTCTCGCGACTCCCCTCAACGTTGCAACTACGGTCGACAAACGTGCTACTGTTTCAACCGGTGTGTTAATGCCGAAATAACGAAATAATTCCAGCTCATCGATCCCACTGTCCAGCCACGTTCAACGACCTCGTGTTTTACTTCCAGTGTGCGTCTCTCCAGTATTTACTGTGTCTTATCTTATGTTATGTAGATGCGTCGTCTGCGTACTCGACCACCGGCTGCGCGCGTCCGAACGGAAACACATTGGTCTCGACTATCAACGATGCTCTCACCGACACCCAGGGCTTCATTGTTCGGGACGACACCAGGAAAGAGATTGTAGTCGCTCTACGTGGAAGGTCGGGGGCCTCCATAAATTCACGCACAATTTTTTATTTGGAACTAAATCTACTTTTCGTAGCACGTCGGCGGAAGACTTCGTTACCGACGCGGAGATCGTGCTCGCCCCATTCGTGTCCCCTGGTGTTAACCCCCCGGGTATGTGCCGTAGTAATTAACACATAGCTACTTTGTCTCATCATCGACAGCTGGATCTCTGGCGCACACGGGCTTCCTTACTGCGTAAGTCGGCGTAAAGGCCTGTCTTTGAAATGATCCATGTTTTGTTTTGGTAGCTGGAACTCGGTTGCTTCCACCGTGATCTCGACGGTTAAAGCTCAAGTTGGAGCGCACCCGGGTTACCAGCTCGTTTCCACCGGACACTCCCTTGGAGGTGCCCCCGTTTCGTCGTCCACCATGCTCAGTCTAACGCGGAGCCAGGCGCCCTTTCTTCCCTTGCCGGCATCTCTTTGCAGCAAAACTTCCCTGGGAACACTGTCCGCATGTACACCTACGGTATGAGCGATCCCATCTTCGTATAGTCTCTTAACTTCCCAAAACCATTGCAGGACAGCCGCGCACGTACAACCCGGCTGGAGCGAACTTCATCAATACTCAATTTGGCTCGCGTGCTTTCCGCGGTGAGCATTACTGTTTGCTGGTCAATTTTTTTGACCGAACGCCCCCGGTCTGCGCAGCGGTTCACACCACCGATGGGTTTGTTGCTTTCCGGCATCTTCCTGAGCGCAATCTGATCATTTTCTATCCAGAGTGCCCACGATTATCCCACGGCTTGATGGGTAATTCACTGTCCTTCGATCATTTATCTCATACGCTAATAAACCCAACAAAGATATCAGCACCACGGTAAATTTACATTCCCCAACAAAGATGGTGATCCAATAACCGTTTCCAGGCGTAGAATTCTGGAACTTCCTTGACCCAAGCTCGGCCCTCACGACCAAGTCGTGCGCTGCATCTGGCGAAGACCCAACCTGCTCCGATTCCATCCCTTCTGAGGGTATCGATGCAGCGCATCTCACGGTATGTTCTCTTTGCTCGGAATTCGGGAAGACGAAGAAACTGATCAGTGTTTTGTGGACAGTATTTCAATATTTTCGCGAGCACCACTTTCTGCACCTGAAGTTCAACCGTCGATTCTGGCGGGGATATGGATTTATCATGGATCCATCCTTTTCATTCTGGTCACATCCCTTTCGTTCTGTAAAACCACCGTATGTCTTGTGTTTCGGTGAATGTACTTTTTGCATTCACATCAAGCGATCTGAGTTGTCGAACACAAATCATCGAGGAACCAACCGCCAGGTGAGCCGAGAGCGATAAAAATCGACGGAACATCAAAGTCTGCCTGAATTTAGGTGCAGCTAGTCCATTCAATGCACACGAGAATAGCACCTCATAGCGCGTGGTGCGCGCCCGGATTCGTTCGCTAGTCGAGAAATCGCACTTAGCGGCTGCCCGTTCGACTCGGGATGAGGTGGTGCTGCGGGGAGAATGCCCAATTATTTTTCCTTTTTTTAAGGGGAGGACTGCTGTCCCATCCTGCTTCAACCTGGCTGGATGATGAATGGATTCGTACGTACCGTATCAGCGAACGCCAAAAGAGGCAGATCCGTGAGACGGTCGAGCACCGCCGGATTCCTCCTATGTACTAGCTAGTAAACCGATTTCGATTATAATTATTCAGGGATAACGAGACCACATATTTGGACCCATTGAATGGAGAGTAACGAATATCGGCGGATACCGGTTCGACTCGGCATGAGGATCTAGTGCGCAGGTCGAGGGGACATTTTTATTTATTACAAAAGGGCATCAGCAAATTCGCCGACCCCCCGTCACTTGCCAGCACCACCGTCTCCTCGGCCTCCCAGTCCAACTCATCCAGCGCTCGCGCGGCGCCCGACATGTGTGCAACGCGTACGCAGGCGGCCTGCCGGGCGAGGAGGCGAGGGTCCGGAAGGGGGAGTTGTTCTAGCTGACTGCTCGACTGCGCGAATCGGGGTAAGGCGGCGAAATTTGTTAGCGTTACGCGATTCTTGAGGCCGAAGTATCCTACGGCATCTTCGGGGTAGGTGAAAAGAATGTCGTAAGTGTTGAGCTGTGGAGGCATTAAGCTAACTGAGAGTACGGTGGTCGGAGAATAATGAGCACCCATACATACCTCGTCAGTGGGCTCAAAGGCGAGGTTGAGTCCAGCGAAGAGGACGTGAAGGTCCGCGTAAAGAGAGACGACGTTGAGGAGGTCATGAACCCCGGATGCAGACGCAATATCGTTTGGGTTGCTGGTGGTGAGCCTCTCTACTAGGTCACCAAGGCCGAACGTCTTCAGAATTCCTAGTGTTCCCTCCGCATTCCGGCGCTGCAGGAGATGGTCAGCACTCATTTTTGTAAGGGAAAGTGAGATACCAACACGGGGTGGTGGCAAATCGTCGGCGTTGGGCTGCAGTACAGATTCGTTGAATATGGAGCAGGTTTGGATCAGACGAGTAGCAGCACCAGTCTTCTTTCCGAGCTCCTTGATAGCATTGTGTTTGTGGAAAGACGCGCGGTCGATACTGTTCGTGAACATGCAATGATAACCGTCGCGAGCCAGTGCCTTGATAGAGCGAGGGTTGGAAATCAGTTTAAGATGTTATTCATGCTCTCGGTGGACGCACCCTTGTCCTTGTACTGCGGTGATCGGGCGCTGAGATCTCCATGGCCTCATTTATCATGTCTTCTAGATTATCCATTGCAGGGGGCGAAGGGTGACTGGAAGGCGGTCGAAGTGGCACGGTGGTGTTGCGGACTACCAGGCATGTTACTAGATCCCCAGGACAAGGATGAACAAACTCACAAGAGCGAATGAAATAATCAATGTATTTTCGCCCAAGGTCGTATATTTCGCCATTGCCCTGTGCGGACGCAACCTCAGTCGCAAGTCGGGTGAGAGGTGTGTCGCCAAGAATGTGTCGGAGGTTCCAGGGAGCGGGGAAGAGGAAGCCAAGCACACGAGATTCGAGAACGTTGTTTACAGCCGCGTCCTTGACCGCCTTTGATTGGGCTTGACAATTGCTATAATGCTGGACGGCATCACTTTCGGGTGCAAGCACTAGGCGATATGCATTCAGAAGGGGGGCCTGGTCGAAGGGGGGAATTGGGGGCAGCATAGTTTCTGTGAGAGGCCGCGAAATGTTCTGCGGCAATAGGTTGGGCGCGGCGCCAGTCATTGTGCCGAGAGCAGAACTCGAGGTGGAGGAAAGAAGCCGGGTCTACCGTGTGGCGATGCAGTGACGCATCAACAAGCAAGCGGCCCGATGATCCGCGCTTTGCTGCGATTCAAGTAAGGCGAATTTTGCGTCAACGCTCCAATCTGGTTATACTGAGGGAATAGGTCACAAAGTTTGGGCGATCCTTGAGGCGCCTTGGTAAAAAATGCGCGAATCCGAGGTCGGGAACCGTGGGAACTCTTTTTCAACCGACACAAGTGCCCAGTGGAAATTTTATACCTCGCGCTGTTTCTCGTAGTCTCGAATTCACCGAAACCCAGGCCCTCATAGCTTGCGGTTACTTCGCGGGAGTGAAACCGCAGTTTTGCAGTGCCGGTAATTGTTTCTGAATTGAATCATCATTTATAGCGCCAGTGTGAAGGGTAAAAAGACCTCATGGCGCGTGGTGCGCATCCGGATCTGTCACATACGCTCATGTTAGTTGGGGCCCGTTCGACTCGGGATGAGATCCTCAGGATTGAGGTACGAGTTCTTTTACCCTCGAGAGCCTGATGCGAAGCGCTGTCCTGGTTTCAATAAACGCAGTTCAGCTTGGACAATAGATGAATTGCGGAGCACGGACCCTGAATGGATGGAGACCAATCGGAGCGCAGGCGCGGTGCCCATTGAATTGGTAGGTACACCGACGTGATCTATGGTGGGTAAATATTCGACGCGCGGTTTTTAGGCGCCCGCCTGCCGCCCCGTGACGACGGCATAGACCGGACGCGCAGAAAATATTTGGAAATTCCCTAACACATTGACGAGGAAACTCACTGTAAAGTATTACCGCTAGCAAGAGCTGAAGACCATCAGCCTTCAAGTTCTAAATACTACTTGAGTTTGTACGAAACTAGCTTCCCATCGTCTAGCTGGCGGAGGCGTCCATGATGAATGACTCCAACGCCCACTGAAACCTGTTTCTCAATCGCCGGCCAAAGCGACGGGCCTCCCAGAATCTCATGGTTGACTCTGGGTGCGGCTCGTGTACTGGAATTCGAGGTGATTCAATTATCCAGTGAACAATCTTAATGACTCAGATTGAATACTCACCAGTCACACTTTTGGACCATCCGAATGGCAAAATGTCCATCCAGAGCCACGCGTCTTGTGCAACTCAAATCCGAGATGCGCAAAGGCGATTTGAATCTGGCGCGCAATCAGGACAGGAGTAATTCGGAATTCAAGAGACACTCACATCTTTCCAAGCGACGGAGCTTTGTTGCAGCGCAATTTCCTCGCTACGATATCACGGTTATTAGCCAGTTACGATAAACTAATGTGAAGCACTCCCTCCTTCGCTGCGTTAAAGAGGGTTAAAAAAACCTTGTATACCCTTGCGGGTACCGCCATCCGAGGCAGCAGCAGTGAATTCTCGGTGCTCTGCGCTCTGCTGGCTAGTCGTATCTTGTTGTGCAGGGGTTACCAACGCGACCCCGCGGGTCTTTGACTTGGATTTCAGAGTCATCGGATCCTCCGGTGCTGCAGCGCTTTGTTCCGCGCCACCAAATGGGACAAGAGCAGTCGGAGAGGGCTCTGTGCGCACTGATATCTTTGGCGCGGCTAGCAGAGAGTCAGTATCTGACAGGAGGACAGGAGAAACATTCCCACCAAGCGCCGTCCAATCCGTCGGCGCAACAATGAACGGCGCAGCGACTCGGAGCCCAAGCTCAAAGACGTCCCTCCCAAACTTGTCGACCAGTCCAAAATGCCGCGAAAACACCGTGAACATGGCGACACTTGTCAGCCCACGAGGGATTGCGAGGGCCTTTCGGGTAGGTGAATTTCGCCACAGGAAACGCCGGGGCCGTTAGCTCTGGATCAGGGCGGAGCCCCGGCATGATTGGCTCAAGCAGAGAGGCCCACTTCTGCAGTCGCACCTGCAGACCCTCGGTAGGCGGCTCCGAGGGGTCGGCGGGGGGACGATGTCATGAAAGAATGGTTTTGCAATCGTTGGCGACACCCCAATGCGCCAGAAGATTAGCGATGAGCGGAGAGATGCGCTGGTGAGCGGCAGGGTCCTGTGTGATGCGGTCTAGCTGGTCGAAGATGCGGCCCACCTGCCACATATGAGTCTGCTCTTCCTGGAGTAGGATCGTCATGAATGTGTACAGTTTGTCGTCCGGTCTTGAAGCGAACGCAAACTTGTGTATCCTAAAGGAAGCGTCGGTAGAGTCGATAGTGATTCCTGTGAGATTAGAGGAAAAACACATAAACATTAGAATGTACCATGCGAACCGTTGACGCACCGACACGTAAGGCAGCAGAGGAGCAGATAGTCTGGTGGTGCGCTTTGGTGACACGCTCTTCGATAAGCCCCAGGATGGGATGAAGCCGCCTGAAAGCCTCTTCGTACGCAGGTGGGAGCTCGCGACCCCGCGCGGGACCATCGGGGTATTTCGACTGTACGACTCGAAAATCCTCTATAATCGCTTTTGCGACGTGATAAAACTGTAAAATTACTTGTAAACTCCCAGGTGGTCATTCGCCCGATAAACGCAATACCCACCGTCAGGAATGAATACGCATCTGCAAGCATTGCTGATACTGTGCGGCCTTGTATGAGCGATGACGGAGTCTCGCCATGGATGGTCTCGATGCGATGGTCGTAGTAGGACTGGAGCGTTTCGGAAAGATACATGAGATCCGTACGTAGATCTGCGAGATGTTGGACAGCCAGTTCGTATTGAGATTCGATCATGACGGCAATGTCGTCGATGGAGAAGCTCGGCGGGGGACCGTACGGTCTGAGAGCATTGATATGGGCACTGGACTGCCACTGGAGCGCGGTATTCAGAATTGGTATGGCGGGAGCAGGAAGCGGTGCTGCCGGCGTGGGATGAGTAAGGTCGAGGTCACTCAGGATCATGGAGACGACAGCGAGAAGAAAAGCCAGCTACAATAAAGTAACGAAGTCAGCTTGAATTACATCGGTGATGGCATAGCGCACAAGTTTTGCTTGCATTTCAAGCACGGCCAGGCCATCTCCGAAAGACATGGATTCGCGAGAAACCATCTCCATCTGCGCTCCGTCCGGGCTGCTCTCATCTGCGGGGTTTAAGCGTTCGGAGTACTCCAGCACTTTGCGATAAGTAGACTCGTCGCCGGAAGCAACCACTGCACATCCCACGCCATGGTATCGCGCGACGCCGCCCGCTACAATGCCGAAACCCAGCTAGTTGGAGTCGAAATAAGCGGCGGAATAGTGGCACAAGAAGCTGACCGTTTGACTGTCGAACCAGGCAAATTTGGGGGGAAAATGATAGGCGCGGGCATGGAGGAGCCCCAGAACTGTTCGAAACTCAATTTTTTCTCGGGGCGTCCTGAAGGAAGACTCACACTGGGTTCCGTTATTGATGGACAGGTCCTCGAGATTCAGATATGGGAGGAGGAATGTATTCCTGCTGAGTTTTCTCCCATCATCGTCATCCTTCAGGGCAGAGATTTCCGGGGCGTGCTCTTTGGGAAGGTCCGGATCAATGTCTGCGAGTACTTGTTTTCTCTTTATTGCGGTTCTCTACAGTAATACTAATAGCTCGCGTGAGTCCGCAAACCGCTGGGTAGTATGTTATACCTTCTTCCAGCGCCTCTGGATTACCTCTTCATAGGCGAGAACGATGGGTCGAAGGCGATTCCAGGAAGTAAAGAGTTCGCGCCGAATTTCATCGGCTTTTTGGCGCGCCTCTTGCGGTTGCAATAGCGCTTTGGGGCGCATGTGAGGGCCTAGGGAGTCAAAGAATTCTTTCATCTCCTTTTCTCCCCACTCGAACTCTTCACCAGAGTCGGAGGCCGCCATGGATGTAGCAAGGTGCAAGGAGAAATCTCGGCTATCAGAGCACGTGTCGTGATCAAAGCGTAAATACAACGAAACATCATGGACTCGAAAATGGCGAAAGTACAGGCGTTGCAAGATATTTGAGTGCATTTGGGCCACAGCTCTATGGCTCCATCGGCAAGTCCGGCACCCAAATCGGAGTTTGATCTCCGTGATCGACAACTCCGGAGTCCGCTAGACCGCTTAAGTGTCCGCCTTTCTTCAACTACTTAATTCCCTTGCTGTGGTTAGATTTCAATCACTGAAGAGCTCCGGCGATCAAGGGTCATCAAGCCGGGATGCAGGGAAGTGATTTTTGTTCTTTGGCCTGCGCCGCCCTGGGATGTTCTATTTGCAGGTGAAATGGTTAAAACAGTCTTTTTACCCATGCTTGGCCTCTATTTACCCTTCCTCCCGCGCCGCGCCAAGTTTTGAAACACATTTTAGAGTCTTTACTTTGCGTTGTTCCTTTACTACGGGACTGGATGCCCTATTGCTCTTTCATAGCTGGTGCTGCTTTGGTGAGGTGCTGGACTGAGGAGGCCACCGAGAGTGAGTGGCGGGCAGCAGTGGCTAACTTCAGGGGCTAATGTGCCGAGGGTGCCGCTGGTCTCACTGATCCGCATCACTCCCATCGGTGCACACCCTGCTCCGCGGAGAGCCCGGAGAGCCATGGAGTCATAGACTTTCCGGCTCCCAAACTTTGTGAGATATTTACGAGTCGAATCCACCGTCGAATCTGCACCGATTCCGAAACCATAATCGGTCATGAAGCAAGGCTGGGCCGTGAATGCCGGACCCGGTTCGGCCGCGAGGTGGAAAAAAGATAACTGGGGTAACTTATTCTTCAGTGGGAAAGGAACGAACGGGGTAATTCTGACATCTACACTGTGCTATGCCTTGCTCCGACCCTGGAGTCCTGAAGATTGTTGAATCAGTTGAAGATTGTGATCGCCGCGAGTCGGGATCAAAGGTCGCCTGATCCGGGATTCCAGCCCACGCGAAAAAGAATTGGAATCGTGCACTCTGCAAGCATAGGCGGGCCCATGCAGCAGAAAGAGTTGAGGCGCTTCTTTCATGTCACGTTCAAGTCGTCACTCTGGAACAGTGAGGTATGCTACCTATCTACCGCAGCGTTCAAGTTGCGCTTGAGTTGACTTTTGACTTCCTGGAACAAAGACAGACAAATGTGTAGTACCGTAAAGGTGGCTATCTTCACAAATATCTCCACAATGCCAGCAGACCACACATCCATTCCAGGGGTCAGCTCACGCAAGACGCTGACTGCAATTCATCAGGTAGCTTGTCGTCTTCTTGGGGTTAACGCGCTGGACCTGGATGTCCGAATGACTACAGGTAGGTCCTCGCGAGCCGGAATGATCATATGGATGTCCCCACTCGCATTCCTTCCAGTTGTTTGCCATCGGGTGCAATGTCATAAGACAATCAACCCACTCCCGGAGGATAGAATTCTTAATTTGCAATAATTTAAAGAGAGATATTTCATTCATCGCCTTCCCTAGATATGTAACGGTGTGTATTCTGAGGCGGTCGCACAAACAGCATTAATGCTGCTGCAGACACCAAGTACGCATAATATGATGGGTGCAGTGTTCGAACATTCATTCTTCATTCATTCTCCAAATCACAACCCGGATGTTTGTAGTCTCCGGCGGGTGGCTGAGGAGGCTATTCACTACAAGAATAGGATCGAAGTGTGCTTCGATGAATATGGTGAACTACATCACAGGCAGCCTGCACGATTGAGCATTCTTTCTGTCAGTTTTGTATCACTGGACATATGGTTTCGTGAGGAGGTCGGCCTTATAAACGGCGATCTCACTCGGGGAGAGCACAATTCCATTGCCTTTGCTTTCATGTTTCCAAATTCCAGCTCTGTTGGTCACCACTTCAACCCACTTCTCCGCCACTGAATTTCCCTTAGCTGCGGCGCTTTGTTGTGCTTTGCGTCATGGTGGCACCAAGCCTAGGCCAGTTCACCACTCAATGCTTTACTAGTGGCGTTGTAGGCAATTGCTCCGCCTTCATTACCGATTTCTGCAATGACATTGGCAACAAGTCGGTACGTCGGCTACCACCCAGTCAGCCAGCCGGGGGATTCTCATGATCTACTATTAGGTTAGTGCATTGAACAGCAAGTCAGAGTGCTCCAACACTCCCGCCCAAGCCTTCAGATGTGAGTCGAACCCCTCCCTTTCTTGGGTCGCAGACGATATGGACTTCAGCCACAGGTGATCTCAGTGCCGTCAGCCAAATTTCCAGTACAGGTACTCCGGATGCAGCCCACTGTATTAGCGTACTTTCCACTGTAGCTCAAGAATGTCCAATGGTAAATCAACATCTTTTGTTCGGACTGTCTGTCTTACCGTGCATTTAGGGTGGGCTGGGTAGATTCAACGATGGAGGTTTTGACTTTGTACTTGATCCCAACAGTGGAACTTGTGGACTGCCCTGTAGCGACTGAGTCTCAGTAACAAGGAGATATAGGCATTCATGATAGAGTTTGGGGGATCTCTGTATACGTGCCTAGATTATTGTCGTCTGTGGTCTTGTATCGTCCTCGTTTCACATTGAACACAGACTGCTGTTCCACCCGCTTACGTGGCTGAGTTTCGGTGCGGGTCTTGTCCTCGTGTGCATGATACTCGGGCGCGTTTCGAAGCATATCAATAGTGTTGGCGTTGGAGCCATCAGTATGAGACCATTTTTCGCGGGTTGTTCAGGTTTTTCAGTCTAAAGTCATTCGATTTGTCCAGTTCGCAATGTGCAGCAGCGCATTAATATGTGGCGTAAACGCGACGCGATGATGCGGTGTTCGACGCCCGCAGCCTGCACAGTATACACCTTCTGTTTTTCAAGTTTTAAAAGATGAGGTCCAGACATAACATCCGAGCCGCACCCCTCGCCCCGCCCAAGGTACATAACTCACCTGGCTTCCCGATCGCCCAAACCCTGATCAACGTCTTCGTTCTCGTAGTCGCACGGCATGTAGCTGTGTGGTACCGGTGAGCCGGAAATGGGAATACTACAACCTAAGAGCGACCCACTCTGGGCAGAGCGGCTGATGCGATTTCGGGGACGTTGACATGTTTTGTCACCTTGCTTGTCAAGGTGTCTTCAACTTCATAATGGTTGGTACTTTTCGAACGACCCGCGGATGCTGAATCTCTAGACGTCAAATTTGCGCAATTTGTATGTGGACATTACACTAAGTGGACCAGATCCAGTTCGAAGGCCAAAGTTTCGAAGTCGTGATATTCTGAATGTAAGTATCCCCAATTTGATTTGATTTGATTTGATTTATTCAATGGGTTACTACATGTGGCCGGTAGGGCGAAGGTAGCAGTACAAGCGGGAGTAAGTAAATGTATCGTAGGGTGGTGTATGAGTGCGGTTTTTTTCCGAGAGTAGAGAGAAAGAGAGAAAGATGGTACGTAATAAGGGAAAACTTAATCTATGGAGACACGACTCGTAGCTGTGTAAAGTCCGTGATTGAGTTGGTGAAACTGTTCGGTGGTTTTTGTCCTGAGTAATTAATAGCTATAGGATATGAGAGGAAGAGAGATGGCTCGATAAGTAAGAAGGAAAAGAAAGAAAAAATGAGACCCGAGACCGTAACCGTCCTCGCCCGCCCCCCTGCGGTCCCCCGCGGCCCCCATTCTGCTGCTACCCCGCCGCTGCCCCGTCAAACCGCCCCGAGGCCTGCACGAACGTCCCCGTCGCCTTTAGGACCTTGGGCTCCGAGAGAAGGGTGGACAAGTGAAGGGAGCCAACGTGACCTGCTGCCCTCGCTGCCGCATATAGTGGTGGGCAAAGGTGCTCGAGGGCTGGGCACTCGAGAAGATAATGTGCTTGTGTTTCGTACTGGCTGCCGCATGCCGCACACGATGGGGACTGCACGAAGCCGGATTTGTGGCGGTGGGCGTTGAGGTGAGATGGCCCCGTGCGAAGTCTGGATACGGCGGATATGATCTTGCGAGGGAGAGTGGTTGACGTGTACAGTGGCACAAGTCGAAGGGACGGCGGCAAGCAATCGATGTCACGTAGAGCTTGCCCCGTTTTCGACTTGGACCACTGCCCGTTCCACGCCTCAAGCACTTGCAGCCGCTGTACGGTGGTTAGCGAGACAAATTGGTTCGGGTCGGCTTCCATCGCGGTTGCCTCCTTCGCCGCTTCGTCCGCAAGTTCGTTGCCCACTGTTCCGATATGAGCTGGAGTCCAAAGGTTGGTGATAGTAAGATGGGGGGCAAGGTTCTGTGCGGAGCGGACGAGGGTGTCGTACTGGATTGCGCGGAATTGGCCTGAGCACGGCGCTGTGGAAAGGATGCCACAAAGTGGCGCTTGGGAGTCGACGACACATAGGATATTTTCGCGCTTCTGCGACGGGTTGAGCTCTCTGTCGCCATCAGCAATCCCTCCATTTCCCCCTCGCACACCTGGCCCGCCCCCAACGGCATCCTCATCCTCTCCCTCTCCCGCCCACCCTCCACCCGCACTGCCGCTCCACCCGCCCGCCCCTCCAGCAACGAACCGTCCGTGTACCACGTCGCCCGCCACACCCGCTCGTCCCGCAACACGTACTTGAGAGCTTGAAGGGCGCTCTCTTTCGGTGTTATGATGGTGGTTACCGGGAGAGGGTCCGTCCATGGGGCCGCGTACACCGCCCGGATGGGCTCCATTCCCAACGTCGTGTCCACCTCCTCCCGCTCCGCCTCCCCCACCTCTCCCCGCACTGCTCCCCCGTCCCCCCTGCTCCCCAACCTCCGTCCACGCTCCGGCACGTCCACTGGCCATCGAACTCCCGGGATCCTTTCGACGTAGTGGTATAGCGACACCATTTTGGGGTCCCTCGGCGACGAGGTGATGGCACTCGCGATATGTCGATGGATCCCGTGGTGTGTGGGGAGGGTCAGGAACCTGGCAATTGTGAGGAGGGCGTCGCGTTCAATGCGTAAGGATGCCGGTAGGATGGCGGCTTCTTTCTCCATTGCCGCGAGTGACGCCGTGCGGAAGCTCCCCGTGATGCAGCGCACTGCGGATCGGTTCACGCGCTCGAGAGGTTTGAAGGCGGTGGCGGCGAGGGGTAAGAACACTGTGACAGCGTAATCAGCGCGGGGGAAGATGGTTGTTTGGATGAGATTGCGAATGAGAACGGGTCGCAGACGGCTATAGACGCGTTGAACATGCACGCCGCCGCCGCCGCCCTCGCCTCCACATGCTTGTGCCCATTGAGTGCCCCGTCAAGCCATAGTCCCACCCACTTCACCTCCGTCGACGGTTGTACCAGCGTCTCGCCGAACTTGACCGGGAACCCAGACAGGTCCTTCCTGCCCTTCACCAAGTGCATCACCTCCGTCTTCTCCTCCTCGAACACCGCCTTGTCGTCCTTCTCCCACTCCTTTGCCACCCTCCCCGCCTTCTCTAGGTTCTAGACGTTGGTTAGAATTGAACGGCTGGCTGTTGTGAAATTGATGTCGTCCACGAAGCCGTGTTTCCAACTCGCGCCGACGGTGATTCTGCATAGTCGGCTGAGACGGCGGAGGAGTCGATTGATGACCAGCTGAAAAGCTGTGACCGTAAGTGCAGAACCCTGCGGGCCACCTCTATCCGTTATCCACACCGACACCGTTTGCTTCCCGTCCACCACCACCGTCGTTCTGTGCCCGTCGAGGAACTACAACATCCAAACCGTTTCCACCTCGCTATACCCCTCCTCCGCCATGATCTCCGCGATAACCCGGTGGCTAATGTGGTTGCAGGCGCCTTTTAGGTTGAGGAAAAGCGTGGAGACAATCATGCCGCGGTCCATGTGCGCTCGGGCTTGGTGGATGAAACTGCTGGCGGCTTGAATGGTGCTGTGGCCCGGCCGTCCGCCGTATTGGTCGCGGTCGAACTTGCCCTGCTTCTCAGCAACAAATGCGATTCTGTTGGCCATGAGACGTTCCAGCGGCTTAGCGAGGACTTCTGCATGCTGCTCCACTGGCCGCCACGCCTTCGGGCTGGATTTGTCCTTCTTCGCGGGTTTGTGGGTGGGGATGGCAATCGAGGACTTGAGCCGCGTGGGGTAGAGACCGAGCTCGATGGACGCTGTGAAGGTTGTTGAGACCACGGGAGCCAACACGGACCAACCGCGCCGAACGTAGCCGATTTGAAGGCCGTGGGTATCCGGTGCCTTCCAGTCCTCCCCGGCCCACACTGCCGCCTTCACCTCCTCCTCCGTCACCGCCTCCACCGCTCTCGCCCCCCGAAACTCCAGGCCCCTCATCAACTCCTTGACCCGCTCGGCGCTCGCTGTCGCCTCTTCACCCCACCGATCCTCGCCTCCTTCCTTCCCCTCGTCCTTCCCTCGCCCCTTCCCGGACCCACCCCTTCCCCACCTCTCCGGCCTACTACCTACTGCGTCGTTTTGGTTTTTATCTTTGTCGACGTCTTCGTTGGTGTTATTCTTGACTACTTTGGTTTTTTGGTTTTGTTTTTGTTGTTTTTGTTTCTGTTTTTGTTCTCGTCCTTGTTTTTGTTCTTGATCTCGTCCCGCGTTCACACCTCCCACCTCCCCGTCATCTCCACTACCTCTGCCCGCCTCCCCCCCATCCTCTTCTTCATCGCCCTCCTCACCGTTCTCCCGATCTCCACCTCCATCCTCCCTGATCTCCTCCGCCGACTCCCCGAACCACGCCCTCGCCAACACCCTCCCCCTCTCCTCGTGCTCCACCACTGCTCCACCGGTATCGGGGTCGATGAGCGATGGGAAGACCGCTCGTGGTCGACGCCGTATGCGCTTGAGGACGTTGAAGACGTTCGACCGCGCCAGGTCATGCTTGAACATCGCCCACGCTGCCTCCTTCGCTGCTCCCATCGCGTTGTAAAAGCTTCTGCGCGCCAGCAGCCAAGCTTCCCTCGCTGACGGGACCCGATGCCGGTCGTACCATCTCTCCGCTCTCCCCATTGCTTTCCGCCTCTCTGTCAAGTCCCCCCCCCACCAACGCTTCGAGTGCGCGCACGGTCTGCGCCGCCTCGTCGACGCTTCCACTGCCTCCTCCAAACCCTCCATCAGCCAGTCCACCACGTCGTCCAGCTCCCGCTGCGTTGTAATTCGGGCAACCGGTTCCCCCGTCTTCCTCTGCAAGACGGCAATGAATTTGTCGATGTCCATACTCTCTGGGTTATAGCGTGACAACACTACCGGGTCCAAATCCAGGTCCAGGATGTACGTGATCGGCAGGTGGTCACTCCCAGACCCATACCTGTCTCCACCGTAACGTCGTAGATGTGGGGGAGGAGCGAGGGGGACGCCCACCCGAGATCGATGGTATTGCCAGAGGGGAGATGGGTTGGGACGTCGGGAGGTGTTATGAGCGTGAGCGGGTGGGCGATGAGCGTGTCGTGAAGGTCGAAGTCGGTGTCGATCTGCTTCGTTCGCGTGTTGGAGTCCCACTGGATGTGATGTGAGTTTGAGTCCATCAGGGAGAGAACTTCACGCTTTGGTGGTAGACGCTCGAGGACTTGGGAGATGAGGCCTACGCCGGCGCGTGTTTCGCTATCATTGTACAGGTTGATGAGGGAAACCACTCGAGAGTCGAAGATGAGGTCGACGACGAGGATATCCGGGGAATCTGCAAGGTCGGGGCACGGACAGACACTGGAGGCTGGTAGTGATGCTTCGCGTATATAGATAGAAACCCTGTGTCTAGAGTCGCATGCGGGGGTTATTAGGTAGTATCCTGAATGATCAAAGGTTTCTGTCTCCTTGGCCCAAGGTTCTTGGAGACAGATAATGTCGAAGCGAAACGCGCCCATGAGAGTTTCCATGGGGTATTTCGACTTCCACGGATTGATTTGTGCTATGTTGATAATCATTTCTGTTCGCACAGCCGCGGCGCGAGGTGGGGTGGTAGGTTGGTGAGGCCAAGAGCGGAAGTCAGGGGAGAGAGCAAGCTTGCAGCATCCGCCGGTGATTGGCGGTATTTCGACGTCTCGTCTAGCATGCGATAAAGGTCGAAGGCCTGCTGCTGCAGGTTCGCCGCTATGCTCTTGCGGGTGGGGCACATAAAGCTGTCCGCCCGGTGATCCCTCTTGCAGTTAATGCAGACAGGTTTCTCCTTGCAGACGGGCCCGTGTGCCTCCTTCCCACATCCCGCGCACGTCAGGGTGGACGTGCAGCGAGAGCGCATATGCCGGTACTTGTGACAGTTCCAGCACTGGCAGATACGGAGGTGGGGAAACCCTCGCCCTACCGATACCATTGTGCCCCCGAGGACCACGTGCGGTTTTGAGACCGCCAGGTCCACGAGCTCCTTTGACCCGAGCCGAATGAACAACGATCCCGCCTTCGGTGGTCTCCGGCCGCGAGCTGCCATAGCTGCGACTTTCGCCTCCGACGGCGGTTTGTTCACCCAGGTCGCGGTTCCCACCACTTTACCGAGCTTGGGGTTCTCCTGCTCGAATTTGCGAGTTATCACTTCGAGGGAGTCGACGCCCGAGAACAGTACTCCGTCAAGTTGCAGGAAGCAGTACGTCGCGGGGGGAACGAGCCTACCACCAGGTAAAACCGACGGGCCCCATTCGCCCCAGCGCGACGAGAGGAGCGCACAATCTTCCTTTTCCCCGCTGGCGGGTACTAGAAAGATGGCTTTTTCTCCGTGCTTCTGCGTGCCGACCAATTCCGGGAGACTGAATACCGCGAGTTTTGCGTTCAGCTCACGCAGAATAATAGGATAGGCTTGACTAAGGAGAGGCGGAACCTCGCCGTCAAAACGCACAAGGATGCGTTCGTCCGACAGGTCGCGAGGAGGGTTCCGTGTCTTGAAGCTGGCGGCATTATTTACCGCGCGGGCATACAACGATGGGGACGAGGGTGACGATGCTGGTGGCGAAGGATTTGCGAGCTGCGGCGCTTTCTTCAGGCTCTCCACTGATTTGGTGAGACTGACAATTGCTTTTTGCTGCAGTTCCCCCTCGCTACGAGCTCCTTCACCAGCGCCGATACTGTGCGGGATACCACAGCTCCTAGCGCTTCCCTTTCGTCGCCCGCTTGAGGGAAGGTCTGGTGGTTAGCCAGACGTGTCGCTATCGCCTCCAGCGCGTCGAAACACGCCACTATGGGTGTACCCGAATACACCTTCATCGTTGTAACAACCTCCCCCAACAGCGTTGTGAGTCCGTCCAGGGTGTTAATCTGGTCTTCATCCTCGGCTAGAACACAAAAGGATACAAATTTTTGTTGTTTTGCATTGTCGCGGGGTTTACTCTTCCCTTTCTTCTTCTTTGGCGAGGATGTGAGTGGAGTCGCCGAGGCCGAGGAGACGAAAGAATCATCAGAGGAACCGTTGACTAGGATTTGAGGGCCAGGACGATACGGCGAGGGAGGAGTAGCCGGCTGGGAAGTGAGACCAGAGCGAGGTGCGTGCAGGACGTGAGCGTTGTCGGGTAGTGGCGGGACGGCGCGGGTCTCACTTCGCGTGGCGACTCGGGCCGTTGTACTCGCTTCTTTTTCACACGTCGAAGCTCCAACGGTGTTTCCATTTCTGGTGTGTGCTTGTCGAGATGCTGCGGTGTCGTCTATGCTGGGCGAGGCCGTCGACGAGCCAGCGGCCGCCGCCTGCCCAATAGGGGACATGGCGGTTCGGATCCGTGGCGCCCATGAAGAAGCAATTCCTATACACCGTTGCTGCAGTCACAGATCGTATCGTTGCCCAGTTCCTTCTTCAGCCTTCTGAAGGTCCTGCGGCCGACTCCCGCCCCAGGGTCCGCTTTAAAATGGTGGATGACAATCCTTTGCAGAGAACAGCAGAACCATGAACAAACACCCCCCATTGACGTGTTGGAAGACTGCTTTTCAGCATGCTAAATCCAAGAATTGAACCACACGGATCGCTCGGAATCGCGGCGGATCATGCATCAGAAGAGTCGGCATTGCGGCACATTCGAACCTGGACGAAGATTGAAGTCTCCAATGTTCCCTGAAAGAGGAATATCGAGAAGTCCCCGACTTGAAGTAGTGGTATAAGCATTGGGATAGGAATGAAGAATTCAGAGATCGATCTACGCGGTCTGTCTGGCAGGAAGAATTGGGTTTTACAGGGATCGGCAACTCCGCATGAACCACAGGGATTGAACCTCCGGATCGCCGAGTGATGCCGGCTTGACGGGTAGTGTTGGTGTTGTATCCATCAGAGCAACCCGGCATCGTGACCGAGGTGAGTCAGCTCGAGTCAAACGGAGTTAAGCGCGTACATAAGAATGCAGCCCGTGCTGGATCCCCCTCTGTCTCCTCCAATCACCCACGACGTCCTGCCACCAGTCTCCACCGTCCAATCCCGTGCCCTGCCTGCCCCACGCACTCCTTCGCCTACATGTGCAGCCTTCGCGCAAACACAATGCGTGCATGCTCCGTAACTAGTACTTGCTGGGTCGCAATTCAGGCCTTATTCTCCGTGAGTCACTGCATTCAACGGTGGGCTAGCCAGCTGTGGCTATGTTCGGCTAGGCTTTGAGCTAGCCCAGCTGTCCATCAGCTAGACGAAACTAGCCACGACGTGGCTATCCCACCGCTGAATGCAGTGAATGGGAGTAAATTTGTTGCTACGGGATAGTGATTCTCGTGAACGCGTGTAGTTAGCACCAGGGCCGTCGGGGCGCTTCTACTGTCTACATAGCAGTCACCGTCCACAGTCCAACTCTTGGTACTTTACTATTTGTGACGGGGGTCCCGGCCACCTAAGGCATTCAGGCAATGTAGCTTAGGCTTCAATAGCATTCTGGGGGATTTTATGGCCTGGGCATGTTGGCTGGGATGTTGGAAGTGAGTGACGGTCGGCGGGAAGAATTATGTGATGTATTGATGGCTTGGCGAATATTTTTCGGCACCGAGTCCGAAAACGGTGAAAACGGCCTAGGTGGCCAGGCGTGGGAACAATTTGATGGCGGTGCTTTGGAGCCTTCCTCTCCCTTCGTCAAGCCATTCCGGCGCCGCAAGATGGATCCAGGTTGTAGTAATAGGAATAGTACTCAGACGGGCACAGTAAGGTGAACGACTGTATTGCAAACCTAATAGGAATAGTACTACGACACCAGTAAGTAAGGAGAAGAATAAATAAAGGATAGAGACCATACCTCAGACGGGCACAGTAAGGTGAACGACTGTATTGCAAACCTAATAGGAATAGTACTACGACACCAGTAAGTAAGGAGAAGAATAAATAAAGGATAGAGACCATACCTCAGACGGGCACAGTAAGGTGAACGACCGAGGTATGGCTCTGCGTAGCAACAGCAATAAATAGTGCAGAATAAAGAAAGAAAGATCCGGGCGCAGAATAGGGATAAGCGGAGGAAACTCCGTCGAGGTGGTGGTACAGGATTACGGGGGTAGGTTTACGTAGGCGGCACACGAGTGCCGCCCACTGATTTTATGGCGCGTCGAGCCAATACGTCAACACTCCCCCTGGCGAGAAACGAGGCATAAAGTATCAGTATAGTAAGAAAAAGAATCAATGGAATTGACCGTGAACGAGGAGGAAAGGAAACTCCCCCTCAAGTTGAGCATCTCCGCTCTGCTCCCATCCCATACGCTGTGATCCTCTCCGATCCTCCGATCCACTCCCCTACTCCGTCAGACCCAGCGCGCGAACGATAGCAAGGTGACCATCACGAGGGAGGACTTTGGTGAAAATGTCTGCGAAATTCTCAGCCGATGCGACATGCTGGATCTCAATGTCCCCGGCGGCGACGCGCTCGCGAATGTCGATGTGCTTGACGCGCGCGTGGCCCTTCGCGTCACGCGCAAGTGCCGCGGCTCCCATGTTGTCACCGTAAAGAAGGGCGGGGCGTTCCTGGGGCATGCGCAGCTCGTCAAGGAAGCTATACATCCACATACCTGCTTCGAGCTGCGCGTCAGGGCGACGTACTCTGCCTCGGTCGTCAACAACGCCACCATTAAGAGACCGGCCCACCCGATGAAACGGCGCAACAACAATGTACCGACATCTAGCTGCATTTTGCGATTTTTAGCGCTAGTTAAATGCAAGGCATACTAGGCTTCGAGTTGTAACAAGCTAGCTTTCTAATAGGTGCAATATTCCTATTGGGACTCTGTGTGGTGATACAAAGGAGGGTCAGAGTGAGCTCCGGCTGCTGACTGTAGTACAAACTTAGTGCTAGGCGCGTGAACAAGCGTTACACTAGGGGAGTATACGCATTAAGGAGGATTACTATGGTCTAGTACCTCATAGTGTGGGCTAGCGCGCCAATAGACGACTTCCAGAGAGCACAGGATAACGAGAGTTACCAGCTAGCGTAAAGAAGAGAGACATACGAATAGCCAGTGTGCAGCTAGCGGGATAGCACCGGGCTAGGGGCCATGTTCCATAAATAACTTGGCGCTAGCTTCGGGTTTATCGGGCTAGCTGGCGATAGCGACGGCTAGGAGAAACGGTCGGCAAGAGGCTAGGCCGAGTGATAGATCAGGTGATCGACGCGACGCGTTTGAGAGCAGCTAGCTGCACCAAACAAACTCAAAAGAGATGTATTGCAGAAGAGATGGCACGATGCCTGAACGGCTAGATGTTCGGTCCGTGCGGAGACGGAGGATTGGTGAGCATCCGATGGCGGGAATGGGTTTTCCGAGTCGTTTTGCAAATACAGAGAGTCCGGGAGCTGTAAAGCTGTACGGAATTGGCAATATACCCAGCCTAGGCCCCCAAGATGGTCAGCTAGCTGACTGTCTGGCAAGCCTAGCGCACGATAGCACCGGCTAGCTTGCCGTAGCGGAGCTGCACAGACCAGTTTTTACTCATTTCACTTTACCTCATCTCTTTCTCTCAACTAGTATAAAAAGGACATGTAAATACCGCTGAAGACCAGTTCATGCCCCGCTCATCGTTACGACGATAAGGGTGTGCTCAGGCCTAGCTAGCGGAGATAAAGTATCTTCTTCGTTTGTAAAGTCTATAGAAATCGAATCAGTGTTGTTGGATCCACGAGTAACTGTGTGAACTAATAAGCAAAGACTCGCGTTGGGAGCTTGTGAGCGGCAACGACCTCCACGTATAAATCGGGACCGAGTGCACAAAGAGAAAGTTTGAGAGTTGTCGTTGACTTCGTGGTGGACTTCGCAAGGGCTACGCATTGGGTGACTAGGAAATGCCTCCCGTAAAACGGACTACGACCAGCACAGCACTTTGGTAGAACTCCTTGGTCGATTCATTGGCCGATTAACGAAGCTTGAGTGAACCCCCTAGGTCCAGTATAAGCCCAAGTGTTAAGGAAAAGAGCTTAGATTCAAGGTTCTAAGTCGGCACCCAAATATCTGTTGATCTGGGATCGTCATAGAGGAGAGAATAGCTGGCGCAGCATAGTCCGTAACTGGAAGTTTTCAGAAGACGCTTTATCACCTCGCCTAGGACGACGTAGCAATCTACGTCCGCTTAGTAAAAACCCTTTTTACCCCAACCCGTTCATTCCAGTCCCTTGGAAAGACTTATTTCGGTCAAACGGTTGAGCTAGCTCAGAGATTGAAGTGTTTGTTGGGATAGTTGAGGCCATAAATCATCGCTAGTGCACTAGGGAATCAAACCAGCAGTCGCATACTACGACTCGGGACCCGAACTCACTAGGAAGACGCGCTAGTCTTAGTGTTATAATCATAAGGGGATTGGTGTGGTGTGTTAGGTTTTAGGTGTGGTGTGTTAGTGTTCAAGCTAGCCCATACTTTAGCTTAGCTAGCCTCAATTCACTGTCAGCGCATCTTGCCCATTTCACCGACATCATGAAGACCTCCCCAGATGTCGAGCGGCGGGTGTCCAAGTCAGCGGCGTAGTCTGCGTCAACCCAGCCGAGAGGACGGATGCTGCTCCCGGCGCCTCGACGGTACGTTATCTTGTAGTCGAGGGTGCCTTTGAGGTATGCAAGGAGATGCTGGAGGGATTTCCAGTGTGCGGGGCCAGGGTTCTGGAGAAACGCGGCGAGACGGTTCACGGAGTAGGCGATGTCGGGACGAGTGGTATTCACGGCGTGCTGTGCTGATCCTACGGCCTCGCGGTAGGGTTTATCGGCCATGAACGCGTGCTCCTCGGGACTGGATGGGCTTTGTGCAGTGGTGAGCTCGACACCAATGGCGAGAGGCGTGGACTTTGGGTTACAGTCGGACATGCCATAGCGTGCAAGAACGCGCTCGAGGTACAGACGGGAGGAGATGGAGATTGTTCCAGTATCCGCATCGTACTCGATGGTCATGCCGAGGGAGGTAGAGGTGCGGGGGACATCGGTCATCTCGTACACGGACTTGATCCCAGTTTGCGCCTCGACTGCAGCAGCAGGAGTCGACGAGATGCCGTCCAAGTTGTCCGTGTAGACACCGATAATAGAGGTGCCAGCGGGCGAAGTCCTGATGTGAATAGAGGGGTCAGCACACGAACGAACCCAGTCGAGCGCAGCTAGCGATGCCTCCAAATGCTCAGCCCAATTACGACCAGACTGCATCATGCCGTAGAGGGAGCGCTTCATCAAGC